>JAKSZU010000001.1:7837855-8242064 GCA_026018925.1 Tupaia tana
AGCTAAAATTATAAAACCCACAGAAAAACATAAGCATACATCTTTTCGCCTTAGATTTGATGTTGTTTTCTTAAGTTTTTTGATGCTGTTTTCAATAATACCAAAAGCACAAGCAAGTAAAGGGAAAAAAACAGATAAACTGAATTTCATAAAAATTAAAAGCTTTTGTGCAAGGACACTACCAAGAGAATGAAAAGACAGCCCACAGAATGGGGAAGCATATTTATAAATCATGTATCTGATAAAGGTCTGCTATCCAGGATACATGAAGAACTTTTTTTTAAAATTTATTTATTTATTTTGAGAGGTTTTTGCTATAGGGCACATGCACTCGCCAGAAGGACAGAGAGAGAGAGAGATAGAAAGCGAGAAATCATCCCCTGGGGGGGATGGCCACGCTGCAATCCCTTCTCCTCCATTCTCCTCTCGGGATCTTGGGCACGCACGCACATGCGCCCAGAGTGAGTTTAAGTCACTGCGTCTGGGATTCAAACAGCGGTCGACTACATGGCAGTTCAGCAATATAGCCGTTTCGCTAACTGCTGGTCCCTTACTTATTTTATTTATTCATTCATTAATTTTAATTTGACCAGAGAGAGATACAGAGAGAGAGACAGAGACAGAGAAAGTGAGAAAGCAAGCCACCAGGTCCAGGACTCGAACCGTGGTCAGCTACATGGGGTTTCCAGTGCCTTAGCCACTACGCCACCTGCTGGTCCCAGAATATATGAAGAACTCTTACAACTTAGCAAGAGAAAGGTAGCCCAATTTTAAAATGGCAATGGACATGAGTAGACTTTTCTCCAAAGAAAATATACAAAGGGCCAACAAGTACGTGAAAAGATGCTCAGTATCGTTAGTCACTAAGAAAATGCAGATCACTGCCACAGTGGATACCACGTCGCACCCACGAGGATGGCCAGAATCAAAATAAGGAACAAAGGATGGCAGTGTGGAAAAGCCGGGACCATCACGCACTGCTGGAGGAGACACAAAACGGGACAGCTGCTGTGGAAGACATTCTAGCAGTCCCCCAATCAGGGAAACAACAGCCCAGCAATTCCACTCACAGGCATTTACCCAAGAGAACTGAAAATAGGTATTCAAGGGGCCAGCAGTCGGCGTGGTGGCTAAGGTGCTGTTGACAAGTTCTAGAACTGCTGGCTTGCTCTCTCACTTTCCTTCTCTCTATGTGTCCAAATTAAAGACAATAATAATAAATAAGATTAAATAAACAATTCAAAAATTAAAAATAGGTATTCAAGCAGTAACTTGTACATGAGTGTGCACAGCAGCTCTATTTGTGCTATCCAAAACACAGAAGCAAGCCAGACGTCCATCAACAGGTGACTGAATAGACAAAATTTACACACTGGAATATCATTCAGTGATAAAAAAGAGTTAAGTCCTGAAGTGTGTACAACATGGATGAACCTTACAGATATGCTAAGTGAAAGGATTCAGACACAACAGGCCACATGTTGTGTGACTGCGTAAATATGGAACGTCCAGGGGATCAGCAGTTAGCGTAACGGCTATGTCGCTAGACTCCCATGTAGTCAACTGCGGTTCGAGTCCCGGACCCGGTGGCTTAAAATCACTCCGGGTACGTGTATGTACATGCCCAAGATCCCAAGGGGAGAATAGAGAAGGGATTGTGGCGTGGTCATCCCCCCCGGGGGGAGATTTCTCACTTTCTGTCTCTCTGTCTTTCTGGCAAGCACACATCCAGAAGAGGCAAACCCACGGTGAAGGATATCAAATTAGTGGCTGCCAAGAGCTTCGGAAAAGAGGAATGAGAAACAACTGTCAATGGGGAAGGAATTTCCACGTGGAGGTTTAAAGTTACAGGACTAGGAGCCAGCAGGTGGCAAGGTGGTTAAGCCACTAGACTCCTACATTGCCGATTGCTGGTGGCTTGAAAATCACACTAGGCAAGAAAGGAAGGAAGGAAGGAAGAAAGGAAGGGAGGGAGGGAGGGAGGGAGAGAGGGAGGGAGGGAGGAAAATAATCATACCAGGCATAGGTGCGTGCATAGCCCAAAATCCCACAAAAGATGGAAGAGGAGGGACTGTGGCATGGCCATCCCTCCTGGGCAATGACTGATTTCTCACTTTCCCTCTCTGTCTTTCACTGGGAAGTAAACGCACCCTATGGCCCCCCCCAAAAAAGTTCTGGAACTATTATATAGTAGAGTCACTTGCACAACGCTGTGAATGTACTTAATGCCACTGAACTACACGCTTTAAAGTGGTTGAAACGTAAGATTAGGGCCAGGCATATGGCATGGTGGTTAAGACAGGTAGAACCAATGCCTTGGAAAACACACCAGGCATGTGTACACACATGCCCAAAATCTCAAGAGTAGAACAAAGAAGCGATTATGGCATGGCCATCCAACGAGGAGTTCTTCTCAGTTTATCATTTATCTTGCGCTCGCTCAAGCATACATTCCCTGTAACAATTTATTTTTTTAATTATTAAATAAAATGAAAGTGTGGCCTCCTTTCATCCTTCCACAGGGACTAAGTACTGTGCATCAGGGGCTGAGATCAAGCCCGCCCTGGAAGCCGGAGAAAGACTTGTCATCATGACCATGACCCAGACACTCCTCACCCTCAGATGCATAGAAGCAGAGCCAGCCAGAGGCCGGCAGGTGGCGTGGTGACACTGGACTCCCACATGGCCAATACAATTTGAATCTCAGACCTGACAGCTTGCTTTCATCTTCTGTCTGTCTGTCTCTCTGTCTCTGTCTCTCTCTCTCTCTCATCAAATTAAAAAATAAAGTTAAATTGAATATAAAATTATTAAAAAAAAAAAAAAAAGAAGAAGAAGAAGAAGAAGAACCAGCCAGAGCCTGTGGCAGGTCATGGAGTAACACCTACCTTTGGGAGCATCCGGTCTGCACAGAAGGATGCAGAAAAGTGACCACTGCCCACCAGCCACACAGGACTCACACAAGGCAAGGGGAGGGCCACGCAGGGCAGGAGACAGAGCTGCAGCCAGGCCCAGATGGCACTCAGCACTTCTAGCAGACAAGCTCATGGTTAATGGCAGGCCAATCCCGAGGCTGGCAAACATGCTCAAAGACTGATAAATCAAAACGGGGGGCGGGGTGCACTGAAGAAAAAATATGCCAATGTGAAATGAATTATCACAGAAAATGAAAGTCATTTTAGAAAACATGTGCTTCTTGTTGCTAATAACATACAGAAAGACATGCCTCTATTAAAAAGAAAATAAAATAAATGCAAAGGACAGGGAGCACCAAAATGAGAACAGGAGGAAATTAAAGGACAACAAGCTGAGATACAGGCCAAGATTAGAAAAGGAAGCACAGTCACGCCACAGCAGAATTAAAATCCCAGTGGAAGGGGCCAAAGGAGAAGGGTGCACTGCGGAGTGTCATTAGTGACAGAAAGGCCAAACTGAGAAGCCCACAGAGTACTGTGAAAAGGGAGAGGAGAATCTACGAGGGACAGCTCGGGCACAGCAGAGAGAGGACAGATGATCTGACCCGCAAATAACAAGAACTGCCCAGAGAAAAATAAAACAAATGGAGACGCAATACGAGATCCAGAGAGGGGAGCTTTCCTAACCAAAAGCTACCCAACATCCTAAGAGGCTGTGCAATCGTAAACCTAATTAGGTCCAAAACCGAAAGCAAAGACCTGCCAGGCTGATGTGTGAAACCACTGGGCAGCTTGTTCTGGGCACAGGAGGGAGAAGGGCAGCAGCAGACGCCGGGCCGGCCGCCTCGGCCACCGGGCATACACGGCCACTGGTCCCAGGGCTCAGTCCCAGGCTCCTCCATGAGGATGGAAAGACAGATGGCAACACAGCAAGCAAGCGCTCAAAGACAAGGCACCAGGATGGGGGCTCTCCTGGGGAAACGGATAATCGGAGCATCAGAAAGAATGACTGGCTGTAAAACACTGCATAAAAACAGGCACGAATCCACAGTGATACTCAAAAAGGAGAGAGGGAAACGAACACATATGGCTCCATTGAGGAAAACAAGCATACTAAATCCCTACTTCGAAGGTTAGTGATTAAATGAAAAGAATCCAGCAATTATCCTGCATTTTTAGGAAGAACTGTAGTCCTTCCCCAGTTGAAGGGGGGGGAAGAAGCATTTTCACAGAATGCCAACAGGTGTATGTGGAATAAATGACAGGACAGGAGAAGCGTGGTAACCCGCTTTGCAAACTCTCATAATAAAACTACCTCAGGGACCAGTGGATGGCTTAATGGTTACATTGCTGGACTCCCGCTTGGACGACCGCAGTTCTAGTTCTGGACCCAGTGGCTTAACCTCATGCCAGGCGCGTGTTCTGTACATGCCCAAGATCCAGAGAGAATGGAGGAGAAGGGATTGCAGTGTGGACATTCCCCTTGGGGGTGATTTCTCACTTTCTTTCTGTCTCTCCCTGTCTCTCTGGCAAGCACATGCACCCTACAGCAAAAATCTCTCTAAAAAAAAAAAAAAAATACTGAGGCCAGCAGGTGGCATGGTGGTTAAGAATGTTGGACTCCCACATGGCCGACCGTGGTTCAAGTCCCAAACCTGGTGGCTTGTTTTCTCTCTCTCTCTCTCTCTCTCTCTCTCCCCCCCCCCCCCCCCCCCCGGTCAAATTTAAATAAATAAAGTTAAATAAAATAATTTAAAAAAAAAAAACTACTTCAGTCATGGGCCAGTTTGTGGCTTAGTGTCTAGGAGAGCCATATTCACATGGTAGACTACGTGGATCAAATCCTAGCTGCAGCAGCTTGAAAAACATGCCAGGCACATGTGCACGCATGCCCAAAATCCCAACAAAATGAAGAAATAAAAAAGAGACCGACCCTGCCCCATTGGGGGCTGGAGGGATGCTTCCTCCCTCCCTGCTCTCTCTGGCAAGTGCACATGCCCTCTAGCAAATTGGAAAAAAAAAAAGATCCTGCCAAGTATGACATATGGATACTGAAAACTGTTTGATAAAGGGTTATTGGGGGAAGCATACTCGTCTGCCCAGTGCAGCACCTCGCAGACGACTTCTTGGTTGCAAAGGGGGAATCCTCATCTCCAAGGGAAAGACCTAGCGTCGCACATAAGCCAAGCGATGACTCGGCAGAGGGGGGCCACCTGAGGCCACACTTCCTGATGTAACAAGTACAGAGCCTCCTGTGCCTCCCCAAGACATCAACTGAACGTAGCCGAGCCTTTGAGACTTCTCACTTCCAGCCTACAGGAAATACGAGGACAAAAGAACAGTGTGAAAGAGGAAACAATCAGACAAACCCAGAGAGATTTATTTACAAGGCCACTGCCTTCTCTCCTCAGAAAGTTGATATGGCCAGCCCTGAAGTCTAGGGGTTACGGGAGTCAGATCCCGCATGGCTGGCTGTGCGGTCCGAATCCTGACCCGGCAGCTTGAAAACAGAGCAGACTGAAAAGCATGCCAGGCGTGAGCCCCAAATCCTCTCAGGATAAAGAAATGGAGCAGGGACAGCCGCGGCCTGACCATGCCCCCGTTGTGGGGAGCACCCTCCCCACCCCTGCACTAGTACACATGCCCACTGGCAAATTTTTTAAAAAGTTGATGTCATGGGAGAAGTATGGGAGGGAAAGGAGGAAAAAGTCAGGGGAGAGAACTGTTCTAAGAAACTAAAGAGACGTAACAACCAAATACAAAGCATAAAATCTGACTGCTACCTGGTTCCCAAAAGGGACGCCACAGGAGACATTTTTGATTCAACTAGTAATCTTAAAATGATCTGGATATTGAGTATTAGGAAATTATAATGCCCTTTTAGGAGTAGGACAGGACAATATCCTTAGCTGTGGGAGGTGCACATCGAGGTCCCGACCGCCGACGGTCCTGCTAGTCTACCTCTGGGTACTGGACTCACGTCTCCCTCCTGCCACGCTGGCCAGTTCTGCCCACTTCCTAAAAGCTACCGGGCCGGCAGCTGATGGTCCTGAGCCTCTATCACACTGCTCTCCCTTCTCGGGCTCCGGTGGCCCATCCCCACGGCTGCCGGGCTTGGCTGGGCGGGAGAAAGTGTGATGTGGATTCAGCGACACCTGGGTGGCCCCAGCTGCTGTCTATCCACGCACCTAGAACTGGCCCAGGAGAGTGTGCTGCGCGCTGAGCACAGGAAAGTGCCCAGCCCCGTCCTGGGTCCTGACCACAGTCCTGACCCAGCTCCTCACTCAATCCGCAAATCTCCTCTCCCACACCCACACTCGACCAGCACCGAGTCCTCACAACAGCACCTCCTGGGACGCTCTCAAATCCAGCAGCTCTCTCCATGACCACCGCCACAACCGGCCACAAATGGCCCACAACCGGCCACCACACTGGGTCAGCCAGCATGCACTCAGCAACCACAGGGAGCAAGAGTGCGTCCCTGCCCAGATCCCCTGTGTCACGCTACCCCTATTATCTTAAAGCAACAGCACTCCACCACTCTGAGGGGGGAAAAGAGCTCCCTAACACAGCCTGGGACCAGAATCAGGGGCTCCTTGGCCCTTATCCCCAAGACATGGCCTCACTGTGCCTGACCCGGCTATCAGCTCACAGCTGCTGGGATGGCAGGTGGATGCCATGGCCTCCAGCCTTCGGGCTGGACCTGGACCGAGAACCGGGTCTGGGCCTCCCTGGAAGCCCCGGCCTGCCCCAGGGCATGGAGCCGCCCGCACCACTGTGGCTGGGCCACGGCTCCTCACGCACAGCTGGCTCTAACCCCGCCAGCTTTCCTTCCCTCAATTCCCTGGAGCTCCCTCTTGCCAGAGGCCCTGTGCTTCCTCTTTGATCAGCTGCCTCCTCTCTTCATTCTTTAATCTTTTAAAAAAGAAAAAGAAAAAAAAACCTCTTTCCTTCTATTTTCCTTGAGTTTAATCTGTTGCTATTCTTCTACCTGCTTTTTTTTGTTTTTGTTATAGGGCAAGTGCACTCGCCAAAGAGAGACAGAGACAGAGACAGAGGGAAAGTAAGAAATCACCCCCCAGGGGATGGCCTCACCGCGATCCCTTCTCCATTCTCTTCTCAGGATTTTGGGCATGCATGCACACATACCTGGCATGATTCTCAAGCCACTGGGCCCAGTACTCAGACTGCAAAGCTGGCCATGTGGGATCCAGCACCTTATCCTCCATGCAACCTGCTAGCCCCGTCTTCTTTTCTAATCTACGCATTTAAAACTATAAATCTTTTTTTTTAATTTGCCAGAGGGAGCATGAGATTACCAGAAAAACACATAGACAAGGGATAGAGCAGCCCCAACAGGGCTTGATCACTCCACAGTCCCTTTTCCTCCATTCTTCCATCCTGTCAGGATTTTAAGTGCGCACATCAGTGTGTTTTCAAACCACTGGGGCCAGGATTTGAACCATACGATCAATAATGAGATCCAGCTACCTTAGCCACCAGGCTGTGGAGTCGGGGCTAAAGCTATCATTTTTTCTCTATGACTTCAGCTGTACCTCATTAGTTAAATAAACATTTGCTATCACTCAACTCAGAGCATTTTCTTAGCTGTCTTTGACTCATGTTACTCAGAAATAGAATTCTAAGTTTCCAAATACATTGGGCTTTCTTTCTTTTTACTGATTTCTGACCTCCTCCTACTATTACCAAAGAACACACTCTGTAACTGCAATTCTTTCAAAGTTGTTAAGACTTGTCCTGTGGCCACCAGACAGCGGACTTTGACAAATGCACCTAGACATTTAAAAGATTCAGATTCTGCCATTGCTGGTGTGCCTGTTAGGCCAAGTCTAGTACTCAGGGCCAGTCGGTGACAAGATGGTTGAGGCAGCTGGATCCCACATAGCGAACTGTGTGATTCAAGTCCAGGGCCCAGTGGCTTGAAAGACATGCTGGGCATGTGTGCATGCATGCCCCAAATCCTGAGAGGGGAACGGAGCAGGGGGACTGTGACGTGGCCATACCACCCAGGGACACTTTCTCACTTTCCTCCTATCTCTCTGTGTCTCTCTCTCCAGTGAGTGCACACACCCCATAGTCACTCACACACACACAAAAAGTCTTGTATTCATGTTCAACTCTACATTTTTACAAATTTGTGTCTGCTTGCCATAAAAGCACCTGGGACAGATATGTTCAAATATCCCACTATAAGTACAGATTTATCTTCATAAGTACAGATTAGTTAATCTTCCTTTTACATATTCTGAAGTTATTAGGTACTCGTGATTTTTGGTTTGCTTATTTCATGAGACACACAGACAGGAACCCTGAGAAGATCCACTGCGACGCACCCCCCACTCCAGCCATCAGGCCCAGCCTACAGATGCACCCCCAAGTGCACCCACATCTGAATCCAGGGGTCCCACCTGGCTCCAGCATGGCACGGTGCCCATGGCAGGGCCCACGTGTATTAAATTCCTGTGTCTGAAATGAACCTTTGATCATTCATCAGTACCATATCTGTATCTCTAATAATTTCAGCTTCTAAATGTACTTTGATACTGAAATAGCTAAACCAACTCTTTTCTGGTTAGCATTTGCATAGTATTTCCCCCCACTCTTTTCCTTTCAATCTTTGCATGTCCTTACATTTTAAGTGTGTTTCTTTTAAAGAGCCTATTGAGGTTTCGCTTTCACATACCATCACACAATCTGTCTTTCAACAGGAGCGGTTAGGGCCACTTACATGTACTGTGACCACCACACCTGGGCCTTGAGTCTAACGACTCCTTTCTATCCGTCCTACTTGTTCCGTGTTCTCTTTTCTTTCCTCGCTTCTTTCAGGTTCGTAATTTATTATTTTTCTTGTCTTTTCATTTGAATATACAGTTCATCACGTTAGTGGTCACCACACAATTACGCCATGTATCCTTTGTCTACAGTAACTGGTTTTTTCTTCCTCCTGGAAATGCCAAGACCTTAGAAGTTTTCCTCCATTTACTGTCCTGACTCACATGCCACCGATGTCACCTACACATATCTTAAATCCAAAGGTATAACTAGACGTTTTGTTTTCCTTTTTTTTTTTTTTTTTTTAACTTTTTGCTACAGGGTGTGTGGGCTCGCCAGAGAGCTAGAGATAGATGGGAGAAAGTGAGAAATCACCCTCTGGGGGTACGGCCACTTCACAATCTCTCCTCCTTCTGGGATTTTAGGCACGCATGCACACATGCACAGCGTGATTTTCAAGCCGCTAGGTCCAGGATTTGAATTGTGCAGCCAGCCATGTGAGAAATAACAGACGTTCAACTCCACACCCTCTGCAGGCCCCATCATAATTAGTTTTTAACGTCAATAATCACTTGGTTGTGGTCTTACATATAAATACTCTTTCTGTTGTTCTTCATTACTTCCAAAAATTCTAACTTTTCATATAAGATCATTTACCTTAAGCAAAAAAATAATAACAATTAAATGTTTTCCTTTAGCATGGATCTGCTGGGAAAAACACTGATTTTTGTCTATTTGAAAATGCCCGGGGGGAACCAGCAGTTAGCGTAATGGCTATGTCGCTGGACTCCCACGTAGTCGACTGCGGTTCCCGGACCTGGTGGCTTAAAACTCACACCGGGCGCGTGTGCGTGCGTGCCCAAGATCCCGAGAGGAGAAAGGAGAAGGGATTGCGGCGTGACCATCCCCCCTGGGGAGTGATTTCTCGCTTTCTGTCTCTATGTCTCTCTCTGTTGTCTGTCTGGCGAGCGTACACGCCCTATAGCGAAAAACCTCTCAAAAAAAAAAAAAAAAAAAAAGCCTGGGGACCAGTAGTTAGTGTAATGGCTCTGTCGCTGGACTCCCATGTAGTCGACCACAGTTCGAGTCCTGGACCCAGTGGCTTAAATTCATGCCGGGTGCGTGTGCATGCGTGTCCAAGATCCCAAGAGAAGAATGGAGGAGAAGGGATTGCGACGTGACCATCCCCCCTGGGGGGTGATTTCTTGCTTTCTGTCTCTCTGTCTCTGTCTTTCTGGCAAGCGCATGAGCTCTATAGCAAAAACCTCTCCAAAAAAAAAAGAAGAAGAAAAATGAAAATGTCTATATTTCAACTTTCTGAAGGATCTTTTCCTGTATAAGGACTCTGGGTCACTGGGGTGTGGCGTGTCACAATGATGCAGCGCGCTGTGAGGGTCGACTCACAGGCGAGGGTCCCAGGTTTGTGACCAACCCCTTCCTGAGCACACCAGGCATGAGCTGCCAGTGACCCCAGCTGGCTGAAACCTAGGATGGACTGCACCACGGGGACTCTGATGGGAGGGTGTGTCTCGTGAAAGCAGCAAATAAACTTCAATAAATAAATGAATGAATGAATCTGGGTTAGCAGTGGTTTCTCTGAGCACGTCAATGGCAACAGACTTCTCGTTTTCAGTGTTTCTGTTAAGAGCAAAGCTGTCAGTCGAATGGCTGCTCCTCTTAGAGTGATCTGTCTCTGGCTTCTTTTTCTTCTTTTTTACCGATACGCACGTGCGCACACACAAGAGGGAGAGGTGAGCACCCTGAAGGTCCGGTCACGCGTCAGCCCCTCTTCCTCCATGCCTCCAGCCCCTTGGCTCCTGGACATTCACACGTGCGCCCTGTGTGACCAGGCCAGGGATCTGAACTGCAGCCCCCATGGGAGAGCCGGTTTCTCTTGAAGACATGGATGAAACTTGAAAATCTGCTAACTGAAAGAAGCCCAACGCAAAGACCTCATCTGACATGATCGCACTTATAAAGGATGACCAGAACCACCACGAGATACAGTGACGGCTGAGCTGCGGTGCTGCCTACTGCTAGGACACTGCAGCTTGGAGCCTGAGACCATGTGGATGGCACAGGTTCGATTCTAGCCCAGTCTAAAAACCGGACAGGCCCAGAGGGACCTCTGTGGTCCTAACTAGCCAAGAGACCAGGGTACCAGGATTCTTTTTTAAATATATTGTTTTTTTCTTTAAAAGAATTATCTTATTTAACTTTATTTATTCATTTATCTATTTATTTATTTGACCAGAGAGCAACAGAGTGAGAGAGAGAAAGTGAGAAAGCAAGCTGCCAGGTCCGGGACTCAAACCACGGTCAGCCATGTGGGACCCTTACCACCACGCCACCTGCCAGGCCCCAGGGTAGCAGGATTCTAACACAGCAACACACTGTCCAAAACAATCAGCATCAGCCAGACCCTGTAGCCTAGTGGTTAAGGGAAGTGGGCTCCCACAGCCTGAGTCTAGCCCCCAGAAACTTGAAAAACGTACCCAGAATCCAAGAGAGAAGGGGAGGCAGTGACTGCAGTGTGACTACCTCCCCTCAGAGATGCTCTCTTACCTTCTCCCTGTCTCTGTTTCTGTGGCGAATGCACACAGCTTCTGACAATTAAAAAACAAGTCGGTATCTACACACCTCACTCTCATAAATAGATGAGTAAATGAATTAATAAATAGGGCCAGTACAGTGGCTAAGGCAGCCAGATCACATGGCCAAATGTGTGGATCAAATCCCAGCACAGGCAGCCTGAAAAAACATTCCAGTGCATGCATATCAAAAATCCCAATAGGATGGAAAAATGGAGAAGGGATTGCAGAATGACCACGACTCACTAGGGGTGTTTCCTCCGTCTCCCTCTCTCTGGCGATCACACACACTCTCTAGCAAAAATAATAATAATAAATAAACAAACAAACAAGCTTTAAAAATTACACAGAGACAGAAAGCAGATTATCTAGGGCCGAGGGAGTGGAGAGGAAATGGGGCAATAAAAATGTTCTAAAACTGACTGCGGTGATGGTTACACAACTGTGGATGTACTAAAAACCAACGACCTGTGCACTCTCAACGAGTGAACTGTATGGTATGTAAATTTTATCTCACAAAATGGATGTTTTATAACTTCAATCTTTATCTAATTTCTACTAGTCTTCACAACGGTAAAAATGCTTTGTTTAAATGTGAAACCAGGAATATGAGCACTCTCATGCTCATACCCCAAAATATTAACTTTTTCAGACCTTTTAAATAAATTAAACTCTTTTTTTCTTTATGTATGATAGTATGTGCGTGCTCATATGGGAGTGACAGTGAGAAAGATGAGCACCCTCCACAAGGTGGGCCACGCCACAGTCCCTTTCTCCAGTCAGTCCTCCAGCCCACCTGATCAGTTTTATTTTTTAAAGAATTATTTTATTTAACTTTTTTTTTTTCCAGTTTGGTCAGAGAGAGAGACAGGAGGAAGTGAGAAAGCAAGCCTCCAGATCCATGACTTGAAGCATGGTAGGCCATGTGGGAATCCAGTGCCTTCAACCACAACACCACCTGCTGGCCTCCACCCATCAGATCTTGGGTGCTCATACATACATACAGTGTAAACTCTGTCTTAACTAATCCCTTTGCAGAACTACGCTGTTCCTCAAACTTCCAAATACCTTATAACATGCTTATGAATTTGCTAGCTGGTGTTTCTGCTCTATTGTCTTTTTCACGTTCTAATTATGTGGTCCAACAGTCACTGTGTAGTAGGGTCAGCAAACACAAACTGAGCCATGGGTTGGCTGGGGGCAGTTTCGACTTTACCGAGTTGGAACATGTGAAAATGTAAGACATACTGGAAACGCAAAGCTAGCAGATGGCCATTCCTGATCTATGCAGAGTATTCAGCATGCTGAAGACCTCATGCCCTGGAGATGTGCCTAGAGTGGAAGGTTTCTCTCTACATACGTGCCTTACAGTCTTGTGTCTCAAAGCTTAGCCCTGCAGCAACATCTCCTGGGAACGTGTTAGAAATACATTCTGTGGGCCAGCAAATGGCACAGCAGTTACGTCGCTGGACACCCATGTGGCCGAACACAGTTCAAATCCCAGACCTAGTGGCTTGGAAATCACACCAGGCACGTGCTCAAGATCCCGAGGAGGACAGAGAAGGGATTACATCTTGGTCAGACCCCCGACAGGTGATTTCTCACTTTCCTTTTTTTAGGAGAGGTTTTTGCTATAGGGCGCATGTGCTCACCAGATAGACAGAGAGAGACAGAGAGACAGAAAGCGAGAAATCACTCCCCAGGGGGGATGGCCACGCCACAATCCCTTGTCCTCCATTCTCCTCTGGGATCTTGGGCATGCACGCACATGCGCCCAGCGTGAGTTTAAGCCGCCGGGTCCGGGACTCGAACCACGGTCGACTATGTGGGAGTCCAGCGACATAGCCATTGCGCTAACTGCTGGTCCCCTCACTTTCCTTCTCAATGTCTCTGTCTCTCTAATGAGCACATGCACCCTAAGGGAAAAACTCTAAAAAAACAAAAAAGAAAGAAAGACAGACAGACAGACAGACATTTTGGCCTGTCACTGTGGTACAGGCAGCAAGGTGCAGCTTCACAATACTGGAACCACACAGGAGACCTGGGTTCGGCTCCCAGGCCAACCTGAACATGCTGGGAGGGTTCATGATTCTGGTTGGCAGGGAGGCTGCGGAGTGAAGCAGAGTGTTGAAAGACCCTGTCAAAGATGCCTGCCTGCTACCAGTCTCTCTCTCTCTCTCTCTCTCTCTCTCTTTCTCTCCCCCCCTCCCTCCCTCAAACAAATAAATAAATGAATACTTTTTTTTTTTTTTTTTTTTGGAGAGGTTTTTCGCTATAGGGCGCGTGCGCTCGCCAGACAGACAGAGAGAGACATAGAGACAGAAAGCGAGAAATCACCCCCCAGGGGGGATGGTCACGCCACAATCCCTTCTCCTCCATTCTCCTCTCGGGATCTTGGGCACGCACGCACACGCGCCCGGCGTGAGTTGTAAGCCACCGGGTCCGAGACGCGAACCGCGGTCAACTACGTGGGAGTCCAGCGACATAGCCATTACGCTAACTGCTGGTTCCCAATAAATGAATACTTTTTTAAAAAAGGGGAAAAGATAGGGCCAGCAGGTGGCATGGTGGTTGAGGGTGCCTAATTCCCACATGGCCGACCACAGTTCGAATCCTGGACCTGGCGGCTTGCTTTCTCACTTACTTTCTTTCTTTCTCTCTCTCTCTTTCTCTCTCTCTCTCTTTCTTACTGTGTCCCTCTCGGGTCAAATTAAAATAAGTAAATAAATAAAGTTAAGTGAAATAATTCTTAAAAATAAAAAAGGAGAAAAGAAAGCACATCTAAGGCTCCATCCTAGACCTACTCAAGCAGAACCAGCATTCCAACTGGATCCCCCAAGGACGATCTGCAAGTTACAATCTGAGGAGCACTGTCATAAGACATCTCCTTGTCTACCTCATTAAGACGGCTCTAGCTTACTCTAATGTCTTAAAAACATGACATACATACAGCTCTGATTCCCGGACAACTTGTCCTCAGCTCCATCCTCCGCTCTTCGGCCGTACTGCAAACTGCAGAAAGAGTGACCACTGCAGCATCCCTGCAGAAGGAGACCTGGGACCCTCGCAAGGCGAAGCCCTGTGGTCCTGTCGCTGGCAGTGAGGGCTGTGTCTGGAGTCTGAAATGCTCCCCCGCCTGTGTGTCCCTCCAGCTGAGGGTGGCGGTGGTTTCCTGCTCATTGCCTCATCTCCAGCAGCTCACATTATCGGTCTTTCCATCCCCTGAGAGACCACCCTGAAAGTCCCTCAGTCTCAAATACTTACAGCAGGCTCTGTTTTTCTTTTTGGAACCAGAACAACAGCCGATACCATACTGGACAGTTCTACTGTGTACACCCGTACCAGAGGAATCTTCTGAATGGCTTATCTGCTGAACAAGAGAGTCTGCATACACAGCAAACCTCCCACTGTCCACATTTTGACAATCTCTGACAACCCAGAAGAGAAACCCGCCTTGAGCTATCTGTTCGGCAGATGTGACTGCATCCAGGAGCTCAAGTCCTCCGGGTGTATTTTTAACACTACCCATCACTCCTCCTCAACCAGAACAGCTGGTACAGCAGCTATTGTTTTAGGAGGAGAAAAAAAAAAAAAAAAAGAGAAAAGAAACCACCACACACACACAAAACACAACCACCCCCTGAAGAACAAAATTCTGGACTAACACTGGAACCTCAGAGGAACCAACCCTCTCTCAACACAACCTTGATCTCAATCACACTGGTGAGGCACATGATCTACCCCACACTGGCCCGTACCTCGCTTGAGGGACTTGGCATCAGTACCTCTTAGGGTACTTGGAGATCTTCCCGAAGCACATCACTCCCAAGCTCTGAATTATCCTCTGCCCAAGGCCAAAAAGCAAAGTCCTGGGAACTGGCCAGCCCTTCAAAATCCAGCCCAACCTACCTTTCCTGCCTGTTTCTGGATCCGCCTTCTTCATGGACTTCCGACAATCCCCAGGTGTTCCCGAACCTTTAGACACTGTGTTCAAGTTCAAATAGGTGGGAAGCCCCTTCCTTCCCCACTGAGCCTGGCGGGCTCACTGTCCCTCACTGATGGGGACATTGTCATCCTGTGTCGCCCAGGCAGTTCCCATCTCTGTCCTCTGTTTTCACAGCACTACTTCGCCATGTCGCGCGCACAGGTGTCACTCTCCCTACTAGACTGGGACCTGGGTGGAGAAACTGCCTTCCACCTGGGACCCCCAGTGTGGCTCAGGTTCAGATCATGCGCAATGCCCGACACCAGGGTAATCCCTTGACCTCTCTATTTCAACGTCTAATTCGATGCAGGGGATGACAGATGACACCTTGCCCACTCGCCTGTCACCAGTGCTAAATGAGTTCACTCGAGAAAAGTGCCTGGCACACTGCAAGCATGAAGAGGGGCTACACTGCTAGTGCAATCCCTTTGTGCCTAAAAACTGGCGCAGTTAGCAAGTTCCCAACAGGTCGGGACACACACAGCAAAGGCTGACCGAAGGCTAAGCGAGAAAGGGCTCCACGTTAAAGGCACGGCCGGCACGCAGGAAAAGCGCACTGCAGCAGTCTGAGGAAGCCTGTGCCAGCCAGATGTGCCAGGGCAACCTGCTCTCAGCCACCTGTCCAGCCACCTGCCTGAGGAAGCGTGTTCCAACAGGGAGGGCTCACCTGTAGCAAAAACGCTAGCAGTTTCCAACAAGAGCCACAGTGGGAGGACAGGGGGAGCAACTTTCCTCCTGCAAAAAGGACACGCATCGCTTCCACAGGTAACACTTGGCGCCCGGAGTTCTCACGGAGCGAGGTGCCCCGCGGGTGAGCAGACCTCGCTTTCCGAGGAGGGAGCGAGACAGTCGCGCATCCCTTCGCCTTAGGGAGAAGGGGTGCCGGGTAGGACGCCGCCCGCGGGGACGCACCTGGGAGTGGACCACAGCGAAGTGTGCGGAGCTCGCACCGGGAAGAGCCGGGCCAGCCCTCGGAAACGTGCAGAGCCGGGGCTGGGGGAGCGCGCACGCCCGCGGGGCGCAGCCGGGGCCCCGAGTCGGGTCCACTCCGCGGGACAGCGCAGCCCCCGGCCTCTAGGCCTCAGTTTCCCCCGTCCTCGCGGCGCGGGGCTCCCCCGCCGCCAGCCCCGTCCCTGCCCGGCCAGGTGGAGCGGCCCCGCGGCGCCCACCTGCGCGCCCCCGCCCGCCCCGCCGGGCAGCCGCTCGGCCCGGGGCGCCGGCCCGTTACCGCGGCGGGGCGCGCTCGGCCGGGGCGGCAGCGCCCGCGGGACCTCGCGCCGGGCCGGGCCTGGGCGGCCGCTCGGGCAGGGCCACGGGCCTCGCCGAGGCTGCCGCGGCGTGAGGGGCGCGCGCCCGGGCCGCCGCGCCGCGGGCTCACCTTCTGACGGATCTGGCCCGACGTGGACACCTTGCGGATGAGCTTCTGCGGGGAGCCGGGCTCCGCCTCGGGCTCACTGTCGGACGACTCCTCGGGCGGCGGCGGCGGAGGGGACTGCGGCGGACCCGGCGGAGGGGCGCCCGCCGCCGCCGCCATGCTGCCGGGCCAGCGCGCGCACCGCGGGCGGGGGCGGGGCGGGGCGGGGCGGGGCCGGGCCGGGCGCTCCGCCCCGCCGCGCCCCCTGCCGGCCGGGAGCGCAGCCGCACTGGGACCCGCCCGCCCCGCTGGGGTCCCGGCCCCCCCACCTTAGCCCCGACGCTTCCCCCGCCCAGCGCGCCCTCCGCCTCCCCCTGGGACGCAGTTGTGGGATTAGTTTCTGTGTTCGCTTTTCTAAGGATCTTTCATCTTTCTCCATTAGAATGCCGGGACCTCCAGAAAAGGGAAGCCGCAGCTTAGAGGGAGGAAAGTGCCTTTCGGTGGGAGCCTGGCCGCGGCTGCTCAATCGAGGCTTTGCGAACTAGATAAAGGAGGTGGCCTTTCAGGTTGAGGCCTGAGGACTTCAAGAAGCCCTTAAGGGATTTAAACTGGGGCGGGACTGGGTCACAGAGAGGGGCCTGTGATCCAGGCTTTGAGGTAATCGGGCCAGGTGGCTGCCCTGGATTACTGGGAGGGGCTGGGTCCTAGGGAGGGGGCTGAGACTCGCGGAGAGGAGGGGCAAAGGTGAAGATGAGCCCCAGGATAGTGGATGGGTGTGTCCAGCCCTTCACTGGGGCAGAGGGACAGGAAGTGCAGTTGGAGATGAGATCCGTTGAGTTTTTGGTGCCCTTGGGGACATCAGGTGGCAGAGGGGTTGGGGCGCCCAGGTGGAAATGCTGTCCACCTGTCTGCCCTGCTTTGAGGGGCACATCAGTGGGCTGCCCAAGAGTGCCCTCCTGCCAGGAGCCACACAGTAACACTTGCCATGGGGACGTGACTAAGGGGACAGCCTCACAGCCAGCACCAAGCTAATGCAGGAACACTCTGGGACTCGGAGGGCCCGTGGGTGTGCTAGCCTGCCCCGTGCTGTAGCCACCAGCCACATGGGGCTACTTAAATTTCAGTTTCAATTCACTAAAGTAAGATTTTAGGTCCTCAGTCAGTACTCTAGCCATGCTTCAAGTGCTCAGTGGCCGCACTGGCTTGGCAGCTGCACTGGGTGGCCCAGTATGGCCCACAGATGTCCATCTCCACAGAAAGTTCTGCAGTGCAGGGTGCAGGGGTGACAGTCCCACACACTCAGCACCAGGTACATGCCAGACCTGTGGCCGGCAGTTCTAGGCCTCGTGCAGGCTCCACAGAGCAGCTTGACGGCTCATTCTGGATAGAGCTGACACCTGAGATTCGATGCTCTCCCCAGGTATGCCACAGAGGCAGGATTTGATCCTGGACCTTGGGAGTCCCAAGTCCGTGGTGCAGCGGGATCAGCTCTCCCAGGAAGCGGGAGCCTGAAGGAAGAGAAGGGTGGCGTTGTGGGCCGACCTGTGTCCTCCTGCGTGGAAGTCCTGAGCCCTGGCTTCACAGTACTGCAGGAAGTGCCTGTATTTGGCCATCGGGTCTTTAAAAAGGTGACCAAGTTCAAGTAAGGTCACTAGGGTGATCCCTAATCCGATGTCACTGGTGTCCTTACAATGAGAGGAGATTAGGACACACAGAGAGAGACAGCCACACGAGGACACAGGGAGACAGCCGCCACATGAGGCCACGAGAGAGAGCGGCCATCCACCATCCACAGTGAGAGGCCTTGGAAAAAACTGAAGCTGCCAACCTTGGCCACCGTGCCACCTGCTGGCCCTGGTGCTGCCAACCTTGGTCTCAGACTGCCAGCTCCCAGAACTGTGGAGGGAGTGGCTGCCTCAGCTGCCCCGGCTATGATACTTGTTACAGCAGCCCTCAGGAACTCATACAGGCCGCCTCCCCCACCCCATGTCACAGGCTCTTTTGTATCAGTTACAGTATATGTGTATGAGCAGGATGGACAGGCAGACAGGTGGATGGGCAGGCATTTCCTCCTGAGTGGTCCAAGCCCTTGCCCTGGGAGGGAGGAAGGAGAAGCAGGTTGTAGAGGGGGAAGAAGGCGTGAAATCGGTCAGGGGAACAGGGTGACCCAAGCAAGGTGTGCAGACTTGAAGAGAAAGGCAAAAAGAAGAAGAAATTTTCCAGGAAAACAAAAAGGCAGAGACCCCAAGTGGGTCGCAAGATGACAAGGAATTGGAATGAGCCAATGGCAAGATGTAGGGGAGAGGCAGGGAGGTGAGCTGGGTGGCCCAGGCGAGCCCCCATGCCTGCTCTGGAGCAAGGACTTGAGCCCACAGACACCCAGCCTCTGAAGGGTTTTTGGAAAACAGAGGAACTCCAGTGTCTGGACAGAGAATGACTCAGAGGAGAAAAGACCAGAAATGGAGAGAGTGAGACGCAGCTGCAGGGGCTCAGCGGGGACACTGGCACCCTGCAGTGCTGGGAGCCACACAGCAGCTATGATCAGAAAACACGCCGGGTGCCTGTGTGGGTGCCCGGGATCCTGAGGAGCTGGAGAGCTGGGGAAAGGGCTTCGGCATGAGGAGACCCTGTCGAGGATCTCTCTCTGTCTCTCTCTCTCTGTCTCATGCGTGCATGTGAGTCACAGAAAGAAAGGAAAAGAAAGCAATTGTATCGATCCAGGCAATGCGATGCTGATTTGGCCAGAACCAAGGTGGTAGTTGTGGAGATGGAGGTGAAAAGTGGGAGACAGAGCAGGGAAGGGAGGAGAGAGGGCCAGTGCCCCCAGTCAAGAGACCAGGGAGCAGGAGGAGGCCCACACCTCCCAGAGCCAGTTCAAGGAGGGTGGCGTCACGACCAAGAGCAGGCCCAGAGATGAGGACGGATCTGAGCTGGGTTTTCAACAAACTGTTTCCGAGGCGCCTGGATGAGTGTGGCCCACACCTGTCAGAAGCCCAGGAGACAACTGGCCTCCGGAATTTGTCATTTTGGAGGCAAAAAGCCCGAGGAACGGTGCCAGGCAGTGGCACAGCGGGAATGCGACTGCCCCACTGACCAGGTTCTGGGTCTGTGTCTGGGGACCCCTCTGTGCACACCCAGCACACACACAGCATCCATGTGCGTACCCGTACCCATGGCCCTGGCTGGTTAAGACTGGACACTGACTGTGGTGTGAAGACTCTGGTGGCCGTGGCTGGCTGTCTCTTTCCCGGAAGAGAGAAAAGCCATAGGCACGAGTGTGAGCCCAGTGACAGCTGGGAAGTAGAGGCTGCCGCGGGTAGGATATGTGCAAAACTGTGAGACCCTGTCACGGCCAAGAGGAGCCTGAGGAGCCATGAAGACCAAATGCCACTGGGGTCCTAGAACAGAAAGAAGACGCAAGGCAGAGGACTGGACCCCTAATAGAGTGTGGGCGCGGTTCCATGGCAACGCGTCAGCGTGGATGCGTCCCGTGTAGCAAACATGCCGGGTAATGTCAGGCGGTGTACCGGGATCTGGGTGTGGGAGCCCTCTCTATTCTGTTTGGCAGCTTTGCTGTGAATCTGAAACTTTTCACAATAAGCAGTGCATTTAAAAGAGTAGTAGGCTTGGTAAGAATTACACAGTGTCAAGTTCTCAAAGCAGAGAAACATCACGCTGGCAGAATGTTTTGGACGAGCAAAGATGCCTTTTTGCTCTCCTGGAGAAAGCAGACGCTGTTCCCTTGGAGACTCAGGAAGGGCTGGGGACCCACGCCCCCGGAGTGGAGCGGCTCTTTTCGCCTGGAAGAGCGCATTCCCTCCCTCCAGTGCCTCTTTATGAATGAGTCACGCTGTGAATCATCGCTAACTGAGCTGGCTCCCCAGCTCCCTCCTCCAGGGCATAGCAAGGTGGCAGTAATAGCACACTTCACATCCAAACTAATCCCTCTTAGTGGATGTCAGTGACGAGGGGGCAGCTCCCTTCAGAAAGAACCGCTCCGCGCCTTCGCAAACACAGGCAGTGCGTGGGGACAGGAGGGGATAATCCTATTCCACACCAACAAGGGCTCTGAGGGACCCTGGGAGTGGGACCTTCCTTCACTCTGTGTGGCATGTTGCTTCCCTGCCCCCAGGCACTGTGACCGCCAGACACCACCCTGCCTATTTCCAAACATGCCCAATTCCCACCCCACCGTCCCCACTCCCCAAGATCAATACATGGAACTGTTCAGACCTGTGAGAGTAAACTAGGAGCAAAAGCAAAGCAGCAGGAAACTCTGTAAAAGCAGTTAACCGCACATGCGATGGAACTGCCGAGAGCCAAATGCACACGCGTGTCTGAGTAGAACTGGGAGCTCCCCGTCAGGTGGGAGGGGTGTGCCTATTCAGTATCCTGGCTGAGACGTGGCCCTGGTTGAACGAGGTTATCTTTGCCGGAAATCGGGCAAAGGGTGCATTGCTTCTCTCTGTCATTCTTTACAATGGCATGTGAAAGGGCAATTAAGGCCACAGAAATTTCTATTGAAAAAGAATTTAAGGGCAGGCATTGTTAAATCCTAATTGCTAATCTTCTCCCCAACCCCACCACCACCACCTAGCTCCCCTCCTTTCCTTTAGCACCATGTGGTGGTTATAGGCTCAGGGAAACCAGAGGACAAGTCTTCGCTTGGACTCACTAGCTGTGTGGCCTACGGTAAGACACATAACCTCTCTGAACTGCAGGCTCCTCATCTAACAGATGGGAATGACAGTACCGACTTACAGCATTGTTGAAACGATTAGAAGGCATAGTGGAATGCCTGGCACAAGGCAATAAATAAATGGCCGGGGCCCCCATTTGTCCAGGCAAGCACCCATGTCCCGCTGTGGGTGCTGGGCCTGATCACCCCTGCGTCCCTGCACCCGTGTTCCTGCGTCAGTTGCAGAAGTCTGTCCCAGGCTCTCAGCCACCCCGTTCTCCGAGCAGCACCCTCAGCCTCTCCATAGACTGTTTCTAGCACTGCACCTGCTGTGAAAGCCCTGTGTCCACGTTCACCCTGCACGCTGACTTCCTGCCCGCCCCACGGGGTTCTGCTTGCCAGCGAGACAGCCATGACATGCAGACTGGGACAGCCAGGACGCGCAGGCTGCGCCTGGCCAGAGTTCTACCTCCCGCTCACTGCTCGCTGGGGCAGCTGACTGTTGGCTTCCTGCTCCTCCGCCCTCCCTGTGGCCAGCTGCAGGCATAAACAAGCCTGCACCTGGATGTCTGAATCGGGAAGTTTTGGCACCAAAATAACTTGGAGGGCAAGGGTTGATCTGACCTCTGGTCTCCAGGGATTGGTTCCCAGCCCTTCCCTCCGTTCCCCACCCACATGGTTCCAAAGGTCGGGCCTATTAACATCCACCCTGACTTAGGATGTCCTGGGGTCGAGCAATGCAGGAACCAGCAGGCTGGCCCTCTCTCCAGGCACTGCAGGGCAGAATTCCAGCCCTGCTCAACTGGAGCTGCAGCCAGAGCTACTAGGGCTGGCCTTCACGCCTAGGGGTGGCGGTGAGAGGCAGGAAAGGACTCCGGATGACAAGGAGCAGCCTCTAAGTCCTCAGAGGAGCATGCCACACTGGTCATCCCTTTGTCTGGGTGGCCTGAGAGAGGGCCTGGATGGAATGGTAAAGTGTTCCCTTAGCATGGGGCCCAGGAATGAGACGGCTGCAGACCCTGCTCCCCAGCTAAGGGAACGCACTTCTTTTATTTATTTTTTTGAGAGGTTTTCGCTATAGGGCGCATGCGCTCGCCAGACAGACAGAGAGAGACAGAGAGACAGAAAACGAGAAATCACCCCCCAGGGGGGATGGCCACGCTGCAATCCCTTCTCCTCCATTCTCCTCTTGGGATCTTGGGCACGCATGCACACGTGCCTGGCGTGAGTTTTAAGCCACTGGGTCCGGGACTCGAACCGCAGTGGACTACGTGGGAGTCCAGCGACATAGCCATTATGCTAACTGCTGGTCCCTAAGGGAATGCACTGCTGCTGTACTGGTATCATCATCGTTACCATTGCCGTCATCATAGTTCCGAAGTGAATCCTCACCCCTGCGGATCCCAGGATGCCTCAAAGTCAGCACACAGATCCAAACCGTGCTTCAATGTGGGAAGCTGCCCCAAGTTCCCAAGTGGAGCCTCACTGTCTGAACGCCAGGTCCCAGGCACAAAGCAGTCAGGAGCCCTGCTGATGCTGGGACTGGGAGCCGCTGTGTGCACAGAACTTGCACCCTATGCAGCTGGATCCCCTGTGGCTGGCCATGAGATTCAAGTCCCAGACTGGAAGGCTTGAAAACCACACCAGGTGCATACATGTGCATGGCCAAAAATCCCAAGAAGAGAATGGAGGAGAATGGATTCGCAAGGTGGCCACCCCCGCGGGGGGTGGGGGGATTTCTCAATTTCTGTGTCTCTTTGTCTGCCTTTCTCCAGCAAGGACACTCACCCTATTGCAAACATACATACATACATACATACATACATACATACATAAAATAACCTCTCCACCACTGTTCTTGATCCTGGAAATCTGACCTCGAGTGTACGTCCCATGCACAGCCCCCTCCTGTCCGCCTCGTCACCAACGCTATGAGTGGGCTGAACTGTAGAGATGACAAGCCCATCTTGCCCTGCTCCCTTAAGGTATGAATGAGAGCCTGCACGTGCCCCAAGGCCCTTCCATAACTGTCGAGAGAGGGCTTTTCAGTCTCCGCTGTCAGTAGCAGGCCCCCAGGCAGTGGGTACCACAGGCCAGTACCACTTTCCCATGAAAGAAAGGGCCCTAGGGTCACCTCTGCCACCGCTCCTCCCCCTTCCTGCCTGACACCACATCCTCTCCCGTGCCTGTCATGCCCACTCTCAGTGAGGTACGTGCCAACCGAGAAGCCCATCGGCTCCCAACGTGCCCCTTTTCCTGAGACAGCCCATCGCCGGGGCTGGCCGGTGCCAACGCTGAGCCAGTCGAATTCCCCTTTCCAGGAACTGCAGCTGGGACCTAGAGCACACAGACGTGGGGGGTTCGGTGCTGAGCTGTGTGTGACCGGAGAGAGAAGTTGGGAGCTCAGGGCCGGGAGTCTGCAGCTTCTCTGATGCCCGCCAACCAGGTGTGACAGCTCTGGTTAGCCCTTTAATTCTGTCCTCTGGCCATTCTGGGGTCGTCCCGGTACATCCATTTCCCACCTCCGTTAACCAAAGCTGATTCCGTTGTTTGTGCTTACTGAAATAGCAACTCGACCAACAACGCAGAGCTCAAACAGGGACTTGGGCTCAGGCTCGAATCTGTAATAAGGGGTATTTCTGCCCATACTTGTTACCCGCTGTTTATCTCAGCAAGCTCTTTAGGTGTGCTGGTGCCAGGATTGGTCAGGTCATTTGAAACAACCCCCCAGCCCCCACGCCCCATGTGTGTGCACGCCCAAAATGCCCGAAAGGATGGAGAGATGGAGGAGAAGGGAGCGCAGTATGGCCACGGCCCGTTAGGGGGTGAGGGTGCTCTCTGGTGAGCATCATGATTTTTGGCAAATAGGAAGGAAGAAAGGAACAGAGGAAGGGGGGAGGGAGGGAGATAGAAACCCTCCCAGGGCCCCTGAGAAAGCCGTCTAGACACAGCAGGCCCGTGGTGAGCACACTGGTTTCTGGGCGCCTCTGGCCATGGGCCAGTACGAGCAGTTCTGTGGAAGGCTGGCCTCCTTCAACTCCGGGGACCGGCCACTCCCCAGCAAGTCAGCCTGACTCATGACCCGGGGCAGACAGACAACTTTATTTCCCGGAGAAGACCGTGCCTCCGTGTTTAGCATTCTACAGGGCTAGTGTGGGCGCTGGCCGGGCCGGTGGCTACGGGCCATTTCAGGCCGTTTCGGGACATCCCGGCCGGCGTCTTCACTCGTCTTCCTCCTTGTCTTTCTTCCCTTCCTCCAAGTCTCCTGCGTCTATCAGATTTTGGCGAGCAAACTCCTCGAAAACTAGATTTTCATCCTGAAAGCTGAAACAGAACAGACGAGATTTGACCAACGCATGCTCTATGGAGCTGAAATCTCCCGTGAAACGGGACCCTTGATCTTTTTGCAACAAAGGAACCGATCAAGGTTCTCCCCACAATGGAGCGGGGCACCGGGCCATTTTCCTCGTAGCTTTTCATCTAAAATCTCCTCAGCGGACAAAAATAAGAGAAAACGGAGGTCCCACAGAACGAGCAGACACACCCAGCACCACTGCGCGAGCCTGCGCCTTAGGTACCGGGAAGGACACGGGAGCGACAGGGAAGCGGGGGTGTGCGACCAGGGCCAGTGCGGAGACGAGGTCGAGCACGGAGACTTGAGAGGGGACATCACAGGACACAGGAGACTCGGGGCAGTGGTCGAGGGCTCACCTGTCCTTTCCTGTGAGCCCATGATAAAGGAGGGAGAGAAAGAGAGATCCATCAGCAGGACTTCATACCACAGCTACGCGAGGATACGCCTACCTCCGGTGACTACAGCTGGGGGATAATAAGGCTGGGCCCTGGGATTCACGAAAGTGCACGGTGCACGTCCTTCCTGCTCCTCTGCCGCTGCCGTGCTCCCATGCGTGCAGCCTTTCTGCCTGCATTTTTTTTTTTTTGAGAGGTTTTTGCCATAGGGTGCTTGTGCTCACCAGAAAGGCAGAGAGAGACAGAGAGACAGAAAATGAGAAATCACCCCCCAGGGGGGATGGCCACCCCGCAATCCCTTCTCCTCCATTCTCCTCTCGGGATCTTGGGCACACACACACACGCGCCTGGCGTGAGTTTAAGCCACTGGTTCTTGGACTCAGACCACAGTCGACTACATGGGAGTCCAGCAACATAGCCATTACACCAACTGCTGGTCCCTGCCTGCATTTTTTTTTTTCTTAAGAGAGATTTTTGCTATAGGATGTGTGCACTTACCTGAGAGACAGAGAGACAAAAAGTGAGAAATCATCTCCCAGGAGAGATGGCCACACCACAATCCCTTCTCCTTCATTCTCCTCTTAGTATCTTGGGCACACACGCACACACTCCTGGTGTGAGTTTGAAGTCACCGGTCTGGGACTAGAACCGCAATTGACTACATAGGAGACCAGCAATGTAACTGTTACACCATCTGTTGGTCCCTGCACTTTTTCTAAAAACTTTTGCTATGGGAGACATGTGCTCACCAGGGAGAGACAGAGAGAGGGAAAGTGAGAAATCACCTCAGGAGGGATGGCCCTACCACAATCTTTCCTCCTCCATTCTCTTGGGATTTGGGGCACACACACACACACACACTCTCATTCTGGGACTCAAACATGCAATCAGTCATGTGAGATCTAGTGCCTTAACTACCATGCCACCTGCTGGCCCTCTGTCTGCATGTTTTTTAAAGAATTACTTTTATTTATTATCATATTTTGAATTCTTACGAGACAGAGAGACAGAGAGAGGGAGAGTGAGAAAACAAACCTCCAGGTCTGGGACTCGAACCTCGGTTGGCCATGTGGTGTCTAGTCCTTGACCACCACACCACCCATCGGCCCGTCTGCCTGCATTTTTAATAATCACTTCCTTAACAAGGTGCCATGATCTTCTCTTCCAACAAAGTCTCCCCCCCTCACCTAGGCCCCTTCCCTGATCGGCCTCGCCCGCTTGATGCCCTTCCTACTTCCTCAGTGTGGCGTGACGCCCTCCCATGCAGGCTCCAGGATGCCATTGGGACACAGCCTCTGCAGGGTGAGACCTGGGGTCCACGCTGACCTGCACTCCGGTCGGGCTGTGCACCCGAGCTTGAGGACAGCCCCAACCCCTCAGTATTCAACTCCTGACAACGCATCGATCTATTAGGTGGGCTGTTTCCTGCCTTTGCCTCCCAAATTCAGTGCCCTTACCTTGAGAGCATTCGCCTTGCGAGCTTTCTGCCCACCTGTACAGCGCTGTGTGGTTGCAGAGCACAGGGGAGGGGAGGGTCTAGGCACAGGGCACCTGTGAAGAGGCTGACCCCAGGCAAGAAAGATCCTGGAGCCCACAGCGCTCGGCCACAAATGGCAGGAACTGGGACCAGCAGCCGTGAAGAGGGAGGCAAGAAGGAAAATCCAACTCAACACCTGGACTGAGCATGGACGCTGCTGATGGGACAGCAAAGCATGGCAGCTTCTCCACAGAGCTTCGAACTCGGCCCTTGCCACCGGGCTGGCAGGGCTGAATTACGACTTACGTTCTCTCTGCTTTGAGTCTTGCCACTGAGACCCAGGGAGCCAGGAGCGCAGAGGGGAGACAGGAAATACGAGACTCGGAGACTCACCAGTCTCTGGAAATCAGAATTGTGCAGCCATGCAGTGATTTACGCTAAGCCTCACCCCCTGGAATCTCAGGGTACAAAAGACAATGTTCAGTGTAAGGACCAAGATGGCTGGATTCTGAAAATGTCAGACATGGAGGAAAAATAACTCCTCTTCTCCCAAATTAAGTCATAAAGTCTGTTCCAAGTTCCAGAAAACATCCCAACATAAGCTATGACATCTCATCAGGTGACTATGTTTTTATGTCTTTAAAAACTAGAGGGGCCAGCAGGTGGTGTGGTGGTTAAGGCACTGGGCTCCCACATGACTGACAACAGTTCGAATCCCGGATCTGCCAGCTTACTTTCTCTCTCTCTCTTTCTTTCTCTTTCTCTCTTTTGAGCATACTTGCCCTGTAGCAAAATTTAAATTATTTTTAAAAGGAACCAGAAACCATCTTAATCTCACATATTAAGGCATTTTGGAGATCGACCCCATTGCATAGTGGTTAAGGGGCCAGGATTCCACATGACCAAATGTGGCTCGATTCACTGGCCCAGTTGGCTCGAGAAACACGTGAGGAGGCCAGTCAGAGGTGTAGGAGTTACGGCAACTAGACCCCCCTTGGCCAACTACACAGTCTGAGTCCTGGACCCCGTGGCTTGAAAAACATGCCAGATTGGAACCAGCAGTTGGCGTAATGGCTATGTCACTAGACTCCCGTGTAGCCACTGTGATTCGAGTCCCAGACCCAGTGGCTTAAACTCACACTGAGCACATGTGTGTGTGCGCCCAAGATCCCAAGAGGAGAATGGAGGAGAAGGGATTACGGTGTGGCCATCCCCCCAGGGGGTGATTTCTCACTTTCTGTCTTTCTGTCTGTCTCTGTCTGTCTGGCGAGTGCAGGTGCCCTATAGCAAAAACCTCTCCAAAAATAAAAATAAAAAAATAACATGCCAGGTAAACCTGTGTACATGCCCAAAATACAGACGGGAAAAACAGAGGAGAAGGGGTTGTGGCGTGACCATTCCCCATGAGGTATGCTTTCTTACTTTCTCTCCCTTTTGACCCCTTTCCCTGCCCTGAGAGTGCACAGGTCCTGTAACAAAGAAAGAAAGAGGGAGAAAAAGAAGAGAGAAAGAGTGTGTGGAAGGAAGGAAGAGAAAGGGGTACTTTCTCATTTTCTCTATCTCTCTTGAGAGTGCATGTGCCCTATTTAAAAAAAAAAAAAAAAAAAAAAAAAAAAACTTTTGGAAAAGATACTTTCAGAAAAAAAAATTTTTTTGAGAGGTTTTTGCTACAGGGCGGGTGTGCTCACCAGAAAGACAGAGCCAGAGAGATAGAAAGTGGGAAATCACCTCCCAGGGGGGATGGCCACATCGCAACAGGATCTTGGACATGCATGCACACGCACCTGGCATGAGTTTAAGCCTCCGGTCTGGGACTCAAACCGCGGTCGACTATGTGGGAGTCCAGCAACATAGCCATTACGCCAACTGCTGGTCCCCAGAAAAAAAATAGTTTTAAGACAAACCCAAAAATGAAAATGGGGACTCATTCTAATGATTAAATGACATTTTATTATTATTGTAGAAAAGCTACCCTTTTTGATAATTATTTATTTTATTTTACTTTATTTTAATTTATTTTTATTTTTCAATTCATCAGGGTGGGGGGAGTGAGAAAGCAAGCTGCTAAGTCTGGAACTCAAACCACTGCTGGCCATGTGGGATTACAACGCCTCAACCACCATGCCACCTGCTGGCCCACAGAGCTACTTCTAAACTATGTGAAAGGCAAGCCCTGCTTGTTGATATCACTTTTACTGAACACATACTTTACTGTCGTGGCCATGGGGTGTCCTCAGACAGATCCATTCTCTCTTCTCATTAACTAAGATATAGTATTACACCTATAGTATTTTTGACACTTCATTTAACTTTTTTTTTTTTTTTTTGGAGAAGATTTTTTTTGCTACAGGGCATGTGCGCTCACCAGAAAGACAGAGAGAGACAGAGAGACAGAAAGCAGGAATCACCCCACAGGGGGATGGTCGTGCTGCAATCCCTTCTCCTCCATTCTCCTCCTGGGATCTTGGGCACGCACACGCACACGCCTGGCGTGAGTTTAAGCCACAGGGTCTGGGACTTGAACCGTGGTTGACTACGTGGTAGTCCAACGATGTAGCCATTACGTCAACTGCTGGTCTCTCATTTAACTTTTTTAAAAAGAGCTTTAATTGAAGGGCCAGAGTGACTCCATTTCTTTCGGGGTGACTCCATTTTGTTAAACCCACCTTGCTGAGAATGGGTGCCATTTCAAGGAGGCGAGCCAGTCACATGGGAAAAAGTCATGAGACCTTCACCCCACCGGGACTGACCAGTGAGAGAAACAAAGGAGATACCAGAGACAGCTCCACTCCCTGTAATCTACAGCCAACGGTAGCCACCTGAGTGCATTCCTCAGCACCCCTCGACCTGCCCCCCAGCAGCCAAATAAAAGCCCAGCCCAACTAACATGCAGGGCTCTCAACTCTGACCCGCTGTGCCAGTGAGATTGGGAGTACTGGCTCTAGCTGAATAAAGGCGACCCTTGTGTATTTACATCAGAATCAGCTCCGTGGGGTCTCTTGGGAATTTCACGACCCGGGTACAACATTAATGAGCTCTAATTCATGTAGCGCATGATTCACCTCTTGACCATGGGCTGCAGTGAGCGTAGTCATACAGCCATTGCTTCAGTACAAGAGCCTGCCCGTTGCAATGCAAGTGAGGCATCAGGATCCGCCCTCCAGTCTTTGCTAGCATCTTTGTATTCTCCTCATCACAGCCACTGTCAAAATAGCATGGGGACCAGCAAGTGGCATGGTGGCTAAGGTGCTGGACAGTCCCACATGGCCAACCATGGTTCGAGTCCCAGACCCGGTGGTTTGCTTTCTCACTCTCTCTCTCTCTGTCTCTCTCCAGTCAAATTAAAACAAATGAATAAATAAAATAAAATAAATTTTTAAAATTAGCATCTTCTATAGCCCCATTAATGCTTCCACATCAAACAGGAAGCCTTTTGTTTAAAAGTGAAATGCAAAAGTCTTCGGCTTACAAATTTGTTTTTCCCTTAAATCATCTTTAAATCTAAATCTCTGTTGACAATAGAGCCTCTGCTTTAAAATTATTCCTGATAAAAAACTCACAGGACTGTTCCCATCCAAAAGCAATGATGCCACCTCCTCTCTCCACACACCACCTGAAGGTGGCCAGGCATCTGGCCCCACGGTGGACAGGTGACTAGTCACTTTGTGGTGACATGGAATCTCTGCACCTGGCCACCCCCACGCTCAGAGGTGTGCTCAGGCAAGACCAGGAATGGATGAATATCAAATCTGCAAGTAATGGATAGCTGGAGAGAGCCAGGACAATGACAGCACTGACCTGTGTCCTCGGGCTGCGGGTGCATGAGGCGGAACGGTACCTCCGTGGCCACTTCACTGGAAAGGAAGAAGTTGTAGTGGTGAGAACACACAGGCACGCACAATTACAAGTCACACAGTGAAGAGCTGCAGCTGTGAAAAAACCTTCACACCCAAACTGAAAGACAATTCAGTGGGATGAAGAAGAAAACAAGGGCCAGCATATGGCATGGTGGTTAAGGCAGTTGGAACCCACTTGGCCAACTGTGTGGTTCGAGTCCTAGACCCAGAAGCTTGGAAAGCATGTCAGGTGTGTGTCTCTCTATATCTCAAATCCCAAGAGGAGGGATGGAGAAAAGGAGATTACAGCATGGAATCCCTGGGGAGAAGGGGGTGCTTTCTCACTTTATCTCTCTCTCTCTGTCTCTCTCTCTGGGGAGCTCATGAGCCATATAGAAAGTTTTTTTAAAAAGACAAAGAAAAGAACAAAAACAGAAATCAGGAAGTGGTCAAGTAGGAATTATAAGTCTATTCCCTGGAATGTGGCCCAGAAACTCCACTCTCACATGGCTGAGGTGGTGAGCATTTTTAGACTGCCTTTATTCCTGGTTATGAGTTGCGCTGACTTGATATTGCTGGTAAAGAAGAGGGGAAATCCTAGAGAAAGCATAGTTTTAAAAATATGCTTTGCAGGACTAGCAGTTGGCGTAACAGCTATGTCGCTGGACTCCCATGTAGTCGACTGTGGTTTGAGTCCTGGACCCGGTGGCTTAAACTCATGCCGGGCACATGGTGTGCATGCCCAAGATCCCAAATGGAGAATAGAGCAGAAGGGATTGTGGCATGGCCATCCCCCTGGGGGGTGATTTCTCACTTTCTGTCTTGTTGCTCTGTCTCTCTCTTATCTTTCTGGCAAGCGTACAAGCCCTATAGCAAAAACCTCTCCAAAAAAATATATTCTTTGCAACAACATAAACCATTTGTAATCTCCAATTGAAGCACACTCAGCAGAGAGAGGGAGAGAAGCACACCCCTTTCCTCCATGTCCCCACCCCACCAGGACTGGGTCACGCACATGCATGTGCCTAGCATGTTTTCCAACTGTCCAGGACTGGGATTCCATCTGTGATCAGCCGTGTGGGATCCAGTTCCCAATGCACAGCACCTAACCACTGTGCTACAAGCAAGCCCGGTACACCATTTTTAATCTGCTAAAGTTAATGTGAAACTGGGCGAGCACATGGTCTGTTTAGAGCAGAGCACAGATGAGTTAAGTCCACTGAATTACAAAAGCTAAAGGGCTTTGGGGGATTTAGACACACATGACAGCGGTATGGAGTATGTCTCTCTTCTACAGTGATCTCAGAGAAACATCCTGGTCAGCCCAGGTTGTCATGGCCGCTTCACTGGAAAGTGACAGGTGGAGTGGTGAGAACATATGCACACACGCACGTACGCACGCACACACAGGACGGCAGCATGGAGCATGCCTGTACGCTATGGTGGTCTCAGAGAAACATCCCACTCAGCTCGGCTGTCGTGAAGCACCTGAAGGCAGTACGCATCATTCCAGAATCCTTCCGAGCACAAGTGCCCAGAGACCAGCCTTCGCCAGTTAGGACCGGGAACCCCAAACACCGCTGTCTTTGATGAGCTGGAAACCAGGCGGAGAAGGGAGGTGAAGAGGCTTACCTGGAGGTGAGCTCTCCCAGAAAGCTAGGAAACAAAAGCAAACCGCTGTGGTGACTGCCCATGGTGGTAACGCGACGCCGCTTCCCGTTACTCAGACGCAGGACAGTCTCTAACTCGAGCACCCCTCCATGTTACGTCATCCCCCCCCCCACTTCCGATTGCAGCTCTTCCTCAAGAGGATTAGCTAATAAGAGGAGTCGCTGACGTTCAAGACCTAATGTTCAAGAATCCAAATTTCTTGTCCATAGAGGTCATCGCGAACCACGAGGGGACTCTAAAAGTCTGAAACACGGGCTGAAAGTACAAGTTCATTTTTGGTGCAAAGTGGTTTTTTTTTGAAATCTACGATTGTATCTTTTTTTTTTTTTTTTTTTTGAGAGAGGTTTTTGCTATAGGGCACATGCACTCACTAGACAGAGAGAGACAGAGAGACAGAAAGCGAGAAATCACCCCCCAGGGGGGATGGCCACCCCGCAATCCCTTCTCCTCCATTCTCCTCTCAGGATCTTGGGCACACACACACACGTGCCCAGTGTGAGTTTAAGCCACCGGGTCTGGGACTCAAATCGCGGTCGACTACATGGGAGTCCAGTGACACAGCCATTACGCTAACTGCTGGTCACCACATCATATCTTTATAAAATGCATTTTCCATAAACTTATTGAAGACTCTTCCCTACATGTTCTGCACTTTTCTTGAAACTCCACCTGTGTTTAGATGCTCTTGGGGAAAGGGAAGGAGAGGACTCCCCACTCTGAGAACTCGGCAGACACAGGCGCTGTGGCCCAGACTGCGCGGTGCACTTGCGTTCTGCTCTGCTGCCCCGTCACAGCCCTGGGAACTCCTCCCTGACTTGGTGTGTGTGCGGACTTGCCTTCCATGCCTGAACTTCACCAGCTTCAACAGGTTCAAGGCCAGAGCCTTGGCAAAGGAACTCGGAGGAAAGGAGATGAAGAAATGAAAGAAGTTGATTTCATACCAAAACCCAGAAAACTGTCTTTGGAACACTGAGAAATCAGCATTCTTGGGACCAGCAGTAAGTGTAATGGCTATGTCGCTGAACTCCCATGTAGTCGACCACAGTTCGAGTCTTGGACCCGGTGGCTTAAACTCACACCTGGCACGTGTGTGTGCGTGCCCAAGATCCTGAGAGGAGAATGGAGGAGAAGGGATTGTGGTGTGGCCATCCCCTCTGGGGGGTGATTTCTCGATTTCTGTCTCTCTGTCTCTCTCTGTCTGTCTGGTGAGCGCACACGCCCTATAGCAAAAACCTCTCCAAAAAAAAAAAAAAAAATCAGCATTCTTGTATGAAAAGGAGATTCCCAAATCCTGATGACATGTCAGGGAAGGGAAGTAAAGGCTCCCATTTTAAGGCTAAATACATTCTTTTTACTTATTTTTAAATTTTTACTTTCTTTTAGGTTTTGTCATGGGGCACATGTAAAAGAGAGGCAGAGAGACAGAGAGAGGAGAGTGAGCAGTCATTCCCCCCAGTGCATGGCCACAACATAATCCCTTCTCCTCCAGTCTCCTCTTGGCGCTTTGGGCATGCATGCACACACCCCCAGCATGATTTTCAAGCCACCAGGTCCAGGATTTGAACCATGGGTGTCCATGTAGAAGTCCAGCATCTAAACCACTGCTGGCCCCAAAGCTGGATACATTCTTAGATGCAAAGAAAGAAACTCTGACTAAGCATTTATTTAACAGTTGTCATTCTTTTCTGAATAAAATATAACATTAAACTAATTTTTGTTTCTGCTCTAGCAGAAACAAAAATTTTGTGTCAGCTCTAGCCCTTGAGCGTGTGCCCCCCGTGTCTGCAGAGTGGATCCTAGAACTAGACAAATGCAGTCTCTCTGAACCCCATGTGGCAGTCACTGGGCTCGGGGCCTTCCCTTGCTCTCTCTGCCGTCCTTAGGAAAGGAACAGTTCGGATGTTGAAGGCCAAGACAGCAGCGCGAGCGTCGGCGCTGGGACACTTACCCCGACACCGTGAGCTTCACCTTGACCTGGTATGACACCAGGATGCCCAGGACAGTCCGGTCTACGCCTTCCTTGATGCTGCCAACGGAAGGGAAAAAGAGACGGCTGAGGGAGCAGAGAAAGCAATGAGCTGCTGAAGGGCCTTCATCTCCCACCCAGGTGCTGACGTCGCAGCAGTGTCTCACCCAGAACCAGTGAACTTGAGCAAGAAGCCAAAGTCCTAGAACTCTGCAGAGCTGGGGTGGGGTGTGTGTGTGTGTGTGTGTGTACGTGTGAGGGTGCGCCCATGGAGGGCAGGGGGTCCTCCATGCACTGGAGGAATTCCTGCACCTTCCTCTCTAGGTGACAAGGGGCAGAGCACAGGCCTCCGTCCTCCAGTTGATGCTCCTCCACCCGACATCCACCCAGAAACAGCCTCCTCGGCTCCTCCCTCTCCTCCACCTGCCAAAACCACCTTCCCTGCAGCCATCCCGTCTTCCCACTGGCTTCTCCTGCCGGATCAACCCAAGAACTTACTTCCCATGGCCCAGGCTCCTTCTCTGAGCTCTCCAGCTGCCCCGAGGCCGGGAGCTGCCCTTCACCACCTCATACCTGACTCACTCCAGAGCCCACGGTGCGCCAGCCTTGCCAAACACAAACCTGTCCTGGAATGCCCTCTCCTCCTCTCCTGCCTCTGAGACCTGAAGTTGAAGTCCCCTCCCCTTGTGGAGCTTCCCGGCCACCGGCTCGGCAGCACTGGGTGAGAAAGCTCACAGACCCTCGATCGCGGCCCTGACCACAGGGCACCTTCGTTGCTCTGGATGATGGCCGACCGGCTCACCCAGCACCACGCCTGGCACCAAGTGAGAGCTCTGTCAGCGTTTCAGCGAATGAAACGAGGTGCGGGAAACCTTCAGCTGTGCCCAGAGAGAGTGTGATGTAGCTTTCCATGACAGAAACTTCATTCTAGACTCCACGAGCACGTGCTGAATTCCTACCATCTGACAGGCACCGTCCTGGGCACTTTGTCACAGATTACTATGCCACGTGTCCCTGTGTGGAAGACAGACATCCCTCTCACAACCCTGAGAGGTTATCATGAAATCCCAGCTGAAATTGCATGGGCGATGATAGAGCACATGGCCGAGAAATCTGCCGGCTCAGGGCAGACGCGGGGAAGGCAGTGCGGGCAGCTCCGGGACGGGAGCCGGGAGGGCTGCAGGGCAGGCATCGGGCCTGGAGCCCCTGACGGGAGGCCAGGTGGCTTCGTGCTGTCAGGACTGTGTGCTGCCAAAGGGCTGCGTTGGCCTCTGGTGCCTGGCACGCCGTTAAAAGAGGACAAGGGGCCAGATGGTCGCCTACAGTAAAATGGGAGCTCTGTGAGGCTGGCCCACAGAGGAAGGGGCTGGGTTTGCTGGGCATGCGGTGTCCATGACCCGGGGCTCACTGAGACTGGGGGTAGAACTTGGTGGAACTGGGCTTCCCCCAGGAGGAAAGAGGGCCACTAGCTACAGGCCTGCCCCTTTGCCAGGACTGGCTCTCTACCTTGTGCTGGCCACACACCTGAGGATGCCCTGCGAGTGAGCTCCTCCCTGTGCTAACGGGGGCGAGTGGGTGAGGCGCAGGACTGGGCTGCTCTGCCATTGGCTGACCTGGTGACCCGGGATGGGGCTCTCGTTCTGGCTCAGCTGCAATTTCCTTTTCCGCAAAGTGAGCTTAAACCCTTCCTCACACAGGTGTGGGGAGATAAGGTGTTTGCAAACCACGTGAAAGCCTTTTCCCAGCACGCCCTTGTGGACTGCATGGAGAGAACGCCTTGACCCTTTCTTTTTTGCTATAGGGCACGTGCACTCACTGGAGAGACAGAAAGACAGAGAGACAGAAAGCCAGAAATCAACCCTGAAGGGGGAAGGCCACAGCGCAGTCCCTTTTCCATTTTCCTCTCAGGATCTGGGCAAGCACACACACACCTGGTGTGAGTTTTAAGCCTCCAGGTCCGGGACTCATGCCATGGTCGGCCATGAGGGAGTCCAGTGACGACGTTACCATTATGCCATCTTCTGGTCCCTGGAATGTGACTACGTTGATCCAGGGTAACGGTTTCCCTGTTAGTCTCTCTCCTGCAGCTCCATGAATGTGCTTTGGAATCTGACCTAAAACCTGGCATGTGACCCTCAGGAAACCCATTGACTCCCACCCACTTTCTGCTGAATGTTGCTGATCCCCAGCATCAGTCCCAGAGAACGTGAGCTACTGAGCTACGAGGTCACAGAGGTCAGACGTGCCAGCCTCTCGCCAGTTGGGTCATCTCAGAAGTGCTCTCCTGGGGACACAGAGGGAGCCCTCAGCACAGCAGATGAGTCTCGAACCTGGGTCTCAGCTCCTGCCCCAAACACTCAGAGTTTGCCAACACACACACTTCGGGAACAGAGTCTGAGAGGGTGGCCGGGCACGGCAGCAGACACTGGTTATGGAGTAGGGCCGCACAGTGCGGCTGGACTGCAGCCTACACTGGCGGGGGTCTCTGATCAGAGTCAGCAGGTCGGGGCCTTTCCCTGTGAAGCAAATGGACATTCATAGCCACCAGGACCTCTTGCTGCACCCTCCCTGCTGGAAATGAGCAGATGCCTGGGTGGCTGTGGCCTCCCGCCGCACTCGGCTCTGCACTCCTGGTGACGTTTGTGAACGCGGGCACTGACCTTTCTGGAGCACTTGGTGTGTGTCAGTCACCACCCTCAGCACGGACCACCTCCCGTAATCCTTACAGCCACTCTGCAAGATTGGACCCATCACCACCCCACCTTACGGATGGGAAAACGGAGAGCACAGGGTGCCCAGAGGAGAAGACATCTGTCTTCGGAGCCCACAGGTGCCACCAGCGTGTGTGCTGGGGCGGGGAGCGAGGGTCTTGGCTGGGTCCCTGAGCCGAGCGGCGGAGCGCCCAGGCAGCCCTGCAGGGAGCGGCAAGGACTCACATGGTGCTGGAGGCGAGGTTGGTGTCCTCGTGCTTGATCTTCCCGTCCAGGGCGAGCCCTCTTCTCTCCCGGTTGTTCGCCAGCAAGGGCACCAGCGTCAGCGTCTTGGTCAAAGTGCTGTTTGGTTGCACTTTTTCTCTAGAGGAGGAGATGCACAGAGAGGAGGTGTAGCACTGTCGAAGCCACCATCCACCCCACAAGACCCCATTCGCCATGGAGTTTTCCAGGATCAAAGTTTCCTTGTCGACCCACTGGAGGATCAGAGCAGGTGCCTGAGGATCTGCCCGACGAGGGGCAGAACAGTGCTAATGATGTCTCACAGAGGGCTGGCTGCAACACCAGGACGATGGCTCACGCCTCTCAGACTGACCTAAATTGCTGAATTTCTAGAATGTTCCATGGAGTTAAAGGAGACCAACGGCCCTGTGGTCAAAGGCCACTGCCATGTTCCTCCTTTGACTTTGTGAACCACACATGTGCTGTGGAGACTTCGGTTAGTGCCCACAAGCCCAAGCTGGAAAGACTCTTGACCTGTAAGGGGCACTGGTGTGTGACCACGTGGTGGGTTGTTTCAGGGGCAGGCAGGGGCCCCAGCTGTGAGCCATCCAAACTGGGCTGTGCTGGTTCAGAGCACCACGTGTTTTCTTTCACTACCAGATCTTCTCTTTCTCTTTTTAAAAGTTTATTTATTAACTCAGAGACACACAGTGGTGGCACAGAGACAGCACCTGCTGATGCAGTGACTACCCTGGCTCATAGGCATGTGCATGCCCACGTTCCCAGGAGGTCTCTGAGCTCGACCCAGCATCTCCCCACGTGGGGCTGCCTTGCAGAGCCGTGTCTCTCCACTGCGCCACCGTCTGGCCCATCTACCAGCTCTCCTTAACGGATGACAGATGGCAGGGACCTGTGCCAGGGGGCCTGGGCTTGTGCTGGGGACACAACAAGCAGCATGTGCTTCTCCGGATCTGACAGCAGTGCCCAGCACAAAGCCGCATGGCAGGCCGGAGAGCTGGCTCTGCCGTGCCACGTATGCTGTGTGCTCAGGCTGCCCCGCAGCCTCGCACCCCGGTACTGAACAGGGGTGCTCGGGATCCGGGTTCCCGCAGATGGGAGGCGTGGCTGCGGCCCTATGGCTGCAAGTCTGCCGGCAGAGTCTGTGTGCAGCAGCACTCCTCCCATCCTGCGCCCGGCCAGGAGGCAAAGCTTGGCCGGAGCCAGCATCAGGGCCATTTCTGAGCCGGTTCCAAAACAGCTGAGGTCTGAACTGGTGCTCTCAGGGAGCCGTCCCGGCTGACCTCCTCAGGGGCCTCTTGAGCTCCACTGTGTACAGGAGGCTCTTGGCAGGATTTTGCTTGAGCCTGAGGTAGCCCCCATCCTCCCGTCTGGCTCTGGTGGAGCCATTCTCAGCGAGCTGGGTCTGGGCAGTGGCCCTGTCAGAGCAGCAGCAGGCTGTAAAGGTGACCTCACAGGAAGGAGGCCTTGTGGTTGGGCTCCGGCGACAGCCTTTCCTGCAGCGGACCTGGCCACGGGGCCGGAACATGGCAAAGTACTTGGTGGAACCGGATCCCTGGAGCCACTTCCCAGCCCTTGGCATCTGGGACTGGAAGTGGGCAGCGGCTGGGAGTCAGGCCTGACCTGGTTCCCAGGGGCCCAGCCACCAGGGCTCCAGAGCCACAGGGACCTGGATGAAGACTCCTGCTCCAGCCTCCTGCGTGCTCTCTAGATAGACCTGTTAACATGATCCAGCCCAGCGCCCAGTCTCCTTCCAACTTTGGGGGGACCTTAAAAAGCTTTCCAGCTCCCTGGGATCCATTTGGCTCAAAATGCACCCCAGAGCGTCAAAGACCAGATAATGGAGTATGTACGAGGAGGAAACTCAGCCAGCCAGGCCCAGGTGCCCACCACTGCTGAGTGTGTACCAAAAGGCCAGCCAGGGCCAGGGCTCCCGAGGCACATACTTGAGAGGCAGAGGAGACCCTGGGCCTGGCCAGAGGAGCCCCTCAATGAGCTGGGGCTCCTTCCCGCTGCTGTCCGCTGTCGACCTGGAGTGACCGGAGGGCTGAATCTAGAGTAGGCGCCTGTCTGCCTTGATGGGGTATTATCTCCAGGAATCCGATTGTCTTTCATCACTGCCCCTCCGCCACGCCGCTCCCCCACCCTGATAGTAGTTTATCCAGACGTTGGTGAGCAGAGCATGCCCGCCGGACAGGGGCAAAGGCTTGCCCAAGCTTCTCTCACAAGGGGGGAGGGAGGGCCCCACGGCCCCCAGCCCCCAAGCGCGGGTAGTAAGTGGCTACCTGACAGCGCAAGCACAGCAGAGCTCGTCTGCCGTGCCACCCGAAGGCGCCATCGCAGCCTCCACAACTGGTTTCCAGTCCAATGGCACGAGAAAAACCACTCACAGCAGCGGGCTAAGGAGGGACGCACCCTCCTGACCTAGCTGCCATTGGTGCGAGGTTTTCAAATGGCAGAGATGGGAAGATAGCTGGGCTGACCGCCACGTGACCACCTCCGCGGAGGCAGAAACAGTACCGACTTCCTAACAGCTCCTTCCAAGGCTACAGAGAAAGGCCCGGGTGACGTCCCGTCCTATTCCCCTCCTCTCGCCGTTCTTCGGGGCGGCGGAGCGCTCAGAACTCCCGGAGGTGGGCGCAGGTTAGGGAGCGCGACCACGACACTGCTGCCCGTGCAGCCATGAAGCGAGCCAGCGAAGGCGGAGAAAAACCGTGGGCTAGCCCAGCTCTCTAGTTCCCTCTTCGGCATGAACAGAAGAGGAACTTGACAAAGAAGGCCACCCCCGCACCCCCGGAAATGGAAGCCCAACCAGCTACTCACTGCGTTTCCTCCATGGCCACCGGCTTGACGTAAGAGTCACTCGAGTAGAGAACCACATTGGCCACTTGTTCCACTGCAGAGGAGGACAGGGGTCAGTGAGCAGCCCTGGGCCGCTCCACGCACGTGCATGGTCCCTCCTGGCCTTCCAGGAGCCAGGCCGACCTTGTTCCCTCGTGACCTCAGTCTACTTCCCAGGCTCTACTCTCTCAGTCCGTGGCCTCAAAGCATGGCTCCCAGTCCTGGCCTCAGGCCATTTCTGTGCAGGACAGCCTGCTCTGTCAATGCCCTCCTCCCGTGACCTGGTCTCCTCTCCTCTGAGCCCACAGTTTACCCCGGCCATCAAAGATGGACCTTCTCCCAGCATCTAGAACTCACCACTGGCTGTCTTTCCACAAATGCAGCCCCTCCCCAAACCCTCTATCTTATATATGGGGCGCCATCCTTCCTGTTCTCCTCCAAGCTTGAAACCAGCCAGAGTCTGCAGAGGTTTGATTCATGGGTATAACATGGTGAATAAGAAGATGGACCATGTGGCCAGACTCCTTGGGCTCGAATCTCTGCTTAGCCATTAACTGTGGAGTGAGACATTTAGCTCCTTCGAGCCTGTTTCCCTCATCCACAAAATGAGAAAATGGGAGTGATAGTTGCATCTAACTCAGAAAAATTGTGAGGGTTAAAAATATGGCTTGGGAACCAGCAGTTAGCATAATGGCTATGTCGCTGGACTCCCACGTAGTCGACCGCGGTTCGCGTCTCGGACCTGGTGGCTTACAACTCACGCCGGGCGCGTGTGCGTGCGTGCCCAAGATCCCGAGAGGAGAATGGAGGAGAAGGGATTGCGGCGTGACCATCCCCCCTGGGGGGTGATTTCTCGCTTTCTGTCTCTATGTCTCTCTCTGTCTGTCTGGCGAGCGCACGCGCCCTATAGCAAAAAACCTCTCCAAAAAAAAAAAAAAATATGGCTTTGGGACCAGCAGATGGCATAATGGTATGTCACTAGACTCCCATGTAGTTGATAGTGGTTCGAGTCCTGGATCTAACTGCTTAAAACTCATCCCAGGCATCGGGGGCCACCAGATGGTGTGGTGGTTAAGGTGCTGGGCTCCCGCATGGCTGACTATGGTTCAAGTCCTGGACCTGGCAGCTTGCTTTCTCACTTTCCCTTTCCCATTCTCTCTATCTGCTTCTCTCTGGTCAAATTAAAAAATAATAATAAATAAAATAAAAGTAAATCATCATTTAAAAAAAAAAAAAAAAAAAAAAAAAAAACTCATCCCAGGCATGTGCGCATGTGTGCCCAAAATCCCAAGAAGTGAATGGAAAAGAGTTTGAGGCATGGCCACCCCCCTGGGAGGTGATGTCTTGCTTTCTGTCCTCTGTCTCTCTCTGTCTTTCTGGTGAATGCATGTACTCTATAGCAAAAATCTCTCTCTCTCTCTCTCTCTCTCAAAAAAAAAATGGCTTTTAATCCCTCTTGAAATCAAGTTGGAAGATTAAAAGAAATATCTGTGCAAAGTCTTGAGCACTGTGCCTAGCTCTAGAAAGCTATTCACTTTTGTTTCAGGAAAAAATCCAATAGTCTCTTTCAAGGTTTATGACTTTGTAGTTAGGATTCATCAAATTTTGAGAAATAATTTTTTAAAGAGGTTTTTGCCTTAGGACACAGCGAGAGGAAAAGTGAGAAATCATCCCTCAGTGGGGATGGCCACACCAATCCCTTCTCCATTTTCCTTCCAGGACCTTGGGCACACACACACGTGCCTGGTGTGATTTTGAGTCACCGGGCCCAGGACTCGAACCACTGTCAACTACATTGGAGTCCAGGGACTTAACCATTACACTATCTGCTGGTCCTCACATGTTGACACCTTAACCCCAAGGTGGCTGTATTGGGAGGTGATTAGGTCATGGGCACAGAGCGCTCATAAATGGATGAATGTCCGTATACAAAAGGCCTGGGGAGCCTGTCTGCCCCTCTACCGTGTGAGGACGCAGCAGGAAGATACCGTCCGGGAGGAACAGGCCTGGCCAGGCACAGAAACTGCTGGTGCCTTCATCTTGGTCCTCCAGCCTCCAGAACTGAGAAGAGTAAGTATTTGGTGTATCAGTCACTCAGCTTACGGCACAGCCACCTCAGTGGACCATGTGGAGGCTGGCTTGGACACTGCATACTAATACAACAGGCTAAAGTCTCAGGTTTTACAAAGACCGGAAGGCATATAAAGGAATTCAACATAAAACCAAATTGTAACTGACATGTCCATAGCAATAAGAAAAATCTAGAATTCTTCAGTATGCATCTATCAGAATTCCTGAGCCTCCTCTAAATCAGACACATGGGCAAAGAAGCCAGAGGTGTGGCCAGCCATCTCGGTTTGCCCGACCGGGCTTGCCTTAGCAGATTGTCCTTAGTCCCAGGCAGCCAGTGGTCACTCTGTAGCAGGCAACGCCTACTATGTCTTTTTTTTTTTAAGAATTATTTTATTTAACTTTATTTGTTTGTTTGTTTATTTTAATTTGACCAGAGAGGGACAGAGAGAGAGAGAGAGAGAGAAAACAAGTCGCCCAGTCCAGAACTCAAATCATGGTTGGCCATGTGGGAGTCAAGCGCCTTTAACCACCACGCCACCTGTCAGCCACAAAGCCTACTACGTCTTAATTCCTGAATGTCTGAGTTGAAAGTTGAACTCCAGAGACCAGCAGATGGTGTAATGATTACATCACTGGGCTCCCACAGGGTCAACTGCATTTGAGTCCCAGACCTTGTGGCTTGAAACTCACCCTGGGCACATGTGCATGTGTACCCAAAATCCCTAGAGGAGAATGGAGAAAAAAAGGATTGCAGCATGGCCACCACCACCTCCCCCTGGGAGGGGGAGGTGATTTCTCGCTTTCTGTCTCTCTGTGTCTCTCTGGCAAGTGCATGCACCCTATAGCAAAAATTTCTCTCTAAAAAAAATGCTGAGCTCCAAAGTGGCTTTCCTAAGTCACTACATGGTGTCGTTTTTTATAGCTCACGAAGACCATCTATTAGGCCCCTGTGCACGGACGCCCTTTGAGCTGAAGAACTGTGTGGGAACAGCACACAGGGGGCACCTGCCCTGCTGTATATGGTGAGGGTTGGCTGTCCTATGATGGCTGTTCAAGCCAAGACAGTCACATTTCACCATTTGCAAAGCACGTCCATGGGGACCTCTCCTGAGAGCCTCGCAACGTCTGCTGCGGATGCCAGCCGGGGTTCAGAGGGCTCAGCACACACCCCTCCAGCCTGGTGTTCTCCATCCAGACCTTTCCCATAACACTATGCATTTGTCACCAAAATTATCCCTGAGTGAGAAGGAAAGCTGCCCCCTGGCTCACTGGGAGATCTGGAACAGGGGCACCCTTCCCGGCAGACACACCATGGAAAGGCAGGAGGATCATGGGTCAGGGGGGTTGTCCCGGGCAGAAAGCAGCCCTAGTGGGCACCAGGTCGATTGAGATGACTTTCGAGGTCTCTCTCCCTGCAGCGTGTCACTGGTCCTGCTGCCCACAACAACAGACTCGAAGGGCAGTGGAGAACCCAGAGGGCCTTAGGGGCCTGAGGCGTGGCCCCAGGAAATTCACTCAGCTGAGAGAGCCAACGACACCACCCTCTAGTCTGAGAAGGGCCTACCCAGCACTTTGATCTTCTTCACGGTTTTGTCCGTGTTGTTGGTCACGGTCACCGTCACTGGGATGGGCTCCCCGTGGAAATAGACCTGGAAAGGTTAGTGGGAAAGTCAGAGCAGTGTGGGCCCCAGGAACCACAGGCTCTCTGAGCACCTCAGCCCTCCGACGAGGACGAAGGTGGCTGGGTTCCTGCGCTTTCAGGAAAGGTGACATGACGCCAGCACGTTTCCTCTAGAGAAGGGCCTGGAAGACCTGCTCTGTGGGAGGCTGAGGAGGACAGTGGGGCTCTGGACTTGCATCAGGGTAGGCAGGTGTGGGGGTTGGGGTCTTGAGTAGAATCAGGAGGTGAACGAGGCAGGATGAGTGTGATGAAGGGAAACCTCCAAGAAAGCTGACTGAGCGAAGGGGTCCTCCCCAGCTGCCACTGTGTACCCTGACCTCAGGTGGGTACACCCTTGCATGTGTACGCACATGCACACTGTGTGTGCACACAGAGATACATGCATGCACACACCTTCACAGACACGAGAACATACATGCACACATGTGCACACACACACAGTGCAGCAGGCTCTTGCCAGCACATGTACATAACTGTTGGTGACCACAGAGACCAGGGACAGCCTTGGCTGGCGGCTCTTCCCCTTTTCCACCATGACACCCTGAAGAGAGGACATCATTCTTGACACCCACCAAGAATGGTTCCTGGGACACCCAGACTGCCCAGGGAAGCAAACGCCTGCTGCTGCTGTATGAACGGACAAGGCCGGGGTGGAGCGAGGGCGGCGAGGGCGGGCGTGTGAGAAACGTGGCCCTGCCCCGTCAGTCAGGAGAGTCAGCGGCTAGAGAGCCAGCCGGTTTGACCTTAGCCTAATTATCACAGCCATGAGCTCCTAGTTACAGAAGAAAGCCTGTGGTTCCCAAGCCCTGGGGCCCTGGCCAGCCCAGAAATGAGCTTGCTTGCAACACACCAGCCCCACAGGGAAAGCTAGTCCATCCCCTGCGGGGGGCGCAGTGACGCACGGTGGCTCACCTCCTTGCTGAGAGAGACGGCAAGCTGCAGGGGCTTGTCGGACATGAAGAACTGCCAGGCAGCCTCGGCCCGGGGCTGGGGGCCCATCTCGTCTGGGGCGAGCTGGACCTTGCGGATCAGCAAGCGCACAGAGCTCCTGGGGAAGAAAGTCATACACCTCAGCTCTCTCCCCGGAATCACGCCAGGGTGTTTCCAGCGTGGCCCAGTGGGGACAGGATGGGCCAGAAAGGGGCAGACATTGGTCTGAGCCTAGGCAGCCTGGGGCTGGAGAGCTGAGGGGTCTGCTTTCCAATCCTCCTCCATGACAGCTCGGCTGGGTGGCGCCCGGGCAATGCTCCTGAGGGACGCCGAAAGGTTCCCAGCCGTGGCCCTACCTGTGGGGCTGACGAGTGAAAGTGCCCTGTTCTTTCTGAGCTCTACATGAAGGTGACGCACTGTGACTGCCACCATCCTAGGCCTGAGAAGAGAGCGTTCAGGGCACAGTCAGAAACCTCGTTTAAGCATAGAGGAAAAGCCGGGCCAGCCGCAGTGCAGCAGCAATACCGCAATGCCCTATAGCACTGAGTCACGTGGGAAGGTCCCTGGTCCGCTCCGGGGTCTCCCTGTGTATGCCAGGCATGCCCATGACCCTAGCCAACTGCAGGGACGATCGCAGTGTGAGGACTCTGTCGGGGATGCTTCTGTCTCTCTGTGTCTTTGTCCCATCCCTGCCTCCCAGTCATGGAAGAAAGAAACTAAAAAAATCTTATAGCATTAAAAAATGATAAAAAAAATTGGGACCAGCAGATGGCATGATGGTTAAGGTGCAGGATACTGCCACATGGCCAACTGTGGTTTGAGTCCCAGACCTGGTGGCTTGCTTTCCCGCTTTCTCTGTCTCTCTCTCTGGTCAAATTAAAATAAATGAATGAATAAATAAAATTAAATAAGCAATTCTAAAATAATAATAACAATAAATAAAATAAAACAATAAAGGACCAGCAGGTGGCATGGTGGTTGAGGCACGGGACACTCCTGCATGGCCAATCGTGGTGCAAGTCCCAGACCTGGTGGCTTGGTTTCTCACTTTCCCTCTCAATCTCCGTGTCTCTCTCTGGTCAAATTAAAGTAAATAAATAAACTAAAAAATTATTACAAATCAAATTAAATAATTTTTAAAAATCTAGCAGCAACAAACCTGAGCATCCAGGGCTGGCAGGGGGAAGACTGGGGGCTACTGCTTCCCGGTGCGGTTTCTGAGGGGGTAAGGGAAAGGCTGTGGGTGCTGGTGGCGGTGGTGGCGGTGATGGCGGCATGGCACGAGGAATGGCCTTACTGCCACTGAATCACGAACTTAGGAGTGGTAGAAATGGCTCACCGGGGGCCAGCAGGTGGCGTGGTGGTTAAGGTGCTAAATCCCACGTGGACACCTCTGTGGTTCAAGTCCTGAACCCAGTGACGAAAAACACACTGGGTGTGTGCGTGCATGCCCAAAATCTCAAGAGAAGAATGGAGGAGAAGAAACCGTAGCACGACCAAGTTCCCTGGGCAAGGGGATGATTTCTCACTTTCCCTCTCTCTAGTGAGCACAGGTGCCCTATGGCAAAATCTTTAAGAAAAAAAGGAGAAAAAAAAGAGAAAGAAATGACTGTGTCCTGCACATTTATCATCATAAAAAAGGTGTTTTTTTATAGCGATTTTTGTTGCTATGGGGTGCATGTGTTCACTGGAGAGACAGAAAGCAAGAAATCACCCCTGGGGGGATGGTCACTCCTCCATTTTCCTCTTGGGATTTTGGGCATGCATACACGCCCGGCGTTTTAAGCCGCCAGGGCCAAGACTTGAACTGCAGTTGACTATGGGCGTCCAGCGATGTAACCATTATGTCATCTGCTGGTTCCCCTAAAAGATGTTTTTAAAAATGAAAAAGAAGAAAAGTAGAGAGAGGGAACTGGGCGCTTTCAGAGGTTTATGCCAGCCTTGGAGCTTACAGAGCCACGCCATTTTGTTCTAATGACCACTGACGCCACCGTCCCTGAAGACGTAGCTGATTCCATCCTTAACCAGCCCAGGGAGGCTCTTTACCCCAGCCATACAGCCCTGCAGGGAGGCTCGGTGATGCTGATGAAGTGGGGCAGTCCGTCACCCCTGCCGCGGCCGCGGCCCTCGCCCAACCCCTATGCTCTTACTTCTTGGACAGTTTGTCCTCTTCACCCTCTGCGTTCTCCGTGGCGAATGCCTTGACCTCAAAGTCGACCCCACAGCTCTGCTGAGATGAGAGAGTGGACAAGGCTGTCAGCACCTGCCTTCCCGGAAGCCGGGCCGAGGGTCACCTCTCACACTGCGCATGCCGAGTGGGGCCAGGACTTCTCGTCTGCCAGCAGCCTCAGCCCCAGGCCACGTGTGAGTTACTGAACCTCCTTCTGCCGGGGCCCCATCACCTCACTCATCTCTGCACTCGCCCCGTGCTGGGGGAGTCCAGAGGCAGGCACAGGCCCAGAGCACACGGAGCCAGCCATGCTGATGGCGATTTAGGGGTTCTGGCCGTTCTAGGCTCCCATCACCACCCGCTATGCGGGGACACTGCTTAGCCATGCCTCCCCTGCCAAGCGCCGTCCTGCCCCTCTCTGTGCCACCCCCCCACAAGGGCCACGGTTTTTCAGAGCCGCCACCCGGTGCATGCTGGTCCCTCTTCCCGAAACGCTTCTCTGTTCCAGCATGAGTTCGTGTCCCCCTGGTGCCTCCTCGTGCCTCCTGGTCACTGCTCTCACTGTGTCCCTTCACAGCGCATGCCTGGCTGACCCCAGCCCCATTCCCAACACAGTGGCCCAAGGGACCCTCCGGAAACCCAAGTTAGAGCTTTCTGTTTCCAGCCCACCAGCGGCTCCCACCCGCCTCAGCACAAACCCAAGTCCTCCTCTGGTCTATAAGGCCCTCCCAGGCCTGGCAGCTCCTCCTGTCCTGGTCTGACCTCAGCCTCCGCCTTTGCCCCAGGACACACCACACCAGGGCTCCGCTCAGAGACCGTCTTTATTTATTTATTTATTTATTTATTTATTTATTTATTTATTTATTTTTGGAGAGGTTTATTGCTATAGGGCGCGTGTGCTCGCCAGACAGACAGAGAGAGACAGAGAGACAAAAGCGAGAAATCACCCCCCAGGGGGGATGGCCACGCCACAATCCCTTCTCCTCCATTCTCCTCTCGGGATCTTGGGCACGCACGCACATGCGCCCAGCGTGAGTTTTAAGCCACCAGGTCCGGGTCGCGAACTGCGGTCGACTACGTGAGAGTCCAGCGACATAGCCATTACTCTAACTGCTGGTTCCTGAGAGACCGTCTTTAAACATCCTAAATAGCCCACCAGATGCTCTTGTCACCGCTTCAAGCCTTTGCACTCTGTGGCCCCATGTCCCTCTGACAGGCACGGCATGTGAGCGTAGGTGTGGCCCCACGCCCCTCTGATAGGATGGCATGTGGGCGTAGGTGTGGCCCTGTGCCCCTCTGATAGGCATGGCACGCGGGCGTAGGTGTGGCTCTGCACCTCTCTAGTGGGCATGGCATGTGAGTGTAGGTGTGGCCCCGTGCCCCTCTGATGGGCGCGGGCGTAGGCATGGTGCTTGCTGCTCTCCCGAACACGAGCCCTGTGAGGACTGACCGAGTCTGCTCACGAGGATTGCGCTGCTGATAATTGCTAAAGATGAGTGGCAGCCTCACAGGGGTCTTTCTGCGGGTCTCTACATCTGAGTATTTCGACATTTTCATAACAGAAGCTATCTTTTCTCTTTTTAGAAAGGGACTCTATGGATGGGACCAGCAGTTGGCGTAATGGCTATGTCGCTGGACTCCTACGTAGTGGACCGCGGTTCGCGTCCCAGACCCGGTGGCTTAAAACTCAACGCCGGGCACGTGTGCGTGCGTGCCCAAGATCCCGAGAGGAGAATGGAGGAGAAGGGATTGAGGCGTGGCCATCTCCCCTGGGGGGTGATTTCTCACTTTCTGTCTCTCTGTCTCTCTCTGTCTGTCTGGCGAGTGCACGCGCCCTATAGCAAAAAACCTCTCAAAAAAAAAAAAAAGAAAAAAAAGAAAGGGACTCTATGTCATGATCCTTCTGCCTCAGCTTCCTTAGTTAGCCCTGACGACAGGCACGTGCCACTGTGCCTGGGTGAGGTGGGTGGGTCATGCATCCAGGGTCCCCCACATGGCCTCAGCCTGTGAGCAGCCTCTGCCAGCACCTCGCCAGGGATGGCCAGCGCCATTTCAAATCCACCGAAAGAAAGGCACGAACGACTCCTCGCATCTGTCCCCTACTCACCTTCCCCGTATCCTGGGGCGCCGGCTGCAGCATCACCGAGCAGGGCAGGTAGTCGGGGAACTGTGGAGACAGATGGAAAACCCTCTCCTTCAGGGGGACTATTCCACGTGCTACCTCACGTTCCCACACAAATGGGAAACTGGATATGATGAGCAAGAACGCAGGAAAAGCATGGGTCAGCAGGTGGCACGAGGTTAAGGGGGCTGGATCCCACATGGCCGACAGAGCGGTTCAAGTCCTGGACCCAGTGGCTTGAAAATCATGCTGGACGTGGGTGCATGCATGCTCCAAATCCCAAGACTGGAGAAGGAATGCAGTGGCCACCCCCTTGGGAGGTGGTTTCTCACTTTCTCCCTCTCTATGTTGCTCTCTCTCTGGCATGCACACAAGCCCTACTGCAAACTACAAATAAGTAAATAAATAAATAAGGGCTCAAAAATCTCTCTCTAAAAAAAAAAAAAAAACTACACTCCTGACACCCAGGTTAACACTGACTAACATGTTTTAAAAAGTCCTGTGTGCACAAGTGCATATATGTAAGTACACATGCATGTGTACGTGTGTGTACAGAAATGAGACCAAATGATGAACATGGCTTACAGTATGTTTTACTCACTTTGTTAACCCTGATCCTATTCAAAAAGCATCAGGACCATTTTTCCAAGTCATGAGATAGTTCCACACCATCATTTTAGGGCTTCTATAATGAACATTTCTTTTTTTCCCCTTTAGGTTTTACTCTTCCCATTGGGCACGTGCACTCACAAGAGAGAGACAGAGACAGAGAGGGAAATTAAGAAGTCACCTGCAATTCCTTCTCCTCCTGGGATTTTGGGCATGCATACACACATGCCTGGCATGATTTTCAAGCCACCAGGCCCGGGGTGTGAACTGCAATCAGCTATGCGGGAACCCAGCACCGTAACCACCACACCACCTGCCATCCCCTCTAAAATGCACATTTAACATAGCCAGATCCTTCTGTTGGCTACTTAAATGGTCCTTACTTTTTTTTTTTTTTTTTTTTTTTTTGCCATTGTAAGCAATGCTGCAATAAATACCCTTCCTCATATACCCTCTGCACAGTTTTAGCCAATTAAGTCTCGGCTTCATCACTGGAAAGGGAAATGTCAGGTCAAAATCCTACTTTTAAAGTTCTTTATGTTGCCACATCACCACCGAATGGTGATGCCACTTCAAGGTCCCAGCACAGGTGAATGGAAGCAACTAGGACCATGTCACTTTTTTAAAAAGTGATTTAAAAAAATTATAGCAAAACAGCATAACATAAAATTTACCATTGTCACCATTTTAAAAGTACAGCTCATCAGCAGTAAGTACTTCCACATTATTCTGTGATGATCGATCACCACCAGGCATCTCCGGAACTGAAGCTTGGAGTATGTTGAATCCCAATTCCCATCCCCCTCTTCCCCACCCTGACAACCTCCGTTCTGCTCCCTGTGTGAACGACCCTGCCTAACTCGGTACCTCCGACAAGTGGGATCACACAGCATTTGTCCTCTTGGCTGGCTTCTTTCACTTAGCGGAATGATCCCAAAGTCCACGTGTCATCGCATGCACCAGAATTTCATTCTTTTTCATTATTTTTTTCTTTTTTGCCCTAAGGTACATGTGCATGCCAGAGAGGGAAACACAGAGAGAGAGAGAGAGAGAGAGAGAGAGAGAGAGAGAGAGAGAGAGAGAGGTGGGGGGGAGGTGAGAAATCACTCCCAAAGAGTGATGGCCATATCGTAATCCCTTCTCTTCCAGCCTCTTGATGGAATTTTGGGCACGCATGCACGTGCACCCAGTGTGATTTTCAAGCCACCCGGACTGGGACTCAAACCACACAGCCAGTCACGTGGAATCCAGCACCTTAACTTCTATGCCGCCGCTGGCCCATCATTTTTATGACTGAACCATATAACCTGGAGGATGTAAGATCTAGAGACAAGGGGCTCACAGGTGGCGTGGTGGTTAAAGGTGCCGGGTTCCCATATGGCTGACTGCGGTTTGAGTTTCAGACCTGGCAGCTTTTATTTTTTGGAGAGGTTTTCGCTATAGGGTACGTGTGCTTGCCAGACAGACAGAGAGAGACAGAGAGACAGAAAGCGAGAAATCACCCCCCCCCCCCGGTGGGGATGGCCACGCCGCAATCCCTTCTCCTCCATTCTCTTCTTGGGATCTTGGGCACACACACACACACGCCTGGCATGAGTTTAAGCAACTGGGTCCGGGACTCGAACCGCAGTCGGCTACATGGGAGTTCAGCGACATAGCCCATATACACTATATACACCCATATACACTAACTGCTGGTCCCGGGCCAAATTTTTAAAAATAATAATAATAAAGAAAAATTTTTAAAAATCTTGAGACAATAAGCATGCTGCTAAAGAAAGCGATGAGAGCTTTCCACATTGAATCACACCCAAGATGCTTCAGGGAATGTGAGCACTGGCACCATCATACAGATTTCTTTCTTTGTGTCTTTCTTTGTGTCTTTCTTTCTTTCTTTTTTTTTTTGGAGAGGTTTTTTGTTTGTTCGTTTGTTCATTTCTTTTGCTATAGGGCACCTGTGCTCACCAGAAAGACAGAGAGAGACAGAGAGACAGAAAGTGAGAAATCATCCTCCAGGGGGGATGGCCACGCCACAATCCCTTCTCCTCCATTCTCCTCTCAGGATCTTGGGCACTCACGCACACACGCCTGGAGTGAGTTTAAGCTACCGGGTCTGGGACTTGAACCGTGGTCGACTACATGGGAGTCCAGCAACATAGCCATTACGCCATCTGCTGGTCCCATTCATCATACAGGTTTCACCAGGTAAGACACTAACCTCGAGAGAGAAGAGTGGAGCTATCGTGACACTAACTATGGGCAAGCTGAAGATGCCTTCGCTAAGACCTCCCGTTCCGTGGGGAGTCCCCTCCTGTCTGCGACTCCCCAGGGCCGAGTGAGGAGCCCTTCTGCAAGCTTTCTTTTTATAGCTGAGCAAGCAGAGGGATGATATGCCCATATAATTAGGTGGTCGGATGAAATATTTTAGCGGTAGGTTGAAACAGTGCCTTCAAAGGCCGAGAGGCTATTTTCAAGGACTTAAAAAAAGACAGTCACATACCATGCCATCTAGCATTTCCTTCAAGGGTGCAATTTACAGGCCTCAGACGTGAGTCCGTCCTCTGCCCCCTTCCTGTGTCCCCTTTCACGTGGTAAGGTGCTGTTGGTGAAGGAAGCAGGGGCAGGGGGAGGGAACAAGGCACCCACCGTGAGCAGAAAGGGGTACGTGTGTTTCCCCAGCTTCTTGAGCAGGCTCTCCTGCAGCTTCGAGGGGGCACTGGGACCCCCCACAGGAGGATACACCTGGGCCCGAGAGAAGTACAGGTCCCGGCGGAAGGTCAGGCCAATCACGTCGATGTCGTCCTGGCCATAGCGGAAGGCGCAGGTCAGAGTGACAAACACTGGAAAGAGTGTGCAGACAGGGTTGGCCTCCGTGCGTTGGCCTGGTGGCCACCACCACTGTACAGAGAGGGGAGTGGGGCCACAGGCCAGGCCATAGGCCTCAGGGCTCCAGCTGTTAGCATCGGAGGGAATGGGTTTTGAGGGAACCATATCACCCCGCTGGTGTACACGTTTTTGAAGAACCAGCATCCTCCCCAGGGCTTGTGTTAACTCTGGGGTAGGTCCCCATCGGGAAGCACCTCCTTCCAACACCTCCCTTTGCCAGCATGCCAGAACCTGTGGAGAGGGACCTGGTATCTGCCCGCCAGACCCCCGTGTCCTCCCTCTTCTTCACCCGCCAGCCCTGTGACCTCGGGAGGCCTGGGACAGTGCTAGGTCACTCGGGATCTGGGGGCAGGATGTCTGGATGGTGCCAAGGGGACAGGTCTGGGGTTGATGTTGCTGGAGCCGGCTGTGGGGCTGAGAGGAGCCAGATGGCTCACGGGCCACAACGGGAGATGAACTCAAAGCCAAGATGTCTCGAGCTTTCTTTTCCACATTGCCCTGGGATGCAGTACGCAGTCTCCAAATCACTTCTGAAAGTTCTGATTACACAGACTCAAGTTATGCACCCAGTGGACCAAAAGCATCGCGTGGAAGTCCACTGCACACCTGGGAGATGAGAAGGCGGGTTTCTCGAGTATAAAACGTATCAGAAGCAGCACCTCCAAGGACTCGTGGCTGTCAGTTAAGGATCTGGTCATCTCGGCCAGGAGGGTGACTGCCCCTCACTGGGAGTCAGAAGGACCACTGACCACTGTGCCTCTATTGGGGAAGGAGGTGCCGAGGACGCCCAGGGACATGCCGGGAGTGAGGCCATGCTTTCCCGGCTCCTCTGGCCCAGGGCATGGGCTGTCAGGGCTCAAGCCGGACTCCCCCTGGTGCCGGAGAGCAGCAGGGCACCCAGGAGGAAGGTGGAGATGACAGAGAGGGAGGTGACATGTGGCCCTGTCTTGCCATGCCCTGGATGCTGAGGCGCCACATGTGACACGATCCGGTGGGCACATCCGGGGTTGGAAACTACGCTAGGTTCAGTCCCCCTGCCTCCCAGCAAGCTCCATTTCCCCTTTTCCAGTTAAAAGCCCCAAGGAGCCTCCTGAGTTTGTGCCTGGCAGGGAACTACGTGATGTAGGGGTGGGGCAAGGTCAGAAGTGCCCCCAGACCTGGGTTCGGCCAGCAGTGCACTTCTCTGCACTCCAGACAGGGGCTTAGCTGAGTCCAGAGAGCTCTGGTGGGACCAGAACCCGTGTGATGGGGACTGTGCAAGGAGACATGGGCCGGAGGGCGTGAGGGCGCATGCAGGTGAGCGGCCAGCAGCCTGCCACACCCCCCTCCACGCAAAGACCTGCCACCCCAGCCAGCCCAGGGGGCAGAGCACCCAGCAGGGGACGCGCCAGGCCGCAGCCTCACCTTTCTTCCCCTTCACGAGCTCAGGGTCGATCACTACGACACCATCTAAACCGAAGCAGGAGAGGAAGTAAGAGTGGGGTCAGAGAAACCAGATGCTTTCTTTAAGAACGACGTGCGTGTTTTGACTACACCTGGAATTCACGTTCACCATGGGGAGTTAGAAGAGGGAGTTACACAGAGAAACAACTTGATCCAAATCCCCACCCAAAGACACTGCTTGTGAAGATAATGGTGCGGATTCTTTCCCCAGACGTGCATGCAACTCATTTACAGGAATGCTCTTACTAACAAATGACCCTTTTGTCCTCACTGTTCAGGTAACTGCTTTCCTTCTCAACTGTACATTGCAAATATTGATTCACATGCAAATATGTACACATACCCAGACACACGCATGCATGGAGTCTTCAAACTGCTCATGGAGAATGCATATTATTAAAAAAATGCATGGATTTCAGAAATGTTTGTGCCCAAACCAATGTGTTTAAATTCTGTTTTTTTCATGAGTGTTTTGAAGTCCTCTTATATATAAAATATGTACTAATCCTTTGTTTTCTTTTTAGGTTTTTGCCATAGGGCACATGTGCTCGCCAGAGAGAGATGGAGAGAGACAGAGAAAGAGAGAGAGGAAAGTGAGAAATCATCCCCCATGAGGGTTGGTCATGCCACAGTCCCTTCTCTCGGGACTTTGGACACACTCACCCACCTGTGTAGTGTGATTTTCCATTCACCGGGTCTGGGGCTCAAAATGCAGCCCTCCATGTGGGAGTCCAGCACCTTTACCACCATGCCATCTGCTGGGCCTGTATTCATCATTTTGATAGCTATGTACTATTTCATTGAATGGATATACCTCACTTATTTAATTGTTGTTTAGGTTGTTTCCAATTTTCCCCATTATAACTATTAGGCCATCAAAAAAGTCCTGACATATTTTTCTATATACGAATGCATCGTGACTTTTCTGAAGACCCAATAATAGTGTGAGGAACATCCTTAAACATTCATCTTTATACTTCCCCATAACTAAAAGAAACAAGTTATAGAACTGGATTTGGGGTTTGATCACACTCTGCACAATGAACTTCCAGGAAGGGTTTTGTCAAGGGACATTTTCATCCTCAGTGCCCGAAATTGCCAATTTATTCTACCCTTATTAACTTAGAAATAATTCAGATAATTACAGATTCTTTTTTTTTTTTTTTTTTTTTTTTTGAGAGGTTTTCGCTATAGGTTGCGTGCCCTCGCCAGACAGACACATAGACAGAAAGCGAGAAATCACCCCCCGGGGGGATGGCCACGCCGCAATCCCTTCTCCTCCATTCTCCTCTCGGGATCTTGGGCACGCACGCACACACGCCTGGCGTGAGTTTTAAGCCACCGGGTCCGGGACGCAAACCGCGGTCGACTACGTGGGAGTCCAGCGACATAGCCATTACGCTAACTGCTGGTTCCCAAGATAATTACAGATTCTTTGAAACAATTACATATTCTCTGGAAGTTGTAAAAGAGAACATTGCGAAGAGGTCCAACGTATCCTTCCTCCGGTCTCTCCCCATGTTCTATCCTGAATAGTTGCAGCACGGTGTCAGAGCCAGGGAGCTAGTGTGGGCGTGGTGTGTCTGTGTCTTATGCATCTGGAAACTGCACAACTACCACTGCATCTGGATTCCACGGGCTCCGTCGTCATAACGCTCTCCCTGGGCTGCTCTCATCAGCCAAACCCACCGCCTTCAGCCCCTGGCAACTGCTAATCTGCTCTCTGTATAATTTTGTCATCTGAGAATGTCCCATCCATGGAATCCTGCAGAATACAGCCTTTTGATCGGCTTTCCCACCCAGCCCCTGAGCTCCGTGAGTCAAGTGTATCAGCAGTTTGTGCTTTTTCACTCCTGTGTCATACTCTGGTATGGACAGGGAGCCACCATTCAGCCGGATTCACCCCCTGAGGGACCTCTTGACTCCTTCCGGGTTGGATCTGTTACAAAGTGGTCGTGAATGATCACACACAGGGTTTGGTGTGGACATCAGTTTTCGCTTCTTTAAGATAAAGGCTCAGGAATGTAATTGCTGGGTTAGACAGGAGGTGTACATACTGATTTTAAAGAAAATGCCCAAGGGCCAGCAAGTTGGCATGGTGGTTAAGGCACTGGACTGCAGTTCGAGTCCCAGACCCAGTGGCTTGAAAATCACACCGGGCGTGTGTGTGCCTGCCCAAAATGCCCAGAGGAGATGGAAAAGAAAGGATTGTAGCATGGGTATCTCCCGTCTCTCTGTCTCACTGATGAGTGCAAGCACCCTATGGCAAAAACCTAAAACACAAACGAAATCTGGCCTAGCTGTTGTCCAGAATGGCTATACCACTTCGTGCCCATCTGTGACATGGGAGGGATGGTGCCCATGTTCACATAGGGACTTGGCATTGTCACTACCTGTTCATTTAGACATTGGCATGGTTGTCTAATGACATCTCACTGTGGCTTTAATTTACATCTCCCTGGTGATAAGGCTGAACATTTTTTCAAGTCATTCATATATCCTCGATGAAATCTCTTCATTTCTTGTTCTTTTCCCCACTGGATTTTGCTTCTTTCACTCTTGCGTTCTGAGGGTCTTCATGCAGTCTATGAAGGAGGCCCTTATGTTCCCACCATTGCTAATGGTCTCCCATCAGCCAGTGGCACCTCACTGATGTTTGAATCTGCAATTCTCTAATTAGTTTTTCAGTATGGCCAGTGTGTTAAAATGCTAAACTAGCAGTTGTCTGATGATTTAAAGGAAAGCCAGCACTAAATGTTACTCCACCTCGACTTACCCACAGACTCTACTTTGTGGACATAGTCTATGTAGTCTCTCTTCCCCAGGTAGATGGTCACCTGCAGAAAGAACAGGTGTGGGTTCTAAGTGGCCAAACAACACTGAACTTGGGCCTTCATAGCAAAGCCCAACAACAACCAAATCTTTCCATTCGGCCTGAAAAGAAGACCCTCCCCCTCCCACACACACACACTTGCCACCCCCCCACACACACACACACTTGCCCCCCCCCCCCCCCACACACACACACACATTTGCAGATCTGTCGCTGTAGCCTGTTTGCCCTTCCCTGCTCAGTTGGGTCCAGAGATGACGGATTTCTGGCAGGGTATGCTCTGTCCTTAGTCTCATAAAACTGCTCCAAGGAATTCTTCCTACCTCTTTGGGTGGTCAGGGGCTTCCTATTCTTTCCTCCTTTCCCCATTAAACCCTGGTCCAACTAATAATAACGGAAAGTTATATGTGTGCAAATGAGACTTCTATCATCTATTTGCAGAGCCAAGAGAAGGTTCCAGAACTGCCCACAGTTTCCTCTGCAGATGAATGGCCACCAAACGGGACATAAGTGGGTGCCAGGAGCAGTCTCACAGGGCCCGACCCTAACGAATCCAGGAAGACATTGAAGCGAGTCGAGCGGGATGCAGCCGAAGACCTGCAGCTACCCAGCATTGAGAGCAGTCACCAGGAGGAGAGAGAACGCGCCGTTCCCTGGCTCCCAGCTAAGCACTTCGGCACACAGCTCCATCTAATCCCCATCACAAATCTGCGAGATGCGGATTAACCCCGTTTATGGAGAACACTGCGGCTTGGATCTCGTCAGCAGCAGGTAGAGGATGATGGGCAAGGGGAAGCCAGATGGCTTGACTGTGCTTGGGGAGAAGAGGCTGAACTGCAGACGAGAAGGAAGAAGGTAGGTGGGGGTGGGGGGCACTGCTGTGGGGGCTGGATGGGGTCACGGGCAGCTGGGGTGTTTTCTTTTTCTTTCTTTCTTTCCTTTTTTTTTGTGGTACAGGTTTTTGCTATAAGGCATGTGCACTTGCCAGAGAGACAGAGAGAAACAGAGAGATAGAAAACAAGAATCACCTCCTCCAAAGGGGATGGCCACACAGCAACCCCTTCTCCTCCATTCTCCTCCCAGGATCTTGGACAAGCGCACACACATGCCTGGTGTGAGTTTTAAGCCCCTGGGTCCGGGACTCAAGTCATAGTTGACTACGTGGGAGTCTAGCAACATAACCTCTATGTCTGCTGGCCCCCAGCTGGGGGTGGTTTTCTAGATGCTTGGGGTTGAACTTGATTTTGTGCTCAGGCAAAGTTCTGACAGAGAGAGAGAAAGGCTGCAGATAAAGCCTAGGCAAGAGAGACTGATGGCTGAGGCCCCGAGCAGGTGGCAGCCTATGAGACCCAGGGTGTAACAGTGGTGAACGTCAGGGGGCTGGCAGGTGGAGTGGTGGTTGAGAGTGCTGGACTCCCATGTGGCCAACCATGGTTCAAATCCTGGACCTGGTGACTTGCTTTCTCACTTTCTGTCTCTTTGGCTCTCTCTCGCTCTGTCCCTCTCTGATAAAATTAAAATAAATAAATAAAATTTTAAAAAAAGAGTGGTGAACCTCCGACAGGAGCAAAAGCACCTTGTCAGCTGCAACTGGAAGGAAAGAGAAAGGACAGGGGCAGATGGAGAAGTGGTACGATGATGGGAGACCATAGCCAGCCAGCGAGGCACCCAACCAACAACCTCGCACCCCTCACTCCTGGAAAAATGTTGCCAGTTGTATTCAAGGTCCTTGGGACCCACCATCCTCCATGAGGTGGTGTGCTGAGAGGAGGCCAGCTGGGTAGAGAGGGTGGAAGTGGGTCATTCTTGATTGGACTAATCCAATTATCTAATCTCCTCCACTTCCTTTGGTTGAGATGCCCCAAGGTTCAGGGAGAGCATGTGACCCAGTTTAGACCAATGAGATATGAGTGTGGTCTGTCGGAGGGCTTCTGAGAAAGATTGCTTACACCTCAAAGGAGCCCTCAGGAGCCACTGCCTCTTTCTTCTTCTGGATGTTGGCCAGTGGGGGTGAGTCGCCCAGCACTGGGATAGCCCTCTTGCCACCAGCCCCAAGACAAGAAGTCCCAGAAAAGGGTGGCGTTGAGAGAATCAGAGAAATGGTGCAGAGCCCTGGGATGGCCAGAGCACCCCAGAGCAGTGCATGAAATGGCCCCAGCTTGGACACACTCATGGACCAGTTCTCTCTTTCTCCCCGTGACTACCTACATACCAAACACCGCAAGCTTAGTTCGGATGTCCGTCTAGAGGTGGAGGGCAAGAGGAAGCAAATGGCATGGGAGCCAGCTCACGTGGCTTCTCCCCTTCTGCCAGAAGTCAAGGTAAAGTGGAGAAGCGTTTGGGGAATGCTACCTGAAGAGCCAGAGAACCTGATGAAGATGAGGGGTTCCTCAGAGAGAAGTGTGGGGGAAGCACGTGTGCACCACCTGCTCTCTGGGGTGGCAGGCAAGGGCTGGGGAGTTTCCTCTGGGCAGGCAGAGCTTCGGGAATGAGCGAGGAGCACGACCCAGTCCACCTGCCTGATATGGTGGCTGCACATTATAGACGGCTGCTGGACACTGCAGATACGGCCACTCTGAACCGACATGTGCTACGAGTGTAAAATACATGCTGGATTTCAGGGACTTTGAAAAAGATGTAAAATATTTAATTGACAATTTTTATATTGCTTACATGTTCAAATGACAGCTTTTTGGGGGGGATATATTGGAATAAAATACGTACTAAAATGAATTCCACTCATTTTTTTCTTCTTTTTTTTTCTGTTAAAAATTTTAAATTACATACAGTAATCCTCCCTTACTCATGAGAGATATAGTCCAAGACCTCCGGCGTATTCAGATACAGACAACTGCAGAGAGTACAGAACCGTGTATAGACTATTTCCCCTAATACTATAAGAAAAGTTATGCGAATTTGAAGTTTCTTTCTCTCAAAATAGATTTTATTTATTTTTTTATTTATTTTATGAGTAAAAAACAGAGAGAGAGAGACAGACAGACTGACAGCACCCTTCACAGGGTCCTGATGCCATGACCCACTCCCATCCTCAGCAGCCCTGGGTCAAGAGTATGCACGTGCTCTGTGTGAAAGGGCTGTCTTGGGACACGAACCCAGAGCATTCCTATGCGTGTCAGCCTCACAGAACATTGTGTTTTACTGCTGCGCCACTGAACAGCCCCCTCTCAAATGTCTTACTGTGCTCATATGGTCAGACTGCAGTTGACTGTGGGTACCTGAAACCCTAAAGCAAAACTGCAGGTGAGGGGGAGGCCTGTCCGTGACTTGTACTGGACAGTGCAGGCTAGACGGTCAGCCCCTGAAAAGCCATCGAATGGATCAGGGAGGAAGCTCACGGGCACACCTAGACGGTCTAATGTGCTCCTGCAGAGTGGTGGGAAGGGGCCACGGGGGCCTCCTTAACTGGGCCCCGAAGGCCTGGCTGAGGTGTGAGGGCAGGGCAGTGGACTAGGTGCACAGAAAGGAGGGCGTCACGTTGATCCAGCATCTGAGCTCTACCGTGGGTGGGTGACAAGACAGACGGAGGGTCAAGCGAGTCAAAACAGTGTTTGAAGCGGCAAGTCCTGAGTTCCAGGCTAAGAAAGGAAGTACCGTAGGGATGAGGATGCAGAGACTGAGAGAGGAGGAGAAATCGAGAGCGGCAAGACTGAGGTCTTGGGAAGATTAACGACAAGTTCTCACGTTCATTGCTACCTTGTCGACCGTCCGTCTCAGAGACCGACAGCGGGCGCGGGGCTTCGCTGGACCTCACAGGCGTCTGACACTGACTCTGCCTGCGCTTATCTTTCACACGACTTCCCATAAAGCCACTGACCTCCGTGCTGCTTACCGATTTGTCCCGGGAGACCTTCTTGAAGATGACGTTGTTTGCTGCGGACGTCCGGGCCTTCACGCTGGCTGCCATTATCTGTCCCCAACGGCTTCTTTCTCCTCGGGCAGCGTCAGCTGTCAGAGGGCTGGAAAGGCAAAACTGGTCATAAACATAAAGGCGAGAACATCCCGGGTTTAAAATTTGCTCATGAGATGTTATTCAGGGACCACGCCTGATCCAAAATGCTTGGGACCGTAAGTGTTCTGGATTTCGACTGTTTTCAGATTTGGCGACATTGCATGCACTTAACGAGCTAGCTTCGACATAGAACCTTCACTTACTTACGTTTCACTTACCCCTTACACATGTGACTTGATGGTAATTTGTTTTCGATGATAGAGAGCATTTTCTACAATGACAGAGCACGTGGGAGAGACACAGAGAGAGAAACACACTCCTGGCGGGGTTCTCTCGCACTGGTCTCCTGCCCCAGCCCTCTCGCTCCTTAGGCACCCACACCTGCACACGCCTGGCGTGCTCTCAGGCCACCCTGAAGATCTGATCCATGGTTGGCCGTGCGGCTTCCAGTCTTGCAGAGCACCCAATCACTTCTGCCCACGGCGGCTGAGCCCGAAGACAATTTCCCACGGGATTTCTGTATTGCAGTCTTTTCACTGTGGCCCGTCACGCGGAGGCAGGTGTAGAACTTCCCACTCGCGGCATGATGTTGATGCTCAGAACGTTTTGGATATTGGAGCGTTTTGAATTTCAGACTCCTGGATTAGGGAGGGTCACCCTGTACATCGTTAGACATTTCCTTCTTCTTGCTTCAACATTCATGTTTGATTGGATACGTCTGCTTAGTGTGTGTGTCTCACTTGCCAGAGGTCATGTGTGCTCACCAAAAAGAGGGAGAGAGATAGAACCCCCAAGTGGGACAGGACCATGCCACGATCCTTTTCCCTCAATTTCTCTGTCCCGTTCGAATTCTAGGCACGCAATCATACATGCCTGGCATATTTCTCAAGCTGCTGGGGCCAGGATTCCAACTGCAGCTGGTCACGTGAGGACCAGTTTTCTACACACAGCAGTTAGCTACTCCGCCATGAAGACGGCTCTGCTTAGTGTGTGTTACCATGGTGTGCTTTCTCCCTAAGTCTTTTATTTTTCTTGGTAAGTCTCAGTTACCCTCACCAGGAAGTATCAGTACATTACAATAAAAAGGTTTACTTTCTGACTAACTTTGGTGTCATCACACTTAGCCAGGTAGAATATAAAATTCTATAATGACTGTGTCTATGGCAGTAAATAAAAACATTCCTAGAGACTAGTAGGTGGCATAGGGCTTAAGGCGTTGGACTTCCACACGGCCAACCATGGTTCAAGTCCTGGACCTGGAGCCTTGAAACTCACACTAAGTGCATGTGTGTGAATGACCGAAACCCCGAGAGGAGTATGGAGGAGAAGGGATTGTGGCATGGCCATCCCCCCGGGGGGGGGGTGTGTGTGTGTGATTTCTTACTTTCTCTCTCTGTCTCTCTGGTGAGCACACATGCCCTATAGCAAAAATCTCTCTAAAAAAACATTATCTGGAACCAGCAGATGGCATAACAGTTATGTTGCTGGACTCCTACATAGTTGAATGCGGTTCAAGTCCCAGATCCAGTGTCTTAAATTCTGAGAGGAGGATGGAGGGAAAGGATTGCAGCGTGGCCATTGGCCCCAGTGTGTGGGGAGAATTTTCTTCTTTTTGTCTCTCTCTATCTCTCCAGGGAGTGCATGTGCCCTATAGCAAAATATCTCCAAAATATATATATATATTAATAAATAAATTTCGAGCACAAGATAACCACATCACACAAATACAGTTTCCAAGAATATACGGGGCTCAGCAGATGGCGTAATGGTTATACTGCTGGATTCCCACGGAGTCAACTGTGCTTTGAGGCCTGGACCTCATGGCTTGAAGCTCATGCCAGGCGTGTGTGCGTGTGTGCCCAGATTCCCAAGAGGAGAATAGGGGAGGAGGGATTGCGGTGTGGCCGTCCCCCTGGGGAGGTGATTTCTTGTTTTCTGTCTCACTGGTGAGCGCACATGCCCCAGAGCAAAGCTCTCTCTCAGGGGCCAACCGGTGCTGTGGTGGGTAAGGGTGCTGGATTCCCACATGGCTAACCACAGTTTGAGTCCCAGACCTGGTGGCTTGCTTTCTCACTTTCCCTCTCTCTCTCTCTCTCACTCTGTCCCTCTCTAGTCAAATTTAAATAGAGTTCAATACGATAATTCTTTTTTAAAAAGAAAAAAAATTCTCTCTCTCAAAAAAAGAAGATGCGACCATCCCCAAGCCCCTTCGGCAGGTCCTCAGCAGTGTTTTGCTTTTCCTCCTCTCCCCTCACCAGACCCCGGTGTCAGACCATTCAGAGGCTCAGCATGCTGGAATGAACCTCTCTCCATGTCTCCTTAGCAAGCAGTCTCACAGAGACCACCCAGGAAAGGCAAACCTGGGGCAGGGTGGCAAAACGTGATGCTCTGTGAGGCTGGGCCACGTGGGAAGGATCCAGGTTCGTATCCAGAGACCTCCCTGAGTACGCTGGGCACTCACGAGCCCCTGATCAGGGCCCGGCTGAGGTTGGGGGTGGATGTGGCATTGAGACCCTGTAAGGGGTGCTGTCCGTCCCTGTCTCTGGCTCGTGACGAAGTCAGCTTTGAAGGCAGACCTGGGACAGAGGGACTACGTAAAAATGCCCACCCTTGCTTGTTCCGCGCCTGCCCTGGCTTTCTGAGAAGGCTTGGGTTGTGGAGGTCACGTACCTTGGGGTTTGTCACCAACCAGGTGGGATGAGCCGGCTGGCAAGGAAGGGTGTCTATGCCCTCAGATGACCAGCTCCAGCCTCTGCAGAGCCAGCTGGTGCCGCTTCACCAGGGGACGCTGCAGAGGCAGGTGGGGAATTTGTAGGGGATCTGGCCGGGATGGCCAGCACCCCACACCCAGCTCAATGTCTACAAGTCAAATCCCATTTAAGGCGCAGACTGGAAATGGGATTAGTGTTGAGATGGCAAATTGGTAGTTTCAGCAATTCTAAGCATTAATCCTGTCCCCCTCATCCTCCCTGCCCCAGCTCTTTACGGAGGGTCCCAGGGTGTCTGAGTCAGCCAGCTCCCCGGGGAAGGTGTGGTGGGAGGAACAGCAGCTAAATGAAAGCCACTTTTTATCCTAACCCTCTTTGGGCTCTGGAAATAGACCGATTATCCCGTCACTCCCTGGCATCACCAAGACAGGGGATTTCAAACCTGATTAAACTCAGCAGGCAACCAATGCAGTCTTGGGGGGATGTAAACACAAAGGTCAAGGAAAAATGTCAGCCTCAAAATGAACCCGGAGTTATACAAGCCCAGCTGGGCAGTCCCGCTCTGCCACCCGGTCTTTGTGATTGCGTCAGGAGTCCTGCTCGTTCCCCCACATCCCTGGAGTCTGTCCACGTCCTCCCGGCCCAGCTCCTCCGGAGGGGCCCACACCATGACATTTGCTGTCCTGGACCACGATGCCCGTCCGTCTGACCCCTCCCGTCTCCGCCCTCCGTGCCCTGCTCCACAAGCCCTGACCTGTCACCCCTTTAGCTTCTCCCATGCTTTCAAGATAGCCACCTTTTAAAATAATCACTTTCGAAATTATTGGAGTGTTTATGTGCGAGAGAGTGAGCGAGCGAGAGTGAGCAAGCAAGAGAGAGAGAAAGCAAGGGAGAGAGTGAGCGAGAGAGAGACGAGCGAGCGAGAGAGCGAGCACCGCTGATGGGACATGGGCATGCCGCAGTACTTCTCCATCCCGCTGGGATTTCAGGCTCATGTACACACATGCCGTGTGTATTTCTCACGCCACCTGGGTGAATTTGAGCCACGGTTGGCTACGTGGGATCCGGTGGCCTTACCCACTAGGCTTAGGGGCCAGCCCATGTATTTTCGATGCTTTGATTCTGGGGCACTGTTGACCCTGGAGAGACTGCCCCCAGGCTCGGCCAGTTCCTAGACATGGGAAACACCTGGCCTCTAGGGTACACCTTTCATAGGCAAACTGACCAGTATAGAGCCTGCACTGCTTTCCTCGGGCTCTTCCACTCCAGCTCTGCTGCCGGACCCGGCCACCTCAGGGCCAGCTGTGAAACAGCTGGGGACCTCCCTTGCACCCCAGAGTTGCCGAAACCATCCAAACTAGCCAGACCTCAGTCTGCCTACCCTGCCTGGCCCGGTCCTGTGCTCTGAGATCCTGAAGACTCTCGCCACTCGTTTTCCCTCACTTGCTGACCCACACCGGTGCTTCCCTACCCCGCTCTGCAGCTCTGCTCCCTGGGACGGCTGACTCCACCTCTGGGGACCCTAACCGACTCTATAATGGCGAGCGTCTACTGGCCATTGCCTCCCCAGCCCTGAATCACAGTGAAACCTACATTTTAGAACAAGAGGGATATTCCTCGCTGTTCACACCATGAGGCGGAGAGTTGACGAGGAATGGCTGTCCCTGTGGCAGCACAGTGACTTTCTGTGGCTCATGATCTCACCCCGGTGTGGCCCAGGTCCGGCAGTCAGTCAGCACCACCGATGGTGCCAGGCATGTGTGACGTGTGCCCTTGGGTGAACTTGCACCTACAGCCTGTAGACAGCACTCCCAGTTTGTGGGAGATACAGGGAATTGAGGGATTCGCTGTGTGACGACGAGAGCTGCGGAGAAACCCACAAATGCCGTAGAAACAGGCCGGTCTAGGTTAAAACACTGAAAAGATTCCACGTCCAGATGTCATCTGTGGCCCTAGATTGGCTTCCCAATGTGTGGAGGGCACTGCATATGGAAGCCATTTTGAGAGCTATCCACCATCTTAGAAACCTTTGGGTTTCACTTCCTTGTTGAGCAAACAATAACAACAGTCCCCAGAAAGCCATATCAGACTCCTGATTGGCTCCCTCTGACTCATACCTTATTTGCATTTCGGGCAACCAATCGGTGCCCACCAGCCTGTATATAACTCGCCATTCTTCCTCAATAAACAGAAGACTTGATCAGCACCTCGACTTGTCTCCACTCTATGTGTCTGTAAAAATTCTGTGTGCCTGTGTATGAGTTTGTCCCCTTTCTTCGCTCCCTCCCTCAGGTAACTATTCGACTGTCCTGTCGGTCGGGACACCAATGGAACAGATAAAACTTATCGGCTGTTTCAGGCCCACGGGGCAAATCTGAGCATGGTGAGATGAAAATGACAGGCATGGGAAAGCGGAGACTGTGACTGAGCTGAGGGGACTGAAGAATGGCGTGTACAGAGTGACCTCGTCCTGCACACACGCTCAGGCATACTCACACATGGACATGTGTATGTTCACACACATACAAATATACATACACGCATGCATGTGTGTCTACATGCTTGTGCGTAATCTGCAAGGACATGCACTAGGGAGCTGGCACAGCGTAAGAGGAACGTCAGGTTTTGATAGGCCGTGACACTTTCTTCTCGTCTGGAATGTTCGCGTTTTCTCCAGCGATCATTTGCTGCTCCTGTAGTAGAAAGATTGAAAGACAAAATTTTTTTTTTTTTGGAGAGGTTTTTGCTATAGGGTGCGTGCGCTCGCCAGACAGACAGAGAGAGACAGAGAGATAGAAAGCGAGAAATCACCCCCCAGGGGGGATGGCCACGCTGCAATCCCTTCTCCTCCATTCTCCCCTCAGGATCTTGGGCACGCACGCACACGCTCCCGGCGTGAGTTTAAGCCACCAGGTCTGGGACTCGAACTGCGGTCGACTACGTGGGAGTCCAGCGACACAGCCATTACATTAACTGCTGGTCCCGAAAGCAAAATTTTAATACACTTAAAAGAATATCTAATTTACCCCTTAAAAACATAGTGGTAGGAAAGCAATGACTAGGGCTCTTCTTCTGGTGGCCTCAGGGATCCAGCAGGTGCCGGATGCCACCGTGCTGTGTGCTCTGCCAGTGCTGGACTGCAGGGCGGGCTCAGGGCCAGATCTCAGGCACCAGCCTGCCATGCCTCGGGTGGGGAAGGGTGGGGTTGGACTGCATGACCCATCTCACCCTTTTCAGAAATGTCATCCCCCAGGACCAGCAAATGGTGTAATGGTTACTACATCACTAGACTCCCACATAGCTGACTGCAATTCAAGTCCTGGACCTGGTGGCTAAAACTCACACTGGGCACGTGTGCGTGTATGCCCAAAATCTCGAAAGGAGAACGGAGGAGAAGGGATTGCAGCATGGTCATTCCTCCTGGGGGGGGGGGGGTGATTTCTCGCTTTCTGCCTCTCTGTCTTTCTCTGTCTCTCTAATAAGCACACGTTACCTATAGCAAAAATCTTTCTCAAAAAATACAAAAGATGCGTCATTCCCAAACCCTGGTCTTGAGGGTTTTTCTCTTCCCTGGTAGAGAAATGAGAAAAGTCAGGACATTGGTGAGTTTTTCTAAGAGTCAAATTTATTCAATATAAATTTGTTCTAAGATAATGAGGTTCTCATCTTTTTTGATGTAAAATTGTACTTCTTCCCCATCTTTATTTATTTTTATTTTATTTTATTTTATTTTATTTTATTTTATTTTATTTTATTTTATTTTATTTTATGTTTTGGAGAGGTCTTTTCTATAGGGCGCGTGCGCTTGCCAGACAGACAGAGACAGAGAGACAGAAAGCGAGAAATCACCCCCCAGGGGGGATGGCCATGCCGCAATCCCTTCTCCTCCATTCTCCTCTCAGGATCTTGGGCATGCATGCATATATGCCCGGTGTGAGTTTTAAGCCACCGGGTCCAGGACGCGAACAGCGGTAGACTACATGGGAGTCCAGCGACATAGCCATTATGCTAACTGCTGGTCCCTCCTATCTTTATTGATACATATTTTACATCCAGCAAAACTGACCCCCTTCCATTAAAAAAAAAAAAAAAAAAAATTGCGGGGACCAGCAATTGACATAATGGCTATGTCGCTGGATTCCTATGTAGTCAACCGTGGTTTGACTTCTGGACCTGGCAGCTTAAAACTCACACCAGTCACGTGTGTGTGCGTGCCCAAAATCCGAGAAGAGAATGGAGGAGAAGGGATTGAGGCGTGGCCATCATGGGGGGAATTACTTTTCGCTTTCTATCTCTATGTCTCTCCAGTGAGCACATGAGCCCTATAACAAAAATCTCTCAAAAAAAAAAAAAGAAAAAGAAAAAAGAAAAAAACTTGCTAGATGGTACGTGCACTTGTCAGAGAGAGACAGAGACAAAGGGAGAGGGAGAAAGCACTCCCCCTGGGAATGGTTATGCCGCAATCCCGTCTCCTCCATCTCTCCCTCCTTTTGGGATCTTGGGTACCTGTATTTTTCAGGCTGCTAGGTCTGGGACTCCATCTGTGAGGGTGGCCACGTGGGATCCAGGTCTCTTTCTTTTTAAATAATTATTTGTTTATTTAATTCCATTTGTTATTGTTATTATTATTATTTTTTTGGAGAGGGTTTTTTTTTTTTTTTTTTTTTTTTTTTCTCTAGGGCGCATACGCTCACCAGACAGAGAGACAGAAAGCGAGAAATCACCCCCCCAGGGGGGATGGCCATGCCGCAATCCCTTCTCCTCCATTCTCCTCTCAGGATCTTGGGCACGCACGCACACGTGCCCGGTGTGAGTTTTAAGCCACTGGGTCCGGGACTCGAACCGCAGTGGACTACATGGGAGTCCAGCGACATAGCCATTCCGCTAACTGCTGGTCCCCTGTTATTGTTATTTTTTAATTTGACCAGAGAGAGACAGAGAGAGAGAGAGAGAAAGGGAAAGCAAGAAAACAAGCCGCCAGGTCCGAGACTTGAACTGTGGTTGGCCATGTGGGAATCCAGTGCCTTTATCCCCGATGCCACTTGCTGGCCCCTTAACCACCAGGCCGTGGGCTGACCCAAAGCTCCCCCATTTTAAGGGCACCGTCTGATAGTTGTGGTGATCGTGTAAACTGCCACTGTGGTAAAGAACATGGCATCATCTGCATTTCAGCCAGTCCCTCCACCAGCCCTCCAGCCCCAGGCACCCTCCGATCTGCCTTCTCTCTTTAACTGTCTATTTTGTAGAAATTTACCATGAAATTTTAGAACACAGAGGAAAGTTGGAAAACTAATACAATAAACACCAGTCAGCACCAAGATTTGACAGTTAACGTTTTGGCTATGTGTATTCATCTGTCTCTAGTTTTACCCTTTTTAACTATTTGGAAGTAAACGAAGACATCATGACACTTTACCCAGAAATATTTCAGAATGCATCTCCTAAAATAAAAGAAATGTCATTTCTTTTTATAAAATAACAATGAGAGTATACAGTAGCTTAACAAGAAAAAGAAATCCTTTCTTGGCAAAATGAAAAGTTGGCAATCTTCTCTTAGACTTCTTTTTGAAGATACTGGTCTACAAATCCCCACCGAGAAACACTGGCCATGGGAACACTCGTTTCTCTGGAGTCGGCCTCCAGTGAGATAAGCTACGAGTCCCACATACTGAGCACAGCAGCCGGCTGTAGGGGTGGTGGGGTGGGGGTGCGTAGTGGTGGAGGGGTGGGAGCCTGGTGGGGATGTTCAGCTAAGAGGCTTATGGGCTTTGGGGCTAGGTTGTTAACCTGCGGGTTTATCAGGGCACACGCATGTGCAGAACAGGTACACCCTGCTGAACATCAGCTATAGAACGAGAACTAGGTGTCCTCACTGCCTTGTTTTACTGGCGAAAAGAACACCCAAGAAGTTCGAGCTAACTGGTGTGTGTGAAGAGAGCCACGAAGTCGGAGCTCTTAAACCACCTTGGCGTGCATCTCTTAGCCCATCAGTCTGAAGAACTGATAGTGGTTGGGTGTGCTAATAACATCTGAAGTCATAAATGCAATCCTGGGTTCTGGATCACTGTTGAGGGCAGCAGGTGGGGTAGTGGTAAAGGTGCTGGACTCCAGCATGGATGATCACAGTTCAAGCCCTGGACCCAGCAGCTTAAAAATCACTGTAGGTGCGGTGTATGTGTACCCACAATGCTGAGAGGAGAATGGAGGATGAGAAGGGATTGCCGCATGGCCATCTTCCCTCAGGGGTGATTTCTCACTTTAACTCGCTGTCTCTCTCCAATGAGTGCATGTGCCCTACAGCAAAACACTGAGAAAAAAGAAAAAAAGAAAAATCACACATCTACACGCCATTTCTTACTTGGATCTCCTCCATAACATCCCCAGCAGGAAGTTGCTGACTCCTTCTGGGAATGGGGAAATCACTACCCATGTCCTCCTTTCTTTGAAATAGCAAAAAGTATGAGAAAATTCTTTGAGCTCAGTTGGAGGCTCCCCTCCTTATCCCCATGGTTCCAAGTTAATCTAGTCCCTCCTCCACATGGGAACCCTTTCAAGATTAGTGCGGGGGTGCCCACTCTTCACGGGCACTGAAAGCCTCTCCCCACCCTGGGGTCCTCCCCCAGGAGGGATTCCAAACGTCCACCTGGAGGCACCGTGCTGAGAACAGAAGGGAACCTGCAGGGCCCCAAGCGTTAGCAGTGCATTGTTCAGGGGGCCTGGATGGAGTCCGGGGTGCGTGACCTGCTGACAGGTCACTGCAACCTTGAGACCACAGCCGGGCCTGCTGGCATCTCTCCACGTGCATCAGGACGTCCTGGCCTGCCCTGTCTTGCAGGGTTGGGAAGATTCGGGGAAGTGCAGACAAGCCCTCTAAAAAGCGAAGCCGCCGAGGGTGGAGGTAGGGAGCGTGGTCAAGGCGTCCCTTGTCCTCTCCAGCCAGGACTCTGATGTCTGCCCCGGTGCTTCTTCAACCCCTACTTCCTAGCCATGACCCGGGGATCCACCCTAAAGGGGGTTTTGACGAGAAGGCGGCTGTGGACAGGAGAATTTGTAGCCGATCCAACCATAAGCCCAAGGTCCTTACCCTGGGACCTGAGGATGAGCCCCAGGATCTGTGAACCACTTAGAGCTTTTGCTGAGGAGAGAGCACCCCCTTCCCCACAGAGACAGTGCTACAGATAACAAATGTCAAAACCCTCTGAGGCCCTTTTGTTGAAGGGAGAGGTGGGGTTGTACGACACGGTGGATTCAGCAATTGTAGCTTAACCGTTTACTCAAAATGCTTATTTAATGCTAGTGTGCCTCGATACTTAAACAATAAACAATAAAAAAATTTGCTAGAGTGTGTGTGCTTGCCAAAGTGGGAGAAAGAGGGAGAGGAAGAGATAGAGACGGAGAGCAAGAAAGGACGCACAGTGGGGCAGGATCACCTGCAGTCCCATCCTCCCTCCTCTCTGACACACACATGCCTGGAGTTTCTCAAGCCACCAGGTCCAGGACTTGAACCACGTAGTCAGCCATAAGGGATTGAGATGCCTTAATCACTATGCCATGGGCTGGCCCATAAATACACTGCAGACATCGTGACCTGGTGCGCCCACCATGCCCGCCAGGTAATCAAGGGTTAGGAGAGAAACGTGAGATCTTGTGACCCTGAAGACTCACGAGGGAGCAGAGTGTGTGGTGGGGCACAGGTGGGGCTGGAGCATGGTGAGGACGGGAGAAGCATCTAGAACAAGTGGGCTGACGCACAGTAGGGACCTGCTGGGAAGCCAGAGCTCCTGAGGTCAGCCGTGGCAGCCAGGCTGACTAGAGGCTGAGCCCGCTCTTCTACCAGACACACCGTGTGTATCTTTTCTCCAAAGCACGCTGTCGTCAGACAGAGAGGGAGTAAGAAATCACCCCCAGGGGCATGGCCACACAGTGGTCCCTTCTCCTCCCTTCTTCTTTCAGGATTTTGGGCACGCACACACACCCACTCAGTGTGATTCTCAAGCTGTCAACCCAGGAGGGGAACCATGCAGCCAGCCATGTGAGATCCAGAGCCTTAACCTCACACCACCTGCTGGCCACTCAGTGAACTTCTATAGAATCCATAAACTCCAGATAGACATGCTTCATTTTACCTGAGTTCAGTGGATGGAAGCGTGCAGTTTCTAGTGTAAACATGACTTACTGAGTAGGACACGTGAGAAAAGACGGCGTAAAGGCACGGCCATGCGATGTGCTTCCAGCCTCCAGAGGTCCTTTGGTGGCATGCCTCTTGCAGGGGCCTGAGAAGGCCAGCCCACCTGGGGTCGGGATGCTAGGATCAGTTTTTAGTTTAGCCGTGAGACTTTTCCACATTCGTGAGGAGGGCACAAGGCATGCTGGCCATCGCTGCATGAGAGCCATGGGCCCCTCATTCATCACTGTCCAAGGCATCGTCTGGAAGCCACAGTGGTGACTTGAGCGTCAGAGGCTCGGCCTGGACAGGAGCCAGCCTGTCACTGCTGCTCTTGTCTCTTGGTGTCCCACACAGGCTAGAAAGTGTACAACTGCCCAACCTCACGGTGTGTCACAGGTGTGGGGATACTGAGTTCTACATGGCTCAGTACATTCAGTCCTCAAGCCTCCCAGACAAGAGCAGCTGCAGTGTCCAGTGTCCTGTGTGCCCGACCTCAAAAACACGAGAGGGGCTTCACACACACACACACACTCACACACACGCACACGCACGCACACACACATATATTTTGTTTTGGCTATAGGGCATGTATGCTCGCCAGAGAGGGAACATGAGAAATACCTGCCCCCCAGGGGGGATGGCCATGCCGTCGCCCCCTTCTCCCCCTTTCTCCTTTCAGGATTTTGGGCACACATGCACAGGAGTGATTTTCAAGCCACTGGGTCCAGGACTCAAACCGTGGTTGCCCATGTGGAAGTCTAGCCCCTTAGTCATCATGCCGCCTCTAAAAATTTAGAGGCCCCTGGCCCCTCTACAACAGTTCACAAACAGCAGTGCACGCACCATACGCAAGGCCTTGGTCTCGACTTACCTCTCCACATGGGGAAATGGCCTGGGGAACGCACGCATGAGCAGACGCTGTCGGAGCAAGGCCCGTCTGTAGCAGGCAGCCTTCGCAGCTGCCCTCACGCCCAGGCGGCGGCCCCTCAGCTCAGTGCTGGCTGCAGGTGGGAACTGGCACGGCGGTCAGAAGTCCTCTGCACAGCTCCCAGCCCTGCCACAGGGGACACCCCTGGCTGTCCTGTCCTGGCCAATGCAAGCAGCAGCACTGGGGGCTCCAACCCACCCGAGGGGCAAGGAGGGTGTCGCCCTCCCTGCAGCTGTGACACCTTGGGCTCAGCCTTGGCGGTTAATGACCTGGAGTTTCTGATGTGGGATGAGACTTCTGGAAAGCAGAGTGCAGCCCCTTCCCACCACGTTCCTGAGCAGGACAATCCAGGCTACGTGATGCCTCTTTTGGGCTTTTTGATTTTTTGTCTTTGCCCATGAGGGAGTGCAGGAGATCACACATGGAAGTGAGCAGGGGCAAGAGGACAGGACCCCAGCAGTGTCCCACCGTGATCCTGCCCCGGCACACCGGGTCTCGGGCACTTGAACGTGTCCTTGCACGTCAGGCTGACAGGCTGGCCAGGGACCCGAGCTGCGGTCGCCAGGAGGGAACCACTCTCCTGAGCACCGTTCCGTGTGCCGAGCTGGCCCCGGCCTGTCCTGAGCACCCCCGTCTCCTAGCAAGTCACTGCGAAGGGCTCATTTCTGGCAGTGCTGGCTGCCCGAGGCCAGGCCAGAGGGATCTTGTCATTTCTGGGGTAAGCGGTGGTCAGCTGGTCCCAGGGTGGTGACAGTAATGCCTATGGCTTGGGCTGCTTGTTAAGATGTCTGAGCAGCAGCCAGCACTCCCCCTCTGGGGATGTGCTCTGATGCCTCTCCGGGGAAGGGCAGGAATGGAGTTCTTACACCGTCCCGCGAAGGCTGCAGCGGGCGCTGTGGGGCTGCCACCTGAGCTGGCAGTGTGCAGAAACACGCCCAGCTGTAGCTAAGGGTGGCATGTGACGTGAAACTGGAACGCGGACTCTTTGAGAGGTTTTTGTTTTAGGGCATGTGTGCTCACCAGAAAGAGACACAGGCAGTGAGAGGGAAAGTGAAAAATCACACCCCTGGGGGGAAGGCCACAGAAATCCCTCCTCCACTCTCCTCTCGGGATCTTGGGCACACATGTACATGCACTCCACCTGAGTTTTAAGCCACTGGGCCCGGGACTCGAACCATGCTTGGCCATGTGGGAGTCCTGTGACGTAACCACCTGCGGGCCCCTAAGACACTGACGTTTACGGGAGTCATTATGGGGATGGGGCTTACATGATCAATAATGGCAAGTGACACCAGGAAAGCACTATCTGTAATTCACAAACACCGAGAAAACAAACGAGCTCTCTCCTTCCTTCCTCCTTCCCACTCGTGACAGGGTGGTGGGATGACACACCCTCCGCAGGACTCGGCGAGGTCTTGTCCTCTAGTCCCCGGTCCACGTGAGGACACAGGTCAGGGGCCCGATGTGGCCGGCACGCCCTCCAGCTCTGCAAGAGATCTGCCGCTGACTGGGCCACAGAGTCCGGACCCAGGGCTTTTCTTACAGGTGAGGTAGAAGAGAGTAATAGCCAGCAGGCATATGGTTTGAAAAGTATATAACAGACTTTATTTATTTACAATCAAGTTCTATTGGGCAACACAAATAAATAAGATAGGCCCACCCTGGCTGTGAATTTCAACTCCCCTTAACGCGAGTTCTCTGAACAGCAAACCACAAAGGGGAACCGCAGGTGGGGAAGAGGAAGAGCAGAGACAACGCCCTGCCGGAGGAAAGGCTGCCTCAGCCCTCCTGCACCAGCTGACACTCATGTCCCCAGCTGTCCAGAAACAAGTGTGGAAGAAAAGAATAAAGTGCAAAATCAAAAGTGATAAAAACATTGGTGTTTCAGAAACCCAGGCAGGACAGCCAGAACGTGGGATCTGGCCGAACGGTAAAGACCACCGATCCGCGTGGCCTCCGTTGCTACCCCTGCAGTGGGAAGACGACAGCGCCCTGCTCCCTGGATGGGGCACCCCGCACCGCAGCACTATACGTGGTGTGACAAAGGGGCCATGGAGTCTGCAGCCAGGGGCTCCAGAGCGCTGCGTTCGAGGTCTCCCACCCTCATCCCCTGCCAGCGACGGGAACGGGTGTGCCCGCCTCTGGGCACCTGCAGACCCACACTGGAACCGCCCTCACCTCTGCAGCAAACCCTTCTCTGGAAAAGCCTTTCACTTCCTCTCCTATGCAAGACAACTTTAAAATCAAATAGAAGCTAATTTCTTGACCAAAAATAGATAACGTGGAACTGCTGGAAGGAGTGGGAGCCAGAACAGCTGAAGCCCTGAGGAGGCTTCAGCAGAAATCAGACATGTCAGAGGACAGAGGCCTGTGCAGGACCACAGCTCACCAGGGAGGGCGGGTCCTCCTCCTCAGTCAGGTCAGGCCTTGAGCCTGGGTGTCTACTCTTCTCCAATGCTTAAAGCAAGCTCATGGGCATGGACCCCACAGTGGCAGGACATGCATTAGGCCAGAGCCAACTTTGGAAGGGCAGGAGAAAGCAAAAGGGGCCGACACCTGATGTGTGGGGTGCTTTTGGCACTGCTGCCCAGGGAGGGGCCCAGAAGGGTCCCTGTGCTCGCCCCAGTGAGGTATGGAAGATCAGAGCTAGTAGTGTTTACTGCTCGAGTCAAGGCAAGATCCCGAGCCTCTGCTGAGAGCCCGCAGCGAAAGATTTTCGGTGATCTTCCAGGCCACCAGAACCCTCGGTCCAAGTCCTCAGAGATCCTGTGAGCACAAAGGCCACGGTCCACAGGGTTTGCTGCCTCCCCAGGGGTTGTGGCACAGGAGGCCCCGCCCCTCCCGAGGAGGGTCAGTGCTGTGCCCACAGCACGGCTTTGCTGCCTTTGTCCACGCTGACCACGTGCAAGCCGGAGGGGGACCAGGCCACCGCGTTGATCGACGAGCTTCAAGGAGAGAGAGGGGCAGCGTCAGGTTTCCCAGTACTTGGGTTGAGAGCTCAGTAACTTCGCCCAGACGCAGCGCACGCAGGGAGGCGGGCATACCCACTCCCGGCAGGCATCTAAGAAGGAACCTGCAAAGCTGCGCCGCGTCACTGAGCAGTGCTCGAGGGGTGGAGTCAGGCTCCTTCTGCAGCCGGGCCCTAGCACGGTCACTTGGAGTAGAGGAGGACCAGAGACCTCACATGCCTCTGAAGTCAGCAGGACCCCTACGCAGCTAGCAACGAGGACACCACTGTCCCCAGCCTACTGGCAGGAGGGCTGTGGACAGGGCAAACTGAGGGGCCTGGGGCTGCTGGCAGCTGAGATGCAAGAAAGGGACATGAAGATCAGCACAGAACAAGTCTCCCTACTTTTCTTCTTTTTAGAGGGATTTTTGCTCTAAGGCACATGAGCTAGCCAGAGAGGCAGACAGAAAGCAAGAAATCACCCCTCGGGGGGATGGCCATGCTGCAATGCCTTCTCCTCTGTTCTCCTCTTGGGATCTTGGGCACGCAGACATGCCTGGCATGAGGTTTAAGCCACTGGGTCCCAAACTCGAACCACAGTCAACTACATAGGAGTCCAGTGACATAATCATTATGTCATCGGCTTGGCCCTCCTGACTTTTAAGGGAGGAAGAGGAAAGAAGGACGAGAAGTCATGGTCGTGTGTGCACGCACACATGTGCTGTGTTTGTGTCTGCCAGGGCGTGTGTTGCTCTAACCCTCTCTGGCTGCTACTCTGACCGCTCCACCTGGAGCATCTGTAACGGCCACTGTCCGCTGTACAGTGAAGCCCCACTGAGCGGTACTGCCCTCCCGGGGTCGGCCGAGGTCTAACCCCTGCGGTGAAGTCAAAGGCCCCGCTCCCGACTTTGGCGGGGCTGGCAGGGCCCACCTTACCTGTGCTGCTTTGAAAGCACCTTCTCCACCTTCCCAGTGAGCACGCTCCAGACATAGAGGGAGCCCTCGGCCGAGCCTGCTGCCACGTAACTGCCATCGGGGCTAGGGAAGACAGGGAGGGAAGAAAAACCATCGACTCCTCCCAGCTCAGCGTCCTTAGGGCCCTCTCCCTGCGAAGTCACGCTTGGTCTTCAGCTGTGAGGCAAACACGCGACAATCTTGCATACCCAGATGGCAGACCTGAGCTGCCCGGGATGTCACGGTCACCCTGCTCGGCCTGGCCCCAGCCTCGCCCAGCTGATGAAGGATGAAGTCACACGACCCCCACTGCTCTAAGGCCTGACTTTTCCACCAGACCCAAACACGCAGAGCTCAAGGCCCGCTCCCGAGATCGAAGGGCTCAGCCTGCCCACGTGACGAGGGCCGCCTGCTCCCGTGGTTTGCCACAACAGGAAGGAAACAGGAAGCACCCGAGGTGGAGACGCTTCCCCACACACGGGACCTGATCCGGGAAATATGTCTGAGGTGCGGCACATGCACGAGGGAGGAGGGGAAACCACGGGCCTTCTTGGAGCCCCTTCTCCCAGAGCCTATTCTTCCTGTCCCCCGGTCTGCGAGTCCTTCTGCCTATCCAGTGCCTGCTGGCTCCAGTGTAAGTAGGCGGAGAGCACCTGGTGGGCTCACCAGGACAAGCAGACAGCCAGCCATCATGCCGGGGCACCACACACATGTGCTCATGCAGTCACAATGGGGACCTCAGGAAGGGCAGGACATGGATGGCAGCCTCTATCATGACCGTCCAGGTGCACTCCTGGACACCCAGCAAGAGACACTGGACACATTTAGCTCCACCCCACGACCCCAGTGGGAAGGAGCCAGAGCACATCTGAGATTAAGTTCAGAGAGTGACAAGTTGGGGCAGGGAAGAGGGGCGCAACGAACCTGAAGACAACTCTGGTCCAATCAGAGCCGCACTTGAACCCAGGTGCACTGAAACCAACAACAGGGCACGATTACTAGAGCTCGCCCTCCGGGGACACACGGAGCAGGTCAGGGCCTCGGGTCTCACGCAGCCCTCAGGAAACCATGCCCTCCGTCACCTGAACGTCTGCTTGATGGCATTTGTTCGCAGATCGATCACTTTCAGCAGGTCATCTCGGGAGCAGGTCAGCAGCTCAGTCCTTTCTGGGTTCAAGTCCAGTGCAGTGATCTTCCCCAACAGCTCCATCTCTCGGACTATACTCTCTGACCTGAGAGAGGAAAAACCTGAGAACTGCAACACAGAAAGCTCCGTTTCCTCTAGGATGTGGTCCACAGAAGACAAAAAGGGCCATGCGAATAACTAGAATGCAACCTCTTCAAGGGCAGCAGGTGTACTCCCTGGCCTAGACTTGGGTTTCCTATCAACCAATCCCAAAGCCATAGTGTCAAGGGACCAGCAGGTGGCATGGTGGTTAGAGGTGTTGGATTCCCATATGGCCGATCATGGTTCGAACCCTGAACCTGGTGGCTTGCTTTCTCACTTTCCCTCTCTCTCTGGCTAAATTAAAAAATAACAACAAGGGGACCAGCAGGCAGCGTGGACATTCCAGACCACTCTGGCGTGGTGCCTAAGGCGCTGGACACTCCCACATGGCTGACCATGGTTCAAGTCCTGGACCTGGTGGCTTGCTTTCTCACTTTCCTTTTTTTCTCTCTCTAGTCAAATTAAAATAAATGAATGAATGGATAAAATTGAATAAAATAATTTTTTAAAAATAAATAACAAAGGGACCAGCTGTTAGTGTAATGGCTATGTCACTGGACTCCCATGTAGTCGACTGCAGTTCGAGTCCCGGACCCGGTGGCTTAAAACTCACGCCAGGCACGTGTGCGTGCTTGCCCAAGATCCCAAGAGGAGAATGGAGGAGAAGGGATTGTGGCATGGCCATCCCCCCTGGGGGGTGATTTCTTGCTTTCTGTCTCTCTGTCTGTCTGGAGGGCGCACGCACCCTATAGCAAAAACCTCTCCAAAAAAAAAAAAAAAAAAAGAAAAAGAAGTAACAACAACAAATTGACTTAATATTTAAACAAACAAACAAAACATGCTGGGTGTGTGTGCATGCCCAGAATCACGAGGAGAAGGGACTGCAGGTGGCCACCCTCCTTGGGGAGGGATTTCTCACTTTCCTTCTCTGTCTTCTTGGTGAGCGCACATGCCTTACAGCAAAAACCATTAATAACGGTAGTTTCAGGGCCGGCCAGTGACATGGTGGTTAAGGTGCTGGACTCCCAAATGGCTGACCGTGGTTTGAGTCTAGACCTCATGGCTTGCTTTCTCACTTTCTCCTTTCTTTGGTCAAATTAAAAAATAAATAATGATGACAAATAATTTAAATAAAGAAATAGTTAGAAAAAACAACGGTAGTCTTGTGTATTAGAATCTGCTTATGCATTCACTAGCACTACGGTTTCAGCCTCTGGATAAAGCTGGCACGGAAACGTGCTTCGTGGGCCGGGCGCCCCCACACAGACCAGGTGCTCTTGCGGGTTTCCTCGGTTGCTCAGGCCAGCTCTGGGCCCTCGGCTTCCACAGTCACTTGAGAAGTAGGACCAAGGACCCCAAGGGCAGAGTCCCTGCTCTATCGACTCCCCCTCTCTGCCTCTCCCCACCCTCCTGGGCACTGTCCGCCCTCCGTCTGGCTGCAGCCATCCCAGAGGGCCCTGTGGCCAACACTCAGAGCCAAGGGAGGTGTCCCCTTCTGTGGTGATTTTGTCTTTTCAGTGTTTTGTTTTTGTTTTTGTTTTTGTTTTTGTTTTTTTTTTTTTTTTGCTATAGGGTGCATGCACTCGCCAGAAAGAAAGAGACAGAGAGACAGAAAGCAAGAAATCACCCCTCAGGAGGGATGGCCACACCGCAATTCCTTCTCCTCCATTCTCCTCTTGGGATCCTGGGCACACACGCACATGCGCCCAGCCTGAGTTCAAGCCACTGGGTCCGGGACTGGAACTGCGGTCGACTACATGGGAGTCCAGTGACAAAGCCATTACACCAACTGCTGGTCCCTGCAGTGATTTTGTCTTAAGAATTCAATGAATTTACTCCCTGCGTCACGTCCTTACTACGTGAGAGGGTATCTTATTGCTAGATAAGCATTGCAATGGCTGAAGGACCAAGTCACCTGGAAACGGCTTCCCTGAGCCCAACCTGCCCTGTTCGTCTCACTGGCCCGTGCTCCTCCTGTCCATGCCCCTGCCCCTGCGACACTGTCACCACAGCAGGCCGCCCTGCGCTGTGGTCTGGAACGTCCTCGAGTGGCTCTCCTACTCTGACGCCTGCCCACCTCTCCAGGTGATCTCGGTCCTGGCGAACCTGGTCCTGGCACTGGCACTGGCACCCTGCCTTCTGGGCCTGCCTTCCCCACGACCACCTAGATCACCTCCGGGTGGAGGAGCACCTCGTGCCTATGCCTCTGCGTCTCTGGCAGCCAGCAAAGGGACTTGCACAGTGTGTGCTGGTCAGAGCGTGGAACTCAGCGGTCTCTTTTGTGGCAGAGAACGTCAAACCAGAAGGTAAAGGTACGCTGGAGCTCGTGTCCTGGGATTTGCAAACAACGCATGCACACAACGTGGCAGCAGCTGGGCTCCACGCACGCCCTTGTCCTGCCGAGCTGTGTCATACCGGATATCCCAGAAACGAATCTTCTTGTCAAAATGTCCGCTCATCACGCACTGCTCTGTGCAGACGATATCATTGCAACTGGACCCTGCAAACACGGTCTTTATGCCTGAAGGGAAAGCAAACGAGGCTGGTCACACAGAGGGGCTGACACGGCTGTGCACACACCACGGCGACACTCTAACTGCAGTCATCACACGACAGATCCGAATGAAACCTCCACCGTCACTACCCCAGCCCTCGTCCCCGTATTATAAAACCAGACTTAAACTGTATCGCACGCCCACAGACTGACACGGCAACAGACCCCCTCCACGGCTAAGGTCTAAGCACACGCAGAGAGACTGAATCTCCTCACAGACTTTGCTGCGTAGATCCCAGAGTTTGAGGGTCCGGTCGTGACTTCCTGAGACGATGCGTGCGTTGTCCAGCAGAAACTTCGCAGACAGCACTTTCCCACTGTGTCCCGTGAGCGTGTGCTAGGAGAAGACACAGCCAGGGTGAGCCTGGGGCACCACGCTGTGGCCATGGAGCCACGGCACCCAGCCACGAAACGCAGCAGTCCACCAGGGATGGCGGCATGACACAAGGGCAAAGGGGACAGAAACCTGGCGTGCGAAGTGCTGTCTCAGGGGAGGCCACGCCTCCAGCTTGGTGGCAGCATTTTTGGCCTGCTGGGTAGTTAGTGGAAACTCCCGGAAAGCCTCTTTGGTTACCCAGGCAACTGGTTATCTACACAGAGGCTAAACTGCTTGGTGGAAGTAACACTAAAACAATAAAATCCCAGTATTGCAAGCACCACTTCACAACCCCCCCATTAGCACTACCCCAGATGCCTGCCTGCCCTTGAAATTTTTTTCTAAGCCTGGTTCATCAAATTAAATCTAAAAAGCTTGGATTTTACCCAGAGCCACTGGAAGTCCCATATTAAAGTTGGATCAGACAAGGTCACCACAGGCTAACTTAAAGGGAACATCAAGACTCTTTATGCGGCACCAGCAGTTGGTGTAATGGATATGTCATTGGATTCCCATTTGGTCAACCGCAGTTCAAGCCTCGGACCTGATGGCTTAAACTCACGCCAGGCGCGCGCGTGTGTGTGTATGCCCAAGATCCTGAGAGGAGAACGGAGGAGAAGGAATTGTGGCGTGGCCATCTCCTAGGGGTGATTTCTCGCTTTCTGTCTCTCTGTCTCTCAGTCTTTCTGGTGAACACGTGTCCTATAGCAAAAACCTCTCCAAAAAAAAAAAAAAGACTATGTGAACAATGAAAAGAACCCAAGGTTTTCTATCAGAAGTCTCAGTGTGGAAACATCAGATCGTAACCTCAGACACCAGCGCTCCCCACGGTCACACCCTGTGATGGACACAGAATGGGGACATCCTGGCGCCAGCAGCCTTTTCCCATCCTGAGCACTACTGGAGCCGGATGGTGGAGGCGGCTGGTATACCCGGGTGCAGCGGCAGGTGCAGGGGCCAGACCTTAGACCAGCCCATCACCGACCTCTTCTCGGGGGACTGACATTTGCCTATGTGTAAAACCACAAAGGTTCAGATCGCATTCATGGGTACTTTCTTTGTTAAAAAATAAAATAAAATAAAATAAAATAAAATAAGGCCGCTTTAACAGACCCTAACATACTCACTGTAACGGGTAATTTACTGGTCTCAACCCAGACCCCCAAAGATGAGACCTCATACTTTGGTGTCACGTTATATGAAAATTTTAGAAACTGATCTTTGCTCTTGGTGAACGCCACCTCAGTACAGGAACAGAAAACCTAGGGCCACGTCTACTTATCCTATCTCACGGGAGAACTCTGCATGGGTTCCGAGACTCACTCGTTGCACATCTAAGTCCCTTGCACGGGCAGCCCTTACAGCTGCAGCCAGCCAGGTGTGACCCTCCTGGGAAGACCCAGAGAGCTCGGGAAGAAAGCACACCCAGGCACTATGCCCATCGCCGTAACCACCACACGTGCACACCACACAGGCCCACAGAAAATGCTGGAAGGTGCCTGTGCTATGCAAATCAAGTTTTTATAACTATTTCATCAAAAATCTTGAAGTGTGTGTACATGTGCTGTGTCTCGTCCTTACTTATGATATCATCACAGTTTGCAAGTTCACATCACTCGCAATGGGTTATGGTTATGAGAACACGTTCTACCCGTCTGGTACTGGCTAGCTTATCTTCCACACAGCCCTCTCAGGAAAATGGAAAGCCCGAGTCAGGGGCCATGCGTCTCTGAAGACTCTTCAAACCTACTGCCTGGACCATTCCATCAGACCGCCCCAAACCTTCCGGCCAGGCCGACATACAGCCCTCAGGTTTCGGTCTTTGTCTCGGGTGTCGAAAGACTTCACGGCAAGACTGGGTCCCAGAACAGACCTGATTCCGATCCTACCCTCCCTTCGCCGACGCCTAGCTCCTGCTGCCCAGCCTCAGTCTGTGTTGTTTCAGAACTGTTTCACCTCCTTAACAACATCAGGGCCACCCCGGGGCACTGTCTGAGGTAATGGTGTGGGTCAGGGCCCCACTTACGCTGCAGTCTGTGAAGTTCTGCTAAAACTGTTCTCTACCAAAAGCACCAGTTATCGTGACCAGGAGTATCCCGTCTTCGATGCACGCCTGAGGGACCTACTGCAGATCCTGAGACGAAACCTCAGACACAGTGAAAATGAACCTTTCCCCAAGGAGAAAGTGAAGGAGCAGGGTGAATCCGAAGTATTATCTTCAGGAGAGCACACATCAGTCCCTCCAGCTAATCACCGTCACTTTCTGCATGTCAGGCTTAGTTAGCCACAGGAAGTTCAGAGGTCATACCCACTTTCTTAACTGGGTCTTACCCGTAACCGATAATCATCCACAGTCCAGATTCGGCTTGCAAAATCATTTGATGCTGCTAGGAGGTAAGATCCCTATTGGTATAAAGGACAGGAAAAACAATTTTTAGCTGAAACAGGAATTCGCTCACATGCTACAAAGCCCCAAGAAGCCACACACTGATCTGGCTGCCCTGAACGCCAGCTACATCAGCGGAGCGCGGCAACTCCCTGCTCTGCCTCCTGTTCCGATCTTTCTCCTGTGCCCACTCGGAATTTCACGGCAATGTTCTAGACACATCAAGCTCAAAATGGCTCACTCAGAGCCAGGAATGTGTGTGCTAATGATTGGGGGATAGGTAGAGGCTGGGGGTGACTGTGCCTCAAGACCCTTTTGGGATGCTGTCTCACTCTCTCTCTCATAAATAAACTTTAATCACTCAAAATACAATTATTAAATGAAATTAAATGAAGTACTGAGTGCTATCACAAGCCTATTGTAAACCAAAACACGAAGGTTGGGCCAGTCCCGTGGTGGTTAAGGGAGCGGACTTCACGTGGTTAACCATGTGGGTCAACTCCTGGTCATGGCAGCCTGGAAAAAAATCACCAAGCGTGCACATGTGCAGGCCTCAAATCCCAACAGAATGGAGAGACGGAGCAGGGACTGCAGCGTGACATTCCTACAGTGGGAATGCTTTTTTCCTCTCCCGATCTCTGTCTCTCTCTGGTGAGCTCCTGTGCCCTCCGGCAAATAATAATGAAAAAACCTGGAGTTTATAAAAGCTGAAGTATCAATTCATTTTTTTTTTTTAGAGTACTCCATTCTCCTCTCGAGATTTTGAGAGTGCACACACATGCACCTGGCTTGAGTTTTAAGTCGCCAGGTCTGGCACTTGAACTGCAGTTGACTATGTGAGTCCAGAGACGTAACCATTACACCATCTGCTAGTCCTGAAACATCAATTAATTCTATAATCGATGTGTACATTGCTCTTTGACATGTATTTTACTTTCTCTTTTGAAATAATCATTTTACTTAACTTCATTTATTTACTTTTAACTCGACCAGAGAAGGATAGAGAGAGAGAGAAGACAAGTGAGAAAGGAGGCCACCAGGTCCAGGAATCGAACTGTAGCTGGCCTTATGGAAGCCAAGCACCCTTAACTATCAAGCCACCTGCCGGCCCTGATATGTATTTTACTTAAGGCACAGAAAATGACTGACTACACCACTTGCTGGCCCCACCAGATGCTTTAAATTGTGTTTTATTTACTTATTTACTTAAACATTTATTTGTTGTGATTTTTTTCTTTTCTTTTTTTGAGTGGTTTTTGCTATAGTGTGTGTGCACGAACTGGAAAGACAGAGACAGACAGTGAGAAATCACCCTCCAGGGGGGATGGCATGCTGCAATCCTTTCTCCTCTATTTTCCCCTCAGGATCTTGGGACACACATGCAAGCGCCTGCCATGAGTTTAAGCTGCCGGGCCTGAGGCTTGAACCGTGGTCGACTACATGGCAGTCCAGAGACGTAACTATTATGCCATTTGCTGGTCCCTTATTGCGGTAAGTTGTGGAATCCGAGACTTGAACTAGACTTGAACTACAGTAGGCCATATGTGGATCTAGCACCTTCACCACCACACTACCTGCTGGCCCCACAGATGTCTTAAATTGCTTCATGTATTTATCTATTTATTTGTTGTAATTTTCAACTTGCCAGATCCAAGACTTGAGCAGTCAGCCGCGTGGGAAACTAGTGCCTTAACCACCATTTCACCTGCCGGCCCCCTTAGATTGTTTTTAATAACATCTGAAACCATGGATATTAGATACTTACAGCACTATCAAATTCAATGCTTGTAATTCCTGCATTACTGCCGGAGAGAGCGCCCTTGAACTCACATTTGTCTGTACGAAAAAGAAAGATTAAGTTACAGCCAATAAACAGTTACAATGTGGCATAGACTCTAAGAGCAGCCAATTATATTATGAAACAGCAGCTTTTCTGCACCTTGACAGAGTTCAGAGGTAGCAGGACAAACAACGCAAGACAAAACATACTGCTGATTTCTTTCTTTCTTTCTTTCTTCTTTTTTTTTTTTGAGAAGTTTTTGCTATAGGGCACATAGGCTTGCCAGAAAGACAGACAGAAAGTGAGAAATCACCCTCCTGGGGGGATGGCCACGCTGCAATTACTTCTCCATTCTCCTTCTGGGATCTTGGGCACGCACGCACACACACCTGGCGTGAGTTTAAGCCACCAGATCCGGAACTAGAACCATGGTCAACTACATGGGAGTCCAGCAACATAGCCATTTACGACATCTGCTAGTCTCCATACTGCTGATTTCTAAGAACAATGCACTTCTAAAGTCCATGTAGACCCCAGTATTTTGTGTGTCTTAAGTTTTTAAGAAAAAAAGGTTTTTTTTTTTAGAAGTTTTTGTTATAGGGCACGTGCACTCGCCAGAGACAGAGATAGAAAGGAAAAGTGAGAGAACACCCTGCAGTGGGGATGGCTACGCTGTAATGTCTTCTCCTCTTGGGATTTTGGGCATGCACACACACATGCCTGGTATGGTTTTCAAGTCGCTGGTTCAGGACTTGAAGTGTGGGCAGCAGGCCCCTTAACCATCATACTACCTACTGGTCCCAAGGTTTCCCGAGTTTTTAATTCCATTTACAGAGAGACACATGTAGAAATTTATAAACCAGGTCAATTGAACTAGAGACCAAGTTTATGTAGTTACAGTACTCCTCAGTGTTTCTAATTTAGAAATCTTGGCTTTGAGCTAACTTATAACTACCACTTCTGTAGAAACGGACCATCAAAATTTCAGAACCCATGGTGTGGTCGTTCTAGGGTCTAAACTGAAGGACTGGCCAAAGCCTGGTGGCTATGGGAGCTGGATTCCACGTGGCCAACTGTGTGGTTCAAGCCCCGGACCCAAAGGCTTGAAAAGACGCTGTGACGCTGTGTGTGTGTGTGTGTGTGTGTGTGTGTGTGTGTGCGCGCGCGCGCGCGCGCACGTGTGCCCAAAATCCTGAACCCAATCTCAGGTGGGGAGATGGAGAAGGGACTGCAGTGTGACCATTCCCGGGGAGTGGGGGGAGGCGAGGGGTGCTTTCTTCCTCTTCCCCACCCCCTCTAGTGAGCACAAGCACCCTCTGGCAAAAAAAGACAAAGATCTGAAATGAAGTATTCTAGTAATGTTTGAGTGACCAGTCATTAACCTGCCAGAAAAGCTAGTTGGGAGCTTCTAGAATCTGTCCGTATACTTTAACCCGCCAAGTACCAGTGCCCCTCCTCCTGCCCCAGCCCCGCCAACAGGCCTACGTCCTTTCTCTGGGCAGCTCTGGCCGCCCACGCGGAACCCCGCACCATGCAACCTCTGGCTGCGGAGAGTGAAGTCTCAATGTTTCCATACCCTTTTGAAAAGGGCAGCTTACAGATGACCTAGCCAAACAAGCTAGGAATTCGGTAACTACTGTAACTGAAACCACGAAAGAGGGGCACATCTCAAAAGACAGCCTTTTATCTTCCGCAGTACTCCTAAGCAGCAACCGCAATGAGCAGTACGAGGTGCCAGGATAACAGGGACCCGGCTCAAAGCTCTCACATACGTGCAAGACAGGCACCACTGATCTGCTTGGTGGACTCCTCCCCTGAATTTATTCGCAAAATATAGCACCGTTAGTACTTACTCCTGAGTCCTCCTGGCTGTCAGCAGGTTTTGGAAAGAGCTGGGGAGGCTAACATCCGCTAATTAAGGTCTTGCTTTATAAGAGCTCTTCACAGACAAAAATACTACTGCAAAGGCTAGGAAATCTATGTGCCTGGCACTTAACACAGTAGAAATAATCAATAAATGTCATTCAACAGAAGAGATCAATCCTGAAAGGACAAAGACCTTATTAAAGTTCTTTTATCTAGCAGCTACCAAGGGAGGCATGTTAATAGCCCAGATACAGCTAGAAGTTTCCAATGAAGCTTCTGCTTTTGAGAGGATGAACAAGAATAGATGTTCCTACTGGGTAGAAAACATCATTTTGGTATTTTTAAAGGGTGAACACACCACCCTCTCAAATAAAAAAAAAAAAAAAAAAAACCCACAGACTGGAAAAGCTATGGATGAACAAATGCTACAATCAGGACCCACTGATGCTATTTGTTCTGCAAAATTATGACAAATGCCCCCAAACTGCCACAGACTCACAAAAACCTCCCAGTGTTACTAACACAAGTTATGCCATGTGTTAATTTCAATAATGCCCCCTTCCTTCTTTTATATTCTATAGGGCACATGCGCTCAGCAGAGAAAGAGAGGGCAAGTGAGAATTATGCTCTGGTGGATGAGCATGCCACGGTCTCTTCTCCTCCACTCTCCCCTTGGGATTTGGGGTGTGCATGCGCACACGCCTGGTATGTTTCCAGCCCCTGGGTGCAGGGCTCGAACTGCAGAGTTGGCCATGTGGGATTATCTCACCTGGCTGGTCCACTTATTTTAAGTAGGAAAAGAGCAACACTATCACTAGAATTAAAGTCAGCATTTCTAATTTTCTTATTGGTGTTACCAAGGAATGTTTCTAGCATTATTTCTATTTAATCTCAATGGCTAATCAAAATAAGACAATGTGCTCAGATTTTATAAACCAAATCTAAACTTTCTTATGACATAGCTTTATTCTTATTTTATAACAGCTTCAGCCATAAATCTTCATAAGCTAATGTTGTATTTCTGGGCAAAACATTTTCATAGGCTTCATCTGGCCTAACTGCCAGGGACTTAACTGTCATTTTCCCGAAGATCAAGGGCCAGGGCGCATGAGCACAGCGTTTTACGATGCTCTGTGCTGACCACAGACTGTGGTCGCTGCTGCTCTGACACACACTGAATGCAGTCACTCTTAGTGCTTATCCGGTCCATAAAGGCAGGTGGCGGGAAGACCATGGATCTGAAGCCACGTGACCTAGACCAGTCCCAGCGCCACCACTCACTTGCCATATGCAACGTTTCCCAGTCACCTAAATTGGCTATGCAAATCACGCAGTCTCATTCCACTGTCTCCGCCTGCCGCGTGGTGATGCCACCTTCCCAACTGCACAGGGCTGCGAGGATCAGAGACTAGCACGCACAGAGGCACTGTGGCGCTGTCCCTGGACAGTGATTACATACGCACTACAACCATGGAAACCGGAAAAAATGGTTCCTACAAATGTCGAACCAGGCTGCGTCCAGCAGCAGAAGCCTAGGAGGTGGTTTTATCAACTCCCACTTCCTGTTTTAATGCCGTCCTATTCCTGAGTACTCTGAGGTCATTTCTTAAACAAGACCCAGTTAGAGGCTGAGCTTGATTCCAGGGTCCTTGCCTGACAAGTTGTTTGGCACACACTACAAACTTTTTTTCTAGGTAACACACCTCTCTTTTCTCAAGCTCAGGTAGGACTTGGGTCGTTTTTTCTCGGACGCTGTTACTGCTGCCACCATTACTGAACATGCGTTCACACACAGCAGCTTGATAAGTAGTTTAAGTGCAGAGTCTCTAACAGCATGTATTAGAGAAAAACTAAAGAATGCTCAATTACATTCATAATCTAACAGTATTTTCTTTTCTGCTCATTTATTTATCTATCGTTATTATTATTTCAGAGGATTTTTTATTTTTGCCTTTGGGCATGTACACTCCCCAGAGAGACAATGAGAGGGAAGTAAGAAATCACCCCACTAAAGAGGGATTGCCGTGCCACAATCCACTCCTCCATTCTCCTCTCAGGATTTTGGGCATGCACACACACACACACGCAGCATGATTTTCAAGTGACTAGGTTTGGGGTTCCAACTGTGGTCAGCCATGTGGGAGCCCAGTGCCTTAGCCACGATGCCACCTGCTGGCCTCCTAACAGTATTTCCTTTGGAAAATGAAAGCAATCGTCTCTGAAATTGTTAACACATTGGTCAAATGATTTCTTACATAAACGTCACATTTCAAGAAGATGAACAATTCAAAGTGCCCAAGAAAGCAAGGTCACCCAGGTGCCACCAACACAGCTTCTCTGTGTTCACGCCAGCAGGCTCTCACCTCCAAACACCTCCCAAAGCTTAACCCTCCGGTCCATGCCTCCCGTGGCCAATAACCGGGAACCTGGACTGAACTGCACGGCGTTGACTTCCCCATCGTGTGCATCCTGCAAGACAAGAGCTCTGGTCATCCGGAGAGCCTGGGACAGGAAAACTCTTCCTCCAAGGAGCGAAGCCTCAGCCTAGCAGAGGCGGGTCCACCCAAAACAACACTGGCCTCCTGGCCTTGGGGCTCCTAAGGTTATGTCTTCTTTTTTTAAAAAATATTTATTTACTTATTTGTTGTTATCACTATCATAAGAATTATTTTATTTAACTTTACTTATTTATTTATTTTAATTTGACCAGAGAGGGACAGAATGAGAGAGAGAGAGAGAGAGAGGGAAAGTGAGAAAGCAAGCCTCCAGGTCCGAGATTCAAACTGGTCAGCCGTATGGGAGTCCAGCGCCCCTAACCACCATGCCACCTGCTGGCCCCCATTATCATTATTTTTTGGAGAGGTTTTTGCTATAGGGCATGTGCACTAGCCAAAGACAGAGAGAGACCGAAAGCGAGAAACCACCCCCCAGGGGGGATGGCCACGCCACAATCCCTTCTCCTCTATTCTCCTGTCAGGATCTTGGGCACGCACGCACACGCGTCCGGCATAAGTTTAAGTCACTGGGTCTGGGACTTGAGCCCCAGTCAACTACATGGGAGTCCAGCGATGTAGCCATTATGCCATTTGCTGGTCCCCCATTGTTTTCAAATTTGACAGAAATGGAGGGAAAGTAAAGTGAGAAAGCAAGCTGCCAGGTCCAGGACTTGAACTGCTGTTGGTCACGTGGGAGTCCAGCACCTTAACCACCACACCACCTGCTCCGACCTGGATTATGTCATTTCATTCTTACAGTTTTTTCTTTAAATACAGTACAACCTTCTCCCCAAATAGCCAACATCTATAGACTAGCTACCAAAAGTTTATCTTTGTTTTTTTTAGTTTCTTCTAAGAATAATGACATTCTGACCTCTACTGATCTTAAGAGCTTAAAAGTAAGCCTAGAATTAAACTGCCTCTTTTGGTCCAGATTGAATTAATACTGCTTATCAGATTTACAGCTGATTACCAATTTACCACTAATTAAAACAACACACAGCACCTGGCCACTTGTGGCGAAAACTTTTGCGATGAGTTCTGAGAGAAGCAGACGCAGGCGCCATGCTTGACACCATGGGACTGAAGTGGTGGCCCTTTCTGGGACCATGGCCCTAGTGCACACATGCACACCTGTCAGCTTCTGACTTCAGGCCTCAGTCTGTTCAACTACAAAACTAGTCCCTCCGCCCCTACTGTGCCCGATCGAGCAGGTCTTCCAGGAAGTGACAGCTGTGCTCCAGAAGAGTAAGCTCCGCACACGGAATGTCTGCGACTGAAACACGAGACCGAAGAGATGGCATCTGTGTTCAGGCTGAGAGGGGGACCAGGTACAAAGGCAGGCCACCCAGGACGGGAGAAAGGAGTACCAGAGACTTCCCTGTAACCTATGCTCAGCATAGCCGACCGAGGCCACCGAGGGGGTGACAGCGCCCAGGAGTCTGGACACTGCTCTCTGGCTCCTCTTCCCTCTGAACTGTAGCCGAGAGCAACTCCGGCGGCTGACGGGGAAGCCGGCATCAACCTGCTCACTTGATTCCCGCTCTCCCTCGTGATCCGCTGCTCAAATTATGACAGGTGGCCAAATCCTGATCTCTGCTATTTCTTGCCCTCGTATTTTCAGCTTCCCAGGCGTGGGGAGGTCTCAGATTGAAAACTTGAGATCATGCACCATCACACCCCGACTGCCGCTCACCAGTCTCCTCGAGGGCGGTTCTGTCGGACACTGTCAGCTGTGAACTGCTGCTCTCAGAAGCACGTGCTGACAGGTTCCCGAGTTATCAGCTGCCCCACCATCCCATGCACGTGACTTAACGTGACAGGACACAAAGTGGGCTGCTGGGAGTCGAGGGCAAGGAGGGGACTGTGATGTTTAGTGCAATCAGACCTTTTACCAATCATCATCGACCTCTGCCGGGGCCCCTCATGGAATCAAGGAGCAGAGTGTGAAATGGGAAGGGGCTGGATGTGCCCCAGTCCAACTCCCCTCCAAGGCGGGCTTCTCTTTACTCCAGCCAAAGGGGTGCACCCTCAGTCAGTGCATCATGTGGAAGCACCGATGAAAGCTCCTTCTCGCACCTGAGGCCGAAGGTTCCAGATGAATAAAGTCTCCCCCACACAAAGCTAGCTCCTCTGACTCACCCCCACTGGCTGTGGGGCCACTCCCAGAGCCAGCCTGACTCTCCGGTCTCTGCTGCGTGCTCGGCTGTCTCCTCCCTGCTGTGACCAAGCTCCCCAGGCTGGTCCTAGTTCTGCTCGGCCACCCCAGCTGGGAGACGATCTGTTAGCACAAGAACCCCGTGCTGCACTCCAGGCGACAGCTCTGGTCACAGTGGCTTCTGCCAGGGACTGTGTTCTGCTTCCCATCTTAAGCCCCTAATGCGCGGACATCATACAGGTGGGGGATAACACGGGAATCCAATACTGTCTCACCAGACGCCGAAACACAGACTGGACCCTAGCTCTAAACTGGAGGCAGCTGGGACACAGCGGCATGCGCTGCCCTCCCATGGTTTGCCACCCCAGTCACTTCCCTCTCGCCACCTCATCAGTTCTCTCGTTTCCTTTCACGCTCCCAGTCCTCTCAGCCAGCCCTGTGTTAGAGGAGAGGAGAGGAGAGTGTCACATGTGCTGCCCCCTCAGGCTAAGAGGAACATATCCCTCCCTCAGAGTCAGGACAGCCAACAGCAGTGAAAGCCTGACCTCAGGAGACAAGAGGAAGCCCGGCTGCAGCTGCACAAGGTCCCGGGGCTGTCAGGCTCCATTCCTGCCCAGGCTGGGTGGGTGTGGGGAGCAACATACTTACAAAGACACACAGGGCAGTCGTGGGCACCCTCACTTCTTTACCGGAACTCGGGTGCGTATCCGCGTTATCCTGGGGGACCGGGAGGGAAGAGACAGAGCGTCTCCTAAGAAGCAACACAGAGGCAGGCGTCAGACGGGACTGTACCAGTTTATCCATCCACTTGTCAGAAAGGACTCAAGACGGCCTTGCTTTCGCAAACTGCCTTTGTCAATAGCTTTCTCCCCTCCTAGCCCTTTAAATCACAAAATGACTTATAAAACCAGAAGCATCCTTGCTCAAATGACAAGGGGGAAGCACCAGCTCATACCTACTCTCTTGCTCACTAAATCATGGATTCCCCAAACCTCAACAGTGAAAGCCATCTTGGACAAGAGCTGGCCCGGCCACTAACCGCTGGGAAGCTTTCTGAACTTACCTAACGGCCAGCTCGCTAGGATTGCAAACCTATCTTAAGATGATTTCTACAGCTAGTTCCAGTCATCCTCAGCACACGCTGGTGGTCGGGCGGAGTTGAATGCATGCCAAAAGAAAGAGTGGCAGAGGAGGCCGTGATTACTGTACAGAGCTCAACCCGCTGCCCTGCTTGGCGGCGCACGGCATTCCTAGGAGCATGCAAAGCGTCCTGGTTAGCACGAGTACGTCTGAGGGCTGAGGGGAAGCGGTGACCGGCATGATTATCAGCACCCACACTCACATGCTGGGCTAAGAGAGGACAGTATTTTCACCTGGCAGCATCGGAAGAGTGATGTCCCAAAAGGGGAGACTCGGGCAGACTAAAGGGAAAGGCCAGAGGTCAGCACACCGCGAGGTCGCAGAGAGGAGTTGAGGGAAAGGAAGAAGCTACGTGAGAAGCTGAGGTAAGGCTCAGTATACTCTGCCCCTCTGAAACTGTGGCGTACATCCAAAGTGTAGTGACACATCGGGCACATATGCTTAGGTATATCCATACACATTCGACAAAGGGAAGGCGAAGGTCTTCTAACCTACCCAAAGATATTAGTGATAGAATCCAGAAGGCCTCCAGCAGGCTGCGAGAGTCGCTTACTAAAGAGGAGGGAGGATAGGTTTAAACCTTAGCAACATTTGCCCAAATAAGCAATAAAAACAGCCCACCAAAACAGGCTCCTGGAGTGTGTCCCATTCAGTTCCCAAACCCCAGCCGAGAAAGGCCCAACACAGTTCTGAACCACCAGAAACAGTGGGAAGGTAGAAGGGAAACCCAGCCTCGAGGTTTCAAAAGAAACAAGGTTCTCTAGTATTAAATTCATTTCCCTGGAAATGAAGCCTTAGGCAAGGAAATGGTCTGACCTAACAGTTTAAAACTGTTATCCCCATTCTTTCTATTCTGCTTTGGGAAAAATGTGGGAAAAAAACCCCCACATATACAAAAAGAAAAATCAAAAAACCTTGAAGCCCTGGTAAGAATCAAACAGTGCGACCTAAGCAATCGTCCTGCTTAGTAAGGTTTAAGTGCCCATCTTTCAGGAAGACTCTACATTTTTTTACACTTAGAAACGAGGCCACCTGAACTCTGCCTCCTTCCCCTAAGCAGAGGTCAACCAAGAGGCTGGGCATGTCCGAGGCTGTGCAGGACAGGCTGGGTGTCCCAGCACTGGGGCTGAGGCCCAGACGCACGTTCCTTTGCCAGGCCCACCAACGTGCTGTCAACAGCTCTCCTCTTCTGGCCCACTCCGTCTACTTACGTGGCTGCCCTGCTGATGGCTCGCACGGGAGAGGTCTCCTCAGCGTGATCTGAGGTCTCGTCCACAATGACTTCAATGTCATCATCCCTGGAATGAAGGGCAAGAGACCCTTAGACTCTGCTAAGCAGGAACTCTGTGACAAGTCTGTTCTGCAAATGCCCATGCCACTCTAGGCACACACAACCCAGTGGCATGGCCACGACAGCAATGGCTCAGGGCTCTCTGGAAGAAAAGGAAGAGCTGGGGCAACACTGAAAGAACCCTTGAACCTGCTCAAATCGACCCAGAACTGCAACTGCCCTGACGCTTGAGCCTCCGGTCCCTTTAGGTTCAACACAGCTCCCACTTGGAAAGGGGGAATAGAGCACGTCTCTTTAAGTCTGGAACCACCTAGCAAGGCAGGCTTCCCATCAGGAGTCCACAGCCCTCCTCAATGAACAGTGCCCCCGGGACGAGGCTGAGCGGCACACAGGCGAGGCGGGCAGCAACGGAGCCCGAGAAACAACAGTGCGGGGAGAAGAGTCCAGGTGACGGTAAATGCTAACAGGGCTGCGAAGTCAACGCTGCCTTAACAACCCGGTTTCAAATAGCACTTTAATCAGGAAACAGAAAAGCAGAATCTAAACACGAGGCAACCTGGACTGAGTCGGTGCTTCTGGCACGTGGACAGCCCGTGACATTTCAAGTGATAAACTGAGCACAGGAACATGCTCCTTTTTCTTCCCTGTGAGACAGAGTGAGAGAGCAGGGGAGGGTGAGTCCTTCTGAAAGGGCACACCAGCTGCCCCAGCCTGCCAGGCCACTGGCCCACAGCCACTACGCAAGGGCGCCCCTCATGAGCACCACTGCGGTGGGCAGGAACCACTCCCTTGGCTGTTTATCCTGCTGGGGGCAAAGTACCTCTGGCATTCCCTTTCCACCATGTTTTTAAGGGCCTGGTCCTCCCCAGCTGGTGGGGCAGGCAAGTAATGATTTTGGTCTTAAGGACTTCCCACTGAGTTGCAATCTTCATGGAGAAAGAAAATAACAAAACGCAGTAATGCAACACTGCATCATCGCCTCCTGTGTGGGTTCCCAAGAACCTGCAAGCATGATTTCCTACTTTCACAATTAAGTTACTTGGATCTGTGAACATATAGTTAAGAACCTGTTACCAAGCAAGCTGAACCAAGTCTCTTCCTTGGCTATTTATCCTAGGATTATGTGCAACTGCACACATTCCTGGCCAGGATGCAGCCGGGAACACCGGCAGGCTGAGCAAAGAACAAGGCTGTGCTTTATTTCCTCCTTGGTCTGCTGCTCAGAGAGCTGGTTTGGGGAGTCACCTGGCCAACACAAGGACAGCAGGAGACCACAGGGATGGCGAGAGGAGCCGGTGTGGGCCGAGTCTGAGAACGCTCTCCAGAAGACGGCACTTTATGGTCATCTAGTCCTTCGAACTGCACACAGGCCCAGACCTCAAGGAAACCGAAGCCCTCCAGAGATATCAATTCCCTTGACCTAGAACTTTCTTTGCCTCCTTAGGGAGGCACAGAGATTAAGGACAGGCCCTCACTGCCACACACCCCTAGGTTTGCAGCTCAGTCCCTTCTGTGAGAGCCCAGGCAGGAGGCTCTACTGTCTAAGCCGTGTCACACTCAGTCACCAGGTTCCACTGGTAACAAAGGGTGGGCAAATGGCACCTTTGTAAGCTACTATTAATAAGGAACCAAATCTCATCTCAGGTCAACCACTGACTTATTTGTGGTTTTGAGAAATACCTCTGAGATTAATTTTCCACTTCTGCCAGTACAGAAGGCACACACATATCCTGCATCTAGCAAAAGCCTGGCACGAGAACATTTGTTTTCTTACAAATTAAGACCTGTTGATGGATGACTTCTGAATTTAAACCACTCCCCTCCACTTACAAGGATGCAGCCAACGTTTCAAAAAACAGTGCGCTGTATTTCTACAACTATATTCCAAACCTGTTTCAAAGGGAAACCTGTTATTAAAAACCTATCCAGGCAAAGGGAACCTGCTATTAAAATATCCACCATTCTCAAAACAAAGCTCCAAATCTCATGGAAAATCTCCACCCCAACTGGTAGGCAGATTAGGAAAAGCTGCAGAATTGATCCAATTCGTTCTGTTCCAAGAATCTCTTTGCTTCAGTTTTGTTTTCACTTAACGGTTCAAAGATCGGCCAAAGTCCCACTTACAGGTACAAATCAAAAGGGAAAGAGAACGACCCCAGCCCGTCATTATAGGATGACAGGTCCAATTAGAGGCCGGAAAGTGATCAAAGCGTCAACAGGAAACAGAGCAGCAATGTGTGCTGGGCAGGAAGTCGGCACTCACTCGTCACTGCGGGCTGCAAACAGGAAGGACTTTTTGGAAGGTGACTGGGACAACAGGTCCCCAAAGCTCTGACCCACAGAGTTTTACCTTCAAGAGCCTATGCCAAGTAAGTCCTCAGTGCTGCCATCTACTAGTGAAAAACCAGAAGCCACCAAAATACTACGATGATATATGGATGCTACCTTTGGGTGGTGGTAGAATTATGTATGTGTTTTTATATTCTCCCTTTAACTTTACAGTTGTCTAAAGTTTTAAAAATGGTTTTATCAAAATAAAAACACCATGGAACTACTTCTAAAGGTCAAGCAGTTAAGAGCACAGCTTGGGCTCAGTCTCCACTTACTGTTCCACTGGTAGCGGTTCCTTTGCGGCCTCTGCGAGCTCTTTCTGCAGCCGGGCTTGCCGCCTCCTGTTGGAAGAAGTCCACCGCTCAGGTCTGCTGCCGACAAGTGCCAGGTGTGCTCGCATGACGCCGGTTCTCAGCACACGCGAGGAACCATCCAGGACATTAAAAACAACAGCTGCGCCGGGCACAGACACCCTAAGCTCCAAACTGAGCATCAGGCAGGCTCCCCTGGTGAAGAGTTCCAAGCAGAGCCTTGGATCTTGTTACAGAGGAAGCGGAGAAGGGGCAGGGAGATGGCCTGCCTGGGGAGCCCGAGGCCTCTCGGGACAGAAAGGCCTTCAGGCTCATAGTGGGTAACTCGTGCTTGTGACTTTAGTTATCTGCAGCGAGCAGGCTTATGCTAACAGACCCACTGCACGAACGACACCGTGAAGACTTGCTTGGACTCACTCGTACCTGGCACTGTTTAAGGCAGAGCTGCAATTTACTAAGGTCGAACCCAGAAGTCGTGACTGTGGCAACAAGTTGCTGTGGTCAACCATCTCACCCACTCTCCCCTCTCGGAATCACTGTCTCACTGTCTCTCCCTGACACACACCGATTCAGAAACCTAGTTTCTCCCTCAGCCCGGTGTCTTTTCCCTGGCACGGTTACACCTCTGTGTGGAGGACCCCCAACATGGACTCCAACCAAGAATTCTGCGGCTGAAATCTCTTATGCCTCTGCCATAGTAATAATTCTGAAAACAGGCAGAAGTCCTCCGGGTGCCACGTCAGCACATCGGCGAGGGATGACAGTGTAGCTGGAAAAAGTGCATCACACTTTGATTCCATTTTTCCCTGAACTTTTTTTAAACGCCAGAGGGCATCTGCACTCATCAGAGAGAGCGACAGAGCCAGAGACAAAGTGACAGGGAGAAAGCACCCCCTGATGGAGCACGGTCACGCCACGATCTCCTCTCCGCTTCTCCATCCTGTTGGGATTCTGGGCGTGCACACACAGGCACCAGGCTGGCTGTGCGGGATCCAGCTCCCTTAACCAAGCCATGGGGCCAGCCCCAAACCTGGTCACTTAAAGTAAATGTGAAACAGAGAGCAGACAAAAGGGCCAGTTCCTTTCTTCTTAATGGAAACCTCAGGAAGTTAGGGAAGACAAAAATGGTAAAATGACCAAACCCACCACCTCACCACGCCCAAATAAACCCCATTAGTAGTCCAATTCCTTCCAAGCTTTTAAAAAATGCACACAAAATTGGGATCGTATTGTAGGGATTTTTTAAAAGCTTTGAGTGTAAGTGTGTCTGTGTGTGTGTTTTAAGGCCAGAACCTCATGATACTGCCACCCTCCTGCCTCAGCCTCCAGGAGCCAGGAGTGCAGGTGCATGTTCCCACACTTGGTGCCTCAGGAAGAGAGGCAGGGACTGGGAAGCCAAGCAGCGGCACCCAGCACGTGCTACCATGGCTGGCCCTGACAGATCGCACGTTCTATTTTCAGCTACGTCAACTTTAGGCACTTGGTCAAGTCACTAAGTGTTTCTATGTAGTTTTTTATAATCCTTGTAATTTCAAGCAAATGACTTTATAAAATTCTACTGTATGAATATATCACAATTTAACTGGTCCCTGAGGGATGTCCTGCTTATTTTTTTTTAAAGAGGTTTTTGCTATAGGGCGCGTGCGCTCACCGGTAAGACAGAAAGTGAGAAATCACCCCCCAGGAGGGATAGCCACGCCGCAATCCTTTCTCCTCCATTCTCGTCTCGGGATCTTGGGCATGCACGTACACACGCCTGGTGTGAGTTTAACCCTCCGGGTCCAGGACTCAAACCGCAGTCAACTACATGGGAGTCCAACAACATAGCCATTACGCTAACTGCTGGTCCCTGTCCTGCTAATTTTTCACTATGGTAATGTGCTGTCACAAAACATTTTCAAACAAATTCTTACTTTCTTAGGGTGAGACCAATAGTGGGAACCCTTTTCAGGCTCCTGCTCACTCCCAAGTACCGTCTCAGAAGCTGGTATAAATGTGCTTTCTGGGCCAGCTGGTGGCATGGTGGTTAAGGCGGCTGGAGTCCACATGGCCACCAGTGTGGTTTGAGTCACAGACACAATGGCTTGAAAAACACACAAGCATGTGTGCGAACGTGCCCAAAATCCAGAAAAGGGGGAGAAAACGAGAAGGGACTGTGAAATGACCATCCCCCACGAGGGCTTTCTCACAAGCTCTCTCTCTCTCCAGAGAGTACACACGTGCTTTGGCAAAATTAAAGTACTGAGCGCATTCTGTCAGCAATGGGAAAGGCTCTTCTCCACGACGTCTGCGGTACTGACTGACCTACCTGCTCCTGCTCGTCTGGCTATGCATCACGTGATCCGTCTGAGTGCCCGCCTTTTCCTATCTCACTCATGACAGCACTGGCGGGGAGCCCATGAGCGAGTGCACCTCTGATAAGGTCTTTATTTTATCTTTTTAAAGTATTGTTATAGGGCACGTGCTTTTGCCAGAGTGAGAGAGCGAGTGAGCGAGAGCACGTGAGCGCGGCAAAGTGAGAAATCACCCCCAGGGTGACTGCCACCTGCAACCCCTTCTCCATTTTCTTCTTTGGATTTTGGGCATGCATACACATGTGCCTGGCATGATTTTCAAGTTCCTGGGTCTGTGCCTCAAACAACCCAGTTGGCCATGTGGGCTCCAGCTGCCTTCCACGCCACCTGCTGGCTCCAACAGGGTCCCAATGCTGCAATGCACCCCCAGCCTTGGCTGGGCTCAGTTCCTGGGCATGAATTCACACTCTCCCATGTGAGCTAGCCTCGCAGAATGTGATTTATGGCTGGGCCTCCATCTCACCCCAGGACACTTATTTTAAAAGATTATTTCCTAGTTTATTGTTTCAGTTCCCCAATGGTAAGAAACCTGAAATCTGGGGCAGTGTAGTGGTTAAGGCACGGATTCCCACATGGCCAACCACAGCACAATGGCACAGTCATGCCCGCCTGGGAGTTATTTCTCACTTTTCTTACCACCTAATGTGATAATTAATTGACCTCCCAATAACCCATATCGTAATTTCCAGGATAAATCCTAGTGGGAGGATATGGAGTTATTAAAACACACCCCCATGAACTGCCTTTAGGAATTTCACATTCACGTGAGACTCGATTAGAATGTTCTTGTACACTACTGGCAAGATCAGAATTTTTGTATGAGTCTGAACAGCTTCACAAAATTAATTCTGATTTAAGTCACACTGTTCGGAAATTAGCTTTCCTCCTTTAAACACTGAACAAACTTCCCTGACGTGGACCATCCCTCCTCGAGCAGCTGCCCTTTGCTCAGCTGTACAAGTGTCCTTATCAAGGAGTGTCTGACACCCACTGCTGCTCTTCGACTCCAGTAGTGTCTTTTGGGTTTTCCTTCCACCATGGCTAGCACGGCCAGGCCTATTTCTTCTTTTTTAAATAAACCAGAAACCGTGGCTGGATGACCCACCTGGAGTCCTTTTCATTCTCTGCGTTCAGGCGATTGGCTTCCTGGGCTTTCTCAGCCATCCACCTGGTGACTAGCTCCTGGTTCTCCTCAGTGGTTTTCCTCAGCTTCTCCTCCAAGGCAGTGAACGTGATCTGCAGGGCGTCGTACTCATCCTTCAGGGTCTGGTTGGCTCGCTCAAGGTCCTGCAGCTTGCTGCGCAGTTCTAGGCACTCGGTCTCGAGGTCGGAGATTGTCTGCAAACACTCGGCAATTCTGAAAGCATGACATCGGAAGGAACAGCACCAGCTAAGGGGTTCAGAGCCCTGCACCTGAGCAAGAGGGACCTGGCTGAGTGCTCCACTGTGCGCTCAGCCATCACACCAGCCCTGTGTGAAATGCTGTGTCTATTACAGTTCTTGGCCAGGCCCAGTCCAGTGGTTTACAGGAAAATCCTACCAGGAGAAGAAAGGCATCCTGACTGTGAACAACCACTAAGAGTACCTTTCAGGAAAGGATGGGAGGGAAAGGAGTTTTTGATACTTCAATAAAATGGCAAAGGGGACTTAACAGAGGCTGGAAATCCTGTGTGCTTTGCCAGCACTAACGATCCCTGAGCAGGAATGCCTGAACAAGTATCCCACCTTCCTACGCTCTGGACCTCCCTAAACACGTTAAGGAAACCCAAGTTCTAACATCCTAGAACTGAGTCCCATTCATCCTGTCTGCTAAGGCTCTCCCTGCTCACAAATTCATTCCCTCACTCCTAAGAGCCATGCACACAGCTACCTCCTACACAAGGAGATGCCATTCCCAGTGGCCATGAGAACTGGGAATGCCTCTAGGATACGGGCAAGGGCCGGGGTTACTTCTCTAGGAGGACGGCAGGAGCTCAGGGACCTCAGAGCCCTGTCCTTGCCTTTCTTCTCTTAGAACTAGTAGAAAAGGACCCGAGACTGTGCATGCACCGAAACGACACTGGCCACCACAGTGTGGTGTGGCCCGCTCACAAATACCCAGCAACACAGGACATGTGACCAAGGACCGGCGGAGATGTGACCTCTACTCACTTTGCTTCATTCATCTGCATCTCCCTGTCCTTCTGCTGCATTTGGTTATTCAGGTCGATCACCAGCTGAGCTAACTGGGGATAAAGAAGAACACGCTGATGAACAAGTGACTCTGGATCTCACTGGGAATCCACCTAGTGGTTCTTTTTTTTTTGACAAATTTTTTTTTAGATTTTTGCCATAGTGTGTGTGCACTCACCAGAGAGAGACAGGGACAGAGAAAGTGAGAAATCACCCTGGCGGGAGTGGGGATGGCCAGCCTGCAATCCCTTCACTATCCTCTCAGGATTCTGGACATGCACAAACACAAACACATTCCCAGTATGTGTGTATTTAATTGTAATTTTTTTGTTGGAAAACAAATACACAACTTGGAATGGATTTGAGGCAAATTGTGCCATAAGCATATTTTCTTTAAGTGACTAAACAACATTTAAAAAGTAACAGGACCAGCAGTTAGCGTAATGGCTACGTCACTGGATTCCCATGTAGTCGACCATGGTTCGCGTCCCAGACCCGATGGCTTAAAATTCACGCCGGGTGCGTGTGCGTGCGTGCCCAAGATCCCAGGAGGAGAAGGGATTGTGGCGTGGACATCCCCCCTCAGGGGGTGATTTCTCGCTTCCTGTCTGTCTGGCGAGCGCACGCGCCCTGTATCAAAAACCTCTCCAAAAAAAAAAAAGGCAAGTAACAATAAAAGAAAATGTTTCTGGTAAAGGACCAGCGGTACAAAACTCAGTGAACGAGCACCTGGTGACACACTCGTTATACAATAGCGCAACTTTAAGTACAATTGCTGACTGTGTGCGGTCCACACAGAACTGCAACTCCACACTTCAGCAACATACTGGCAGTTCCTAAAGAAAACTACTTAAAAAAGGCATAACCTAGATGTTCCCTCACTGGACCAGCTCCATCTCAGGTTAGCCATGCAGAAGGGCTTAGGCATGTCCAGAGTAAGCCCTTTCAACGTTTTACGTCATCAGGACGGTGACAGTGAGATAAGGAAGAATGCATGGAGGAATGAGTCCCAATTACTATACATGCTTATGATAGGAGGGAGAAACCTTTTACAGGTAAGTTATAAACAAAGAAAAGGCAAATAAACAATTTTGTACAAGAAATGTAACACCTTCTGTACAATGAATTCACTTTGCTGTCATCACTTGTACAAACTCTTCACAGTTTACTTGACCATCACCATCAATAGCTGCTTCCCTGACCACTCCATCCACTTCATCTGCTCACTACTCTCCAAGGTCTGTCGACACATGGCAAAGTTCTGCCGCATTAATAAAGCCTTGCCAGAAATTCTGGGAAGGCAACTGTGTCGTTCCCATCAGCAACTACTTCATTCATCATGTCCTGTTTCTCTGCTCCTGTGGGATTCTGCCAAGAGACCTCATCACAGTCCCCAATTCCTTTGTTATTACAGTTCCATTGCCATCCTTGTCAAATAGTGAAAAGGCTTTTTTGAATTCTGCACTCTGCTCTTCTGCTAGTCAGTCGGCCATGCTGCAAGTGCTACCAGTTTCCAACAAGGTACCACACAACCACCCAGTTCACTCACTCCACTTGGACTCCGCAGCATGTTTTTAAAGCTGCTGGGCCATGTGGTATCTAGTGCCTTAACCACCATGCCATCTGCTGGCCGTGGCTCTTTACTTTTAACAAAGTGAAGGTGCTGTGGGGTTGGGTAAAGGTACCAAGACTAAGTGAGCTGGTGGCAGTGGGGGGTGGACAGCCCCAAGGGGATGCACCTGGGACCTGCTGCTGTTCACTGGAGGAAGGCCTAGATGGACGAAGTGCCCCAGGTGCCGCCGGGTCCTGCTGAGGACACTCCTTAACCTCAGCTACTTTTGGGGAGACTCACTTCTGCTCAAGAAACCATCGATCCAGCTGAACTGATGGTAAACTGTCTTTTCCACCCAGAGCTTTGCTGTAAGACCACACACAGGGGGAGCACAGCTCAAGGCTGGAGATTCTGGATTCGCACCCCAAGGTTAAGACGACGGCAGGACCTTCAGTGGCCACACAGCACGCTTTCCTGCTCCGTAAGCTCCTCTGCCGTCTCTCCCATGCTGTATTTGGGGTTCGGGAACTGGGTAGATTGCTCCCTGGCTCACCCTCCTGCCTCACGTTGCCTGCAATTTCCTTTTACTTGTTGCCACTCTCATTTCCATATTTAGCAAAACCTAACTGTGAACTCCAGTGGGAAGCGACCGAGCCCCCCACCCCTCACAGGACCCCCAAGAGGGCAGAGGGCAGATGGGGGGGGGCATCTTTACCTCGCCACGCTTCTTGTGCAACTCAGTCAGTTCTTCCTGGTGCTTCATCCTCAGCTGGGCCATTTCTTGTAGCTGACTATCGTTCCATGTCCCGTCGTGTCCTGGACTAAATTCCCCAGCCAGGCAGGTGAAAAGAACGTGAAAGGAAGGGAGAGGAAAAGAAAATCAGACTCCAAACCTGTCCAATTAGGCAGAGGGGCAGTAACTTCACAACTTCAGAGCTACACCTTCAGAGCTACAGGTGTAGCTCTGACCAGTTCAGCGTCTCCAGCAGCCGTGGCTCGGAGCCACCACAGTGGGATGTGGGAGACCTGAGCCACGGCAAGGCAAACCAGACACAGCTGGTGGTCACAGGAAGAATGGGGAGGTCCTGACAAGCGCTCCTCAGCAGGTACACGTGCCAACGATGTACCAGGAGGGCCCTTGCTGCTGCGGAGAAGGCCAGGAACACGAAGTCCGTCCTCCGCCCCCCCCGCAGCTGACCATGAGCTGAGCAGTAGGACAATCAGCAGGTGTGGGTGTGAGGTCGGGAGTCGTAAAGCAGGGGAGAAAGGAAACAGTGAAGGGTCCCGCTCGTGGAGGGTAATGAAGCTGTTTTTTTTTTTTTTTTTTTTTTTTTAACATATGGAGATTTTTGCTATAGGGTACCTATGCTTGCCAGAGAGACAGAGACAGAAAGCGCGAAATCACCCCCCCGGGGGGATGGCCACGCCCACATGGGTGCCCGGCTTGAGCTTTAAGTTGTCAGGTCCAGGACTCAAACCGTGGTCGACTATGTGGGAGTCCAACAATGTAATCATTACATCATCTGCTGGTCCTGGAGCGGGGCTTCTGAGAATGTGGAAACGGAAAGAAGTGAGGATCAGGCCACATGGAGCTGAGGCAAGGGCCCTCTGAGCAGAGGAAGCAGCCGGCGGCAGGGCCTGGAGGAGAACGCTAGATTCTGGGAAGGGTGATGGGCCACACCGAGTGTCAGGAGGAGAGGGGAGATCACACACAGGCCCTGGGCTGGTACCTCCCAGGGCTGTAGCACTTACTGCTTGTGAACAAGAGCCTCTGGGGGTTCCGAGCAGAACATGGGGGTGGGACAAGGGCAGAAACCGAGACCCAGTGAGCACTGCTGCAGGTGCGGACAGCAGGCACTGGTATGGCTCACACCAAGGTGGAAGCAGTGTAGACGGGAGACAGGGTTGGATTCTGGATCCATTCTGAAGAGCTGACAGGACCTGCCTTTGAACTGGATGTGGGGTGTGAATGGCAAACAGGAGCTAAGGACGATGACTCAAGGCTTTTGGTCCGAGCAACAGTAATAGGTTGGCATGACCTCCTGTGATGGGCGAGCCTGGAGGAGGAGGAGGAGGAGGAGGAGGAGGAGGAGGAGGAGGGGAGACCCGAAGACCTCCACTGTGGTCATCCAAGTGCCCAGACTGAGTGGGAATCAGGTATTAGCAACTGAATGTCACGAGGAGGTCAAGCCTCCAGCTCGCAGGTAGAAGGTGTCAGCCAACAGATGCCCCCAGATCATGGGACCAAGTTCAGAGCACCTGAGAGTCTAGGTGGCTTTGGGAACTTTGCCAAAGGTTTTCACATTATCTCAAAAACAGCAGCAGATGACTAAACTGTGGGCTTAGAGTTCATCAGAGGGAGCTTGCTGGAATTAGAGGGGAGTCACCAGGCTGAACTGAGGGCTGAAACCTCACCCAGGGAAAGTGCGCAGATGGGGAAAGGGAAGATGGCTGGACCCCAGGACATCCATGGCTGAAGGGAGGGGAACAAGGCCCCTCTATCCGACCACGGGAAGGTCAGGGGACAGGCGGCAGCTTGATGCGCCCTCCTAATTTCATCAGCTCCTTCTACCCGCACTTTCCTTCTTTTAGGTTTTTGCCATAGGGTGCATATGCTCACCAGAGACAAAGTTAGAAATCACCCCCCCACAAAGGGGGATGTCCACGCCACAATCTCTTCTCCTTTTTCCTCCTGAGATTTTGGGCACATACACACATGCACCCAGCATGATTTTCAAGCCACCAGGTCTGGGACTCAAACCACAGTCGACCATGTGGAAGTCCAGCATCTTAACCACCACGCCACCTGCTGGCCCTCTACGTGTGCTTTTACTACCTATCTGAGCACGAACAAATCCCTCATCCTTTGAGGTAACCTGAGTTCTTCAATCTTAGCACATGAAGTGAAAGACAGGAGATTAGAAAGTGGAACATATGATTAGAAAGTATCTTATCCAATGACCTTATTTTAATGCAATGTGAGACACACAAGCCTAAGGTGTGAATGGAAGGTGCGCTCCTCTTCCAAGGCACTGGTATTCTAGGGAAAAACATCAGGAAATGAAAACCAACGTCACGAAGGAAAACAAAGGTGTGACCAAGAGCAGCCAGGTGTGTGTGCATGCGTGCCCCAAACCCCAAGAGGAGAGTCCAGAGGGACTGAGGTTTGGCCATCTCCCCTGCAGGGTGGTGTTTCACCACCCCCAAGTCCCAACAACAACAACAACGGTGCAGTACCGTTCCAGGCAGAGACTTCCCCGCATGAGTTTGGTCTGAGCCTGGGAGGGGCTTTAGAAGAGGGCGGGAGCAGGGTCTGCTAGGCAGGGAGGAGTGTGCGAAGACTGGGCAGTAGGGACACAGGGCTAGCTGCTGAACTGTGCAAGGCCGCACATTAGCTCCTGCACATGAACAACTGTTTGTCCATTTTGTTCCCTTACCCTGACATGGCTGCCTGCTTCTGTAAACCTGTTTGCTCTTTCCGTGAGAAAATAGCTTGTGCTAGCCATACAGAAAACCATATCCGGGACCACATCCTGTACCTGCTGCTGTCTTTGCTAACTAGCCCGAAACCCGTCTGTTTAGCAATGGAACTGCTAAACATGGAAACCCACTCCCCTCAAATTAACCTGCTTGATTCAGCTTCTGTAACTGCTTACATAGAAACCCCTGGTAACTGACCCCTGTAGAAAGACTGCTCAGACTTCAGTCAGGGCTGCAGTTCTGACTCGGCCCCCACCACCCTGAGCCTCAGACTGTAGTCGCTGGCCAGCATAAAGACTGCCTTTAACCTTAATCTGGCTTTGGTGGTCGTTCATTCGGTGGCACTCTGCAACAGGGCCTCAAAGTGCGTGAAGACCTGGAACTCAGCAGATGTGCCAGGAGGCTAAGGCAAACAGGGTCCAGGTCACCCCAGGGCCAGCACCTCCGAGGACCTCCACTTACTCACGGCAGGTTCAAAGTCTGACAGCCCAGGACAGTGCTCCACCAAGCGAATGAAGACTCACCCAGGGCGAGTCTCAGCAGATTCCTGGGCCTACCACAGGTGACCTGCTTTCCTAACGAGCTCCCAAGTGACAGGAATGACAGAAGCAGCAACAAGGCAGTGAAGCTCAAGTTCAGAGGACGTCAGGCCCCACCCTAGAGCTTCCAGAGAGCAGGGCGGGGTGGGGCCTGGAACGTGCATTTCTAACCATTTCCCAGATGACACTCTGGTCCAGGAGCCACACTCAGAAACTACTAGAACACACTATTCCCAAGCTGAAGCGTCTGACTAACCTGTGGGCAAAGGGGCGAGAACACCGAAGGGGAGGCTGGTAACTGACGCGGATCTCATTTCTGCAGCCCGAAGGCCTCAGCACACCGCAGTCTCTTAATTACTCAGTTCATCAGTCTCCTGCCAGCGCCCCCACCCAGGAACGGGAGGACAAACGAAATGGGGCAGGGGGTGAAAAGATACGTGACAAGGGACGGACGCATAAGACCATGGGGTAAGGAACCAAGGGGCCTGAGTGACTGAATGAAATGGGAAGGGGCAAGACACCGAGGGAAATGGAACCACGTATCCGTGGGAAGCGAAGATACCATGAACAGAAACAGGCAGCCCGGGCGGCAGACCTGTGATGGATGACTACGTGGAGAAGGGGAGACCACCGAGACGACCACGGCGCCCGTGGAATCCGGCCGAAAGAGCCGTCCTGTGTTTACTGACACTTCCTTCCTGAGCAAGCGAGTCTGGCTGACAGGTAAAGGGTATGGGGTATCACCTCCGAGAGTCCAACCGGACAGGAGCCCTCTGTTCCTAAGGTTTAATCGACTAACTCTAGATGAAGAGTGAAATAGCATCGCCTGCTCCTAAGATCGACCAGAATACTACAAGGGACACCTCAACCGGCGCGGCAGGCCTCCAGGCAGCGAGACCCCTGAACTGTTCCTAAGCAAGGCTGCTCTGAGGTGGGTCGAGTTGCCTGTTCTCTGGGAGCTTCTGGCTCTGTCATTTACCGGGAGACCACTTGTCACATGAGGAAGCGTGACGGCAGGCAGTCATACAGCAGGCTCGGGTCAGTCAGGCACGTTAGGATTTTTTAAAAATTAACTTCCCCTCCTTGGGGGAAGGCAGGATGGTCACCATAATCCCCTAACCTTCATTCTCCCCTCAGGATTTGGGCATGCATACCTACATATGCCCAGCATGTCTTTCAAGTCACCAGGTCTGAGACTTGAACCGCAGAGTTGGCCACGTGGCCAACTGCCTTAACTTTTTTTTTGTTTGTTTTTAAAGTAGGTTTTCGCCATACGGCATATGTGCTGCTGGAGAGAGAGTGGGAAAGTGAGAAAGCCACACTGCAATCCCTTTTCCTCATTCTCCTCTCAGGATTCTGGGCACATACACTCAGAAGTCCAATGTGATTTTCAAACTGCCAGGTTCAGGACTTGAACTGTGGTCAGCAGTGTGGTAATCTAGGGTCTTAACCACACCACCACATGGTGGCCCAACAAATTTCTTTAAAAAAAAAAAAAAAAAACCCTTAATTACTTTGTTTTTACAACTGCTATTTTTTTTTTTTACAAGTGCTAAATGTTAACTGAAGTGCAAAAAGTATGCATTTTAGAGCAATAAAGGATACTGTTCCCATGAAAACCACCGAGCTCAACATGTAAACATGGTGAACATACAGAAAGGATGATCGGACTCCAGGATGGGCCCACTCACATGGCTCTGATCACGAGGCACAGTAAGACACAAAGTAAACACACACAAATGTGCAGAGGCCACCCGGCGAACACGCCAGCTCTCCAGCATGAACGCAGGCACGTGACCTAACCAAACCTACTTATGCGTCCTACTAACACACACTGGTATGTCTAACCAAGCTCTTAGCCAAAAAGAAAGCTTGCCGTGACCTACTGATGTGACTTGGCGATCCCCTAATATGCCGAGGAGGAGGGCGCTGGACAGACGCGAGACCTGTACTGGGGAGAAAGCCGCCTAGCCTGTGCCCGTCGGCCCTGTAACGAGATCTATGCAAAGCTGCTCAGGAATACTTACTCACTGCGGATGCTTTAGAACCCTGACGGACTAGAAGAAACTGACAGATTACCACGTGGGACTGCCTTAAGAAATTTCTCAAGCCGAGAACATTTTACCAACGATAAGCCTTCTGTGAACGTGCATACCTTTTAACACCAATTTTAGTTACTGGCTTTAGCAGTTCTTATTTGAAAGAAGCTGACAAAAACCAGAGCAGAGAAATAGTCTTGTATTTGGTTTGTTTTTAAATTAGAAAAGTGACAACTGAACCCAGACAAATTTCAATCAAGGAGACACAAAAAATACAGGTTAGTTCAAAATACCTGATCTCGTGCCTGTTGGGCATTTCATGCTTTTCAGCTTGCAGTTTCTGGGCCAACACTGAATGCAGATCTGACTTCTCCAGCAACTTGTTATCTATTAACCAAAAAAGACCAGAATTAATTATTTTAACATATATACTTTGTCTTATAAATCGTAGGACCAAAACTACAGTCACCCGACCTGAATAGCATCACTTTTATTAGACATCGAAGTACCAGGTATTGCACTTTGCCACCTAATGCAGCTCCTGTAAAACCCAGGAGCACACTCGCTGTTTCTGGGCCCAAGTCTGGGCAGCCTCGCCTTGTGGCCTGTACAAGCACACCTGCAAGGACGTTCCCTGTCAAAGGGAGAAGAAACTGCTTCCTCATCAGAACTTACCTGTTCAGACAGTGGAAGGGGAGGCAGAGGAGGGCAGCAGTTGCGAAAAGAAAAAGAAACGCACGGGTGCAGTGGCAAAGTGAAATGCTTCGCATCGTATAATGGGATTTTCATCATCACGTGGTAAATGTACCTACTTTTAAATTAGGGCACGACGGGTACAGACAGTACCCCCACGGACGAGTCGGAATCGAATGTGCGCTCAACCACGAAGATGCGGGCTGGCTCTGCCCCTTTTCACGGGGTGGGCCCCAGAGGCAGCGGCACCTGAGGCAGGTCTGAAAGATGACAAAGCTCCTGCTCTCATCGCCTCACTTCCAAGATGGTGAAGAAAAAAGGGAGCAAAAGCCACGCCAAAAAGGGCCACGGCCACGGGCAGCAGTAAACTGCGCCCGATGCGCCCCAAGGACGAGGCTAGTGAGAAGTTCGCCACCCGAAACATGGTGGAGGCCGCGGCTATCAGGGACATGTCTGAAGCAAGCATCTTTGATGCCCGTGTGCTCCCCAAGCTGCACGCAAAGCTCCGTTACTGTGTGAGTTGCGCCATTCATAGCAAGGTAGGCAGGAACCCATCTCATGAATCTCGGAAGGACCAAACACCCCCACCCGGATTTAGACCCGCGGCTTTGCCCTCCGCCAAAGCCCATGCAAGGAGCTGAGTCTTTAAGGACTGAAGAACTGTCCTGTGGGAAAAAATAAAATGCAAATTATACATTAAAAAAAAAAAGGTGACGACACTCCAAGCAGAAGGATGACACAGGACTGTCCAGTTAGGTGGCTGGAAATATAAGACAGAGTTAACACAGGAAAGAGCAGGAGGAGAAATTTAGACTTCTTCTGGAAACAATGCAGTAAGAGACTGTAAAAGCAGGCAGTTATGTGCGCAGATCTGTACAGGAACGAAGTCGGATCGCCCTGAGTCTCCTTGCTCAGGCAACTGGATGATGTCTGCTAGGGAACACAGGAGGGAAGAGGCCGGGGAGGAAACAAGATCTCTTCCCGACCATGGCAGATCTGACCGGGGGTGGAGGGCAGGGACTCAGAAGACGGGCCCGAACAGACATGTACTCAGGAGTGACAGGCACGGGTCTGAGACTCCCACTGCGCAGTGGGCCACGTGGGATCTACCTGTCTTGACCACCACGCCACCTGCTGGCCCCAACCGAAATTCTGATAGGGCTTATGAGTGATGATTCCTTTTAGGAATCATCACTCTTAGGAGAGCTTGTCTCTCCTCTTTAAGGACCTAGAGTTCCACGTCTCCATGATCTGAAAATGGATCCCCTGGGCAGAGGCAGAGACGGTCTCCATCTGCCCTGGTGGCAGGAGTGAGTGCTGCCACACAGGGAAGTGGTTCCCACCTTAGGGATTCAGAGTGAGAAAAGTTTAAAATTCACTAAAGAGCTCTAAGATCTGCAAAATGGACACCATAGCTGGGAGCCCTGTGACAATTTGGGGTCTCCCAAAGGATGAGAAGCATTCAAAAAAGATCCTTCCGAAAGCTCCGCTTGCGGAGAAAGCTGGAGGTGGGGCTGCCTCCTTCCTCCCCACAGCCTCTTCATCTGTTTCTTCAGGCTGAGGCACGACTGGACAGAGGACTCCAGGCTGTGCAGGGTCAGAACCTGACTGACCTGGGAAGTGGGGGTGAGAGGAATGAGGGGTTTCACAGCTAAACTAGAAATGCTCTCCCCAAACAGATGTGGACAGCCTAAGGTAATCTGCTTCCCCTGCCCCGCCAGTGTCGTTTCTGTCTCCTCTCCAGCCCGTGCACAGGCCTTACTCACTGCTCCAGTGTTCTCCAAACATGAGTCTTGTTGGGGCCACAGGAGCCATGGTACCTAAGGCGCTGGCCTCCCGCATGGCTGACTGTGGTCTGAGTCCCAGACCTGGCATTTTGCCCCACCCTCAGTCCGCATCTCTCCACTCCAATTTAAATAAATACATAACTACATGTTTAAAAAAAAAAAAAAAACAAAAAAAACAAAGGTAAGCCTTGTCTCCACAGCTGACCTTTCGTTCTGACATCCTCCCACCCAGCGCTATGTCCATTTTCAAGTAACGAGAAAACATGCGATTTGCGAGTGATCCCAAGCACCTTACGCGTGCAGGCGTTCCGCGGGGACTTCTGAAGCACTTCTAGGCATGGCACTTTTTACGAAGCCGGCAGAGCAGGCTTCGTTCCTTTTATAGACGTGCAAGCCACAGCCAGAAAGCCAAGTGAGAAGGGGAGTGAGGGGTGAGGCAGGCCTCCAGTGCGATTTGACTTTCAAAGCGTATTATCTTTTAAAGGGTAAAAGTTCAGTAAACATCCCCGACAAACTGAATTTTTATAACCTGTGAGGAAACCATGGAAGAGGGGCTTCCTGTGCTTCTGGCTTCCTGAAATAGCTCGGGTCTCCCAGGGCCTCTTATATACAAGGAAATAGCACAAAAGCGGCACGGCGTCCCCTTTTCTTCCCATCTTTTTTAAGTTTTAGTTTTCTTAGAGAGAGAAAAATTATGCCTGGTTTGGGGCAGAGGTGGACAGGGGACACAGCAATCCCTTCTCCTCTGTTCTCTTTTTGGGATTCTGGGCACAGATGCACATATGCCTGGCGGTTTTCCAAGCTTTTGGGTCCAGAACGTGAATCGTGCAGTTGGTCCTGGTCATGTGGTACTCAGGCATTATTTACACCATGCCACCTGTTGGCCCCACCTTTCAGAAGAGGATTGGTATGGTGAAAGCAAAGAAGGACCACTTCTTGGGAGATCCAGTAAGAAAAGCATATGCAAAAGTTCAGTGCCATCAACCCTAAGTCTGAATCTCTGTTCCATCCTCATCCCCTGTGAAGCCCAAAGAACAATCTCTCTCGGTTTCAGTTTCCTCCTGTGTAAAAATGGCAATGGTACTGGCTTCCTAGGACCTGGGGGAGGATAAAGTGAAATAACACACATTTAAATGTGCACACCACGTTTAGCACGGGTCTCAAGCTCATCTGTGCATCAGAATCGCTGGGCGAGCACGCCAATCCACGCACACCTGTGGTCTGCGCCCATGTATTGTGATTTCGCTGATCTGAGGTGTGGGTTGGGTTTTTCTGCTGTACAGATACATTCTGGGACTCACTGAAAATTCAACACATGGTAACTACTCTCGTTTTGAATTTCTTAACTCGGGAGACTTGCTGGGCCTATGTAATGGGGCAGTGGGACCTTAGGACTAAAGAGTGGCCATTTCTACTCCCAAGTGTGTCACCGGTGATGGTAAAATTGGGGAGCCAGGGCAAGGAAATAGACGTTCCTTAGGGTGTACCCTTAAGGGTGCCAGTACCCTGAAACTGCAAAAGAGTGAAGGAAGAGGAAGATTTTCGATATTCATATTGTCTTCGATGAACAGCACAGGCAAGACTGAAAAGCTGTAAGAAAGAACGCCACCGTGGAGTAAAGGCAAGAGTTCTGAGGAATCGAAGGTCACGCGAGCCACTGCACTCAGAAGACAGTGTTAAATCCCGGAGGTGGTGCCTAAAGTCGCCTGGCCAGGTTCGCTAACCCGATCCCCTAGATGGGATGTTTCCGCTGCCGCCGATTCGGCGTAGAAGCATCGTGTGCGCTGCTGAGATATACAAAGACACACGCGAACTGTGCCCGCCCACAGGGAACCCGACGTGGTGGAGGCCACGCTCCACGACGCCCCCAAGGATGAAACGGAAGAAAGGATCAAGAAGGCGCGGCGTGTCCGAGGCGCAGGGCACCCCGCGACGCCCACCGCCGGCCGCGCGGGACTCACACTGCAGGATGATCTCCTCGAACGCCTGCCGTTGCAGCCGGTCCCGGCGCCGCAGCTCCTCCGCGATGTGGCGCTTCCAGCGGGGAAAGTCGGCGGCGCGGAGGCCCGACGACATGTCGCGCGCTGCCCCGGCACCTTAGCGCCACCGACTCGAACGGGGTAAGGCGAAAGCGGCCGGCGGCATGGGGACGCCCGGCTGGCGCAGCAAGGCCAGCAGCTCCAGACCTCACCTCCACTCACAGGCCGCCCTCGAGGCCATCTGGGGTGGCCTTCCGGACCCCGCCGGAAATGGTTTTCGCGAGAACCGGAAGACCCGCCCCCTCGCCGCACGTCTTACGCTACACGCACGCAAGCCGCCCGTGCCGACGCTGGGCGCTAGCTAGTGACGTCCGCCCGGAGCCGGGAGCCTCGGGGCCCGCGGTCGGGCGCTAGGGGGCGTCGTTGTCACGCGAGAGGCGCAACCCGGGGCGGGGAGGAGGCCGCGGTGAGGCTGCGTGTGCCTGGGCGCTCGGTCTCCTTGGCTGCTTGCCTCCTTTTCGTGTTTTCTTTCTTGGCCTCCTTTTTCTTCATCCCCCTAGTTTAGAAACAGAAGCGAGATCCACTCCTGAATCTGTGTGTGTGAGACAGCGTCCCTAAACCTCGGTTTTCTACTCTGTAAATTAGGGGCAGTGATAATTACAGGGTTGTCCTGAGGATGAAAAGGATAATTGTGTGATGCACCTAGCACTGAGCGCTTGGTAAATCGAGCTTTACCCGGACTCCAGTGTCCTTCCAGAGACTTCCTAAATTCTGGCTGCTTTAGCAAGAGCGTCCCACGGACCTTGGAAAAGATTTTTTTGTTTTATTTGTTTTGTTTTTAAGAGATTTTTGCCTTAAGATGCATGACTCACAGGGGAGAGAGAGACCATGAGAGGGAAAGTGAGAACTCATCCCCCAGGGTGATGGCTGTGGACAACCCCTTCTCTCTCCTCTCTGGATCTTGGGCACACATGCACACGCTCTGGGCATGGTTTTGAAGCCACAGTTTCAGATTCGAACTGTAGTCAGCCATGTGGGAGTCTAGCAATGTTACTGCTGTGCCAAATGCTGGCCCCTTGTATTTTTGTTTTTTTTTTTAATTTTTGTTCTTTGGTTTTTTTTTGCAGTGGAGAAGTGGAATTCAAAAGGAGCTGAAGAAAATGTGACCAGCATATCAGCAGTGATAAAAACGCAGAAGCAAGCTCTGAAAGTCAACAAGAGTGCCTCCCAACTAGCATGGTATCAGCCTCGGAGGTCCATAGCTTCACATCTTGACAGTCCAGATGACATTATGATTAAAATGTTTGCGAACTTTGCCCAACCAGCAGTTCCACTGGCCGACTTTATACTGAGGTACACTTGTACACATGTCTACGTACAAGAACGTTTGTCACAGCACGTGAGTAGCAGAGAGGTGGGAACAGTATGTCCAACAATAAGAGGTTGGTTAATTATTGTACATTGTTAAAATAAGAATAAAGCAGCCAATTTAATAGAGTTTTAGAGTTTTAATTGAGCAAATCTTAACATGATTTAAATCGGGCAGTTGTCCCCAGACTCCTGGACCACTCCAGTTAGCCTCATGGTTGACTTGGTATTTAAGTACTGGAACAGGGAAAAGATGTACAAAAGAAAAGTGAAGGAATGAGGTAGGGCAATGGCTGGATTGGTTACAGGTGGACGGTAGGCTGCACAGACAGTCCCAAAGGCGGGCTTTCTGTGACTGACTGCAGTGTGGCTACTGTGATCGGCTGTAACTAGCAACTAGTTCAGGAAAACAGCATAACGTGTATGACTTCGGCTTATCCACAGGAATTCAAGTGTGGGAGTACAGCGGCCGCATTAGGCCAGATAGTTTAATTTAACAGTGTATATTGTTCAGAAATCATTCATAATAAAAGGAGTGCAGATATAAACCTAATTTTTGTAATATTTTTGTGTCCTCGCTTCTGAGGCAGTAATTATATTTGCGTGTGTGTGTGTGTGTGTTTAGTTTTTGCTATAGGGCAAATGGCTTCCCAGAGAGAGACAAAGAGAGAAGGCGAGAGATCACCTCCTCCAAGGGGGATGTCACACTACAGTCCCCTTTCCACCCTTACCCTCTCAGGATTTTGTGTATGCACCTGGCATGCTTTTTAAGCGGCTGGGTCTAGGACTTGAAGTGAACAGCTATGTGGGATCCAGCTGCCCTAACCACCACACCACCAGCTGCTAAATGAATCAGTAATCTCTAAACTAAGGACACGTAGCTCTACGAGGCCGCCCCTCTCCTAACCCGCAGCTTTGTCTAGCACACAACTGCAGCGACACAGAACCCTCTTCTTTCTGCTCTCTGTGGTCCATTTCCCTGCAGGGCCTTAGGATTTACTGTGTGCAAATTTATTGTGTTACATTGTTGGCATGTTTTGTTTTTAAGGAATTATTTAACTTTAAGTATTTATTTATTTATTTTAATTTGACCAGAGAGGGACAGAGTGAGAGAGAGAGAAGGAAAGTGAGAAAGCAAGCTACCAGGTGTTAGACTCAAACCGTGGTCGGCTATGTGGGAGTCCAGCGCCCTTAACCAACACACCACCTGCTGGCCCCATGTTTTGTTTTCTTATGTGTGTATCTTATATGCATTTTCTCATTGGTAGATATTATACAATACATGCGTTATGCATGCAAGAAAAAGTTAGGGAAAAGAGCATGTATTTATTGATGGAAATCATTTACTCAGTAGGGTGCTAGCTCAGTGGGAGAAAATCAAGTCAGGAATACTTTTACAGCACTGGGGGCCATGTGGTCTTCTGCGTATTTTGCATGTTATAACTCACTCTTCCCAACAAGCCCACTCAGTAGGTTATTGTTAGCATCTTTTTTTTTAAAAAAAAGAAAAAAAAAACATTTTATTTAACTTTATTTATTTATTTTAATTAGACTAGAGAGGGACAGAGAAAGAGAGAGGGAAAGTGAGAAAGCAAGCCACTAGGTCCGGGACTTGAACCATGGTTGGCCATGTGGGAGTCCAGCATCCTTAACCACCAGGCTGCCTGCCAGCCCCTGGTTTTAGCATCTTTACCCTCATTTACAGATGAGGAAGCTGAGGCGCAGAGGGGTTAAGTACTTGCCTGCGGACAGTTGGCTAGTAAGTGGCAAGACCTAGGTTCGAATCCAAGCAGTGTGATTCTAGCATCTGTGCCTTAACCTCTGCTCTGTATTATCTGTCTCGTTCCAGCCGACACTGCAGTTTGGCTTGACTAGTACATGAAAAAGAGTAATTTGGATGATACACGTTTCATTTCTGTGTTTACTGAGAGGGAAGGCATCTGGAGGCTGGGTTAAGCCTGTCGTGGGTAGGCCTCAGGTCTAACTTCTTGGGAGAGGACATTGCAGGACCCCCAGGTGCCCATGCTAATAGTCAGTGTGACAAAGGAGCAGCTTAGTCTTCCAGGGTGGCCAGAGACAAGGAATTGGAGAGAGGAGGGAATCCGTTGTCAATAGTCTGGTCGCAGATAATGGACCGTAAGCATTTTTGGTTGTTCTGATAAATACCGAGAGTTTGAGGATTTGACAGGATTTGCTTCGCTGGGAAGCAGTGTCTGTAAAATGCATTCTGATCGCTGAGGATGGATGGGAGGTAAGTGTAAAGTCGCTCAGGGTCCTTGTCGCTAGGTGGCAAGCAGCACCAAGGTGCTCAGCGGAGTGGAAGCGGCTTACTTACCGAAGGGTTTTCTCGTGGAGATCTGGTATGATAGAAACCTAACGGCACGCCCCGCGCTGAAACGTGCAGGTGAGTCTCCCCTTCACCGGGGAGGCCTCCACTGCTCCTCCGTGAGACCCCCTAGTTTTGCTCCAGCTTGGAGTTCGGGGTCCAGCCTTCAGACAGTCGTCCCTTTGCTCATTTCCTTGCCCTTTCAGTCTTCTTGCTTTCCCTTACCTTTCAGGCCTCAAGTTCAGCCCCAGGGTGCACCAGGCAGAGGAGGAGTGTGGCTTGAATCCCGACCTGGGGCGCTCAGTCTCCAGGAGGGGAGATCCAAGCACACGTGTGTCATTGGTGGATGAAAGGGATAGGAAGTGCAGAGAGACAGCCAAAGGGAGTACCGAGGGGTGCCGTTTCTCTTCTGTCCTTTTTTATTCCCTTTCTTTTTAATTTTATAATTAATTACTTAATATTACTACTTTGCTAGAGGCCAGAGAGAGACAGAGAGGAAGCAGGAGAGCGCGTCCCTCGATGGGGTGTGGTCATGCTACACTCCCTCCTCCCTTTCTCCATCCCGTCAGGGTTCGGGGCATGCAGGCACACACACCAGCGTTTGTCAGGCTGCTGGTGCTGGGATCGAAGCCACGTGCTCAGCCGTGTAGGGTCTGGCTCTCCTAGCCACTAGGCCAGGGGCTGGCTCATCTTTTATTCTTTTTAAGAATCTCATTTCCTGTTTAAGTTTTTTAAAAATCCTAATCTTTTTTTTTTTTTTTTAATTTCTGCTCTTTTTCACTAAATGCGAAAATAAGTTAGTCGTGCTCCTGTCAGTGCTGACAGCAGCCGTGTTAACTGACTACTGCGTGAACCTAGTCACCGCAGTCGGGGAAACCAGTCAGCACAGGCTTCCCGGCACGCTGGTGACCGTAGCTCCCTGGGCATCGCTGGCCGTCCCACCCCTTGGCTCAGCTTTGCTCTGTAGCGCGATGGCTTTTGCAGGCACACACACACTGCAGCGATTTTATTATACACAACCTCCGTGCACATAGGTTAAGCCTCAGGCAGGTCATGCCATCCGTTTCGGATTTCATATTTTTTTTAAAGAATTATTTTTCATTTAACTTTATTTATTTATTTGTTTTAATTTGACCAGAGAGGGACAGAGTGAATGAGAGCGAGAGAGAGAGAGAAAAAACAAGCTGTCAGGTCCAGGACTTGAACCGCAGTTGACCATGTGGGAGTCCAGTGCCCCTAACCACCACACCACCTGCTGGCCCCTTGGATTTCATATTTTAATAATGACTCAGGCGTCATCCTTGTACTCCCAGCACGTTAGCAATGTTCAGCTGTCTCAGGGCATGTCCTTGTCATCCCGGCAGCCACACATCTGAATGTCCGAGGAGCCACATGCACTTAGAATGAGTTGGAAATACGATCACTGGTGGGGCCGGAGGCTGTCACCCTTGGCTTATTTCTCTGATCTGAAAGAGATGATAAAATGTTTCCTAGCCACTGCCACCTTCTCCCACTGTGAATAATGTGTTGAATAGTTAGTGTTTTTGAGTGATTTTTTACATGCCGGGCATTGTGTTCTACATGGATCAACGCAGTCAGTTTTCACAACTCTACGCTGTAGGTACTGCTGATGTTCCCTTCTGCGGATGAAGAAATGGAAGCAGAGAGGTCACGTAACTTGTCTGATGTCACCAAGTTAGTAAGGGACAGAGCGGGGTACTGGCAAGAAAGAGGAAGACTGGTGCCAGAACTCACCCCCAGCCACGCCCTGGCTGCGTGTCGGGTGTGGGGTGGAGACTGTCGCTTTTAGGCTGCGATAGGTGTGGTGGAAGGCTTCAATTGCGAGCCATGGAAGTGTGGTATGAGCTGTCTAAGGGAAAGGAGGTGGCGCTATTGTCTGGATTCGAGGCGTTGCATAGACTTGCAGCAGGGATGCGGCTGGACCGCAGTCACTGCAGCCAGGACACAGATCCCATCAGAATGCGGAGCTCTCCGGGTTTGCTTCCCCCCTTAAACCTCTCCTTCCTGTTCCTCCGGCCTTGCAGCCAGGCTCTCTTCGTTTTCCAGTTCTCTCATCATCTTGAAGAGATGGCTCCTCCCGCAGCTCCTCAGTACAAGCAAGCACCGAGCCCAGGCTGGCTCCTCCAAGCTCCAGGCCCAGCTTCCTGGGAGAGGACATTGCTGGACCGCCAGGTGCCCATGCCTAGCAGGCAGTCTGGAAGAGAGCAGCTTCGTCTCCCGGTGCGGCTCCCTCTGGGTGAAGGGACGGGGCGGTTCACAGAAGAGAGTCGTGTAGAACACATCTGCCTGGACTGTAGCACTCTGCACCCATTCTTTCGCTCACAGATTCTGTCCTCCTAATTATAGTCATGGACTTTTTCCACCCCCTCTTATAGCAAATTGGTTCCAGAAGGGGACATGGGAACCCTTCCCAGTGACGGTCCTCCACAGGAATTCTTAAACTGGGTCTGAGAGAGCCCTGTTCTTGGTTGGTTCTGAAGTCTGAATCTATGTGGCTGGATCTGCTAGTGGCCATGTCCCCTAGTCTCATGAAAAGGTCAATCTGAAAACCGTGGAGCAATCCCACAGGCAGGAGCAGCGGTAAGAAACCAAGAACCCCGATGGAGCGAGGGTCCCTGGTTTTCTCCACTCCTGAGCCTGCCCAGCCGCTTCCTCCACAGGCCTTGAGGCAGGGCCTTCCTGTGCCTCCCACAGCTGATTCACGCTGGGATTTTGTTTTCTCTGGCTACCCAGGACTTCGTTCAGGCAGGCAAGCCCAAGAAGAGATAAGTGCTGGGACCAGCAGTTAGCATAATGGCTATGTCGCTGGACTCCCATGCAGTTGACCGCGGTTCGCATCCCGGACCCGGTGGCTTAAAACTCACACTGGGCGAATGTGCGAGTGTGCCCAAGATCCCAAGAGGAGAACGGAGGAGAAGGGATTGTGGTGTGGCCATCCCCCCTGGGGGGTGATTTCTCACTTTCTGTCTCTCTGTCTGTCTGGTGAGCACACGCGCCCTATAGCAAAAACCTCTTAAAAAAAAAAAAAAGTGCTGGGCGGATAAAGGGGTGGTCACTGAGTCGGGCTTTTCCACTTTAAAATATTGACAAGGAAGAAGGTCAACCCACTGCCCTTTCCCCATGCACTTTTTGTGTTCGACGGCAGTCCATGTCCGAACTTCTCGGGAGAGGTTTCCAGATCTGGGATCTCGTGAACTTCTGAGTAAGTTAAGCTCTATTCTAACGAAAAGTATATGTCCTAACACTTCTTCACTCATACCCCAAAAGTTACAATGAGAAATATTAGAATAGACCTAGAGTCTTAGAAAATATCATGGTTGCCCGCATATATTGGAACTATCTTCTCTTTTGCCCCTAAACAGAAATCAAAAGGAAACCATTTAAAGCCCTGCTCAGTTGACTCATGAGGTATGAACAGCTCTGCAGGGTGTTGAACCAATTCAGCTTTCTCATGCAGTGGGGCCAGAAGGTACCAAACGACAGAATATGGTTTTTACTCAGTAGTAAATGCTGTATGTCTGTGGTTCTTTGCCTAGGAATCTAGTTGACATCTTGTCTTTAAAAAGACCTGAAATCAGAACAGCTGATTATTGAGCTTGCTCCGCAGCGGCAGGAGCTGCCTGGGGCAGAGCTTCCTGCAGGCGGGCCCAGGATGACTGCTCTGCGGGTGTGGTTTTCACACATTCCAGCCTCTGTCCCCAGCCGCTTCTCTCGGACAGACCCGCAGAGAAGCCAAAGGGCTCTCACTGGGCTTCGCCTTGGAGTTCATCTTAGTAGAGGAAGTCTTCGGACACCTTTTTATCTTTCACTTCACACTGAGTCTCACAGAAGCTGACCTTTTGCCCTCCTTACAATAGATGGGGCATAATGTTAGCCAGTGGGACTGAGCCATGACCTGGCCACGTGTACAGAGAGCAGGCTGTGGAGACAGGCAGAAAAAGGGCTCCAGTCTGCTCCCGTTTGACTGGCTGAGAAGACCTCAGCTCGAGCATTGTGAAGCTGCTTCCAAACCAGGATCTAAGAGTTGTCTCGACTGACTCCATGCTGTTTCTGCTGCCTTGTTAATCACTGTTAGTCTTTAAGCCCCTTGCAGAGAACGCAAACCATTCTGCCCTGCATGTCCAGAATGGAAACTGCCCCCCAAGCAGCGACTGCCCACCTGACGCTCTCAGGCCTCCTCGTGATTCTGCCCAAGACCGTGAATAACTTGCCCTTTCCTTCTACGAGTACCTCGCAGCGACCCCTTCCCCATGTAAGTTGTGTGTCTTGTCCAATACGGTGGAGATGGTTATGGACTCTGGCTCACTCTTCCCAGGAGTGGAATAGAATACTCTCCTTTTCTTATTCGTCAGTTCTTATCTCCTTGTCGACTGGCAAGTGGCCCAGGCCCAACTTCTGGTCCTTGAAACAAGTATCCTTGCCTGCCCTGGCATCGTCTCCAATAAGAAATGTTTTCTGGGGGACCAGTAGATGGCATAATGGTTATACCGCTGGGCTCCCACATAGTGGACTGCAGTTTGAGTCCTGGACCTGGGACTTAAAACTCACTCTAGGCGGGACCAGCAGTTAGCGTAATGGCTATGTCGCTGGACTCCCATGTAGTCGACCGCGGTTCGAGTCCTGGACTTGGTGGCTTAAACTCATGCCAGGCGCGTGTGCGTGCGTGCCCAAGATCCCAAGAGGAGAATGGAGGAGAAGGGATTGCAGCGTGGCCATCCCCTCTCGGGGTGATTTCTTGCTTTCTGTCTCTCTGTCTCTCTCTGTCTGGTGAGCGCACACGCCCTATAGCAAAAACCTCTAGAAAAAAAGAAAAAAACAAAAAACAAAACTCCAGGCATATCTGCCTATATGCCCCAAATTCTGAGAGGAGACTGGAGGAGAAGGGATTGTGGTGTGGCCATCCCCTATAGGGTGATTCTCATTTTCTGTCTCTCTGGCAAGCACATATGCCCTATAGCAAAAATCTCTCTTGAGAGAGAGAGAGAAGAGAGAGAGAAATGTTTTCTCTCTTGACACTCACACTGGGCTTCAGTGTTTACAGTTCCCCACAGCTCAGGTTTCCTTAGAAAGCATGCGCGAATCCTCGCATGCTCTCAGAGTCTGCGTGGCCCAGTGGCAACTCCAACACTCGGTGAAATACCCGCACAGCCCTGTTCTCCTGGAGCAGTGGGGCATTAGAGTCCAGGGCGGAAGGGTCTAGCCTGGGAAGCACTTGAAGGATCTTGGGAAATGATGGACTGGCTTAAGTGACCCGGCCCTGCCCTTACCGAGTCCACACTGGGCTGGAGAATCGGGAATGGCTTCCACGTTCTTTCCACCTTGCCCCTGAGATTCCCCACAGGCCTGGCCCTGCCCTAGACCTTGGGGGCTCACCACGTGGTCACACACTGCTGGCGGGACAGCCTACTCCCTCTCCCCTCCGCCATCTTTCCCTCTCCTCCCTCACTGCTCCACACTCTGTCTCCCCCTCTCCTCCCTTCATTTTCTTCAGCTCTTTTTTTTTTTTTTTTTTGAAGAGGTTTTCGCTATAGGGCGCGTGTGCTCGCCAGATAGACAGAGAGAGACATAGAGACAGAAAGCGAGAAATCACCCCCCAGGGGGGATGGTCACGCCGCAATCCCTTCTCCTCCATTCTCCTCTTGGGATCTTGGGCACGCACGCACATGCGCCCGGCGTGAGTTTTAAGCCACCGGGTCCGGGACGTGAACCGCGGTCGACTACGTGGGAGTCCAGCAACATAGCCATTACGCTAACTGCTGGGTCCCTTCTTCAGCTCTTTTGACCTCAGTTTCCACAAGGTCCCATCCTTAGGGCCCAACATGAACCCTCCGACCTTATGAAGGTCGAGGTTGTCAGCCATTCTCTGTTCCATTCATTTCCTCAGCTAGTGGCGTGTGTATTAGAGGCAAGAGGAAGTGAGCTTTATGGTCTGGTCAGGAAGCGGGGTAGTGGGGAAGTCCCTAAAAGATAGCAGGCTCTTTGATGCTTGCTAGTGTCGTAAGAATACCCGTCTCCCTGCCTGTCTTGACTTCTATTTCAGAAGCCCAGCCCCATCCAGCACCCACTATCGTAACCTTAACGTTGAAAGTTACCAACTTCAGCATGAGAGGATTGGGGAGGCAGGTAAGATGTCCAAGGTCAAGATGTGTAAGAAGCAGGCTGGCCAGATTCCACCAGGCGGAGGACCCCACAGCCTGCCTTCTTCAGGAAAGAAGCCCTTGCTGGGACTGCGGGATGTGAGGAGCCCATTTGTTGACCTTGAACCTGTGCCTCTCACCTCTGCTGGGGGACGCCTGTGGACTGCTGGTCCACATTTGTGGTGTGCCCACATTTTCCTGGCTGCCCGGGCACTGAGGCGTAGTGGCTGCTGAGGCATGCAGGGCTCCCCTGATGGACGGTGTCTCTCTTCCTTGGAAGCAGAGAGCTCAGACTGAAATGGAAATGTAGAATTGCAGAGCAGGAAGACCTGATTTTGTGGCACAGGCCCAAAGTGGGGCACACCCTGCCCTGCTGCCTTGCCGGGATCTGAGGGCATGCACTTTGGTTCTCCCAGACCTACAGCCCCTGCCCTTGGCCCAGGTGGGGCAAGGGGAGGGGTCCCAGCAGGAGGGAAGTGGCCTCGCCTCGCTGATCGTGAAGGTCTTCAGGCCCTGGGCTGATGCTGCAGCTGGGGATCTGCCCACCCTTTCTGCCAGACCCCAGAGGGTCTTAGCAGGCAAGGGCAGGGGCAGGTCTCCTGCTTTGGGGGGTTAATGGAGTCTCTGCTCCTCCCCAAGGATCTCGTCTTCCCATTTGTATGATTGTGTGGCATCTCCAAGATCAATGGGTGGGAATTTGCTTTACCTTAGGGTAACTGAAAAACCCGTTTCTGTTAAGTTTCCCCAAATAAATGAAGTTGGCTTCAAAGTGCCACCTCTAGAAACTGAAAACTGCCAGCAGCCATTTAAGAAAACCCAAACATAAGATATACACACAGACACGTGTAAGTACATACATGTAAGTAGTGTGTGTATATCATTCTTATTTTAGTTTGCTATAGGGCATGTGTGCTCGCCGGATAGCAGGGGGGTGGATGAAAGCATGCACAGGAGGCATGATGACGCTGAAAGCCCTTCTCTATCCTCCTCTCGGGTTTCGGGTATGTGCGCACATGCACCCAGCATGTCTTTCAAGCTGCCACATCTGGGACACAAACTTTGCAGTCAGCCATGAGGGGTCCAGCTGCCTTAAACACCATACCACCTGCTGGCTCATCATTTTACAAATAGTTTTATTAATTTGCTATAGGCCGTGCTGCTATCTCTTCTCGGGTCTTGGGCACATGTGGCCACATGCCTGGTGTGTTTTCCAAGCTGTCAAGTCTGGGACTCGAACTGTGCAGTGGGTGGTGGGTGATGTGGGATCTAGTGCCTTCACCTCCATGCCACTTGCTGGCCCGAGAGATCATTTGTGTGTGTGTGTGTACTTTTTTCATGACGTACCCAGGACACCTTCTTTCTAAGTCACACAGGAAGCGGGTGACTTGGTCACTCCACACGTGGTCCGCGAGGCAGTCAGTGTCCTCTCAGGAGGTTGCACGGCGCCCTCCCTTGGTGCTCACGAAGCCTTGCGTGTCTGAGTGTCTCCCCGCCTTGGCGTTGTCCTACCTCTGGTTGACAGGTGGGAACTGAGGTGGTGTTCCAGGGCGGTCACTGTTTCCTCACCCAGGAGTGGTGCCCCTCCCGGGGGCCCTGAGACATGCCCAGTGGGGTGTCTAGAGCCCTTTTATACCGGCTAGTTCCTTAGGCTCTGGACCTCGTCTGTCTTGGAGGTAGGGCCTGCCATGGCTTGGACGTGGTTTGTCTCGTAGAAACTCATGCTAAAACCTGGTTCCCGGTGCAGCGAAGTTGAGGTGGGCCCTAACGCGGGCATGGGTCACCGGGTCCCTGCCCTCAAGGCTGGATTGGAGCTGTTCTCCCTCTGCTGGCCGTGCCTTAAGTTCCATCCCTTTCTCACACCCTGGTTCCCCTTCTCCATCATGTGTCAACGCAGCAAGGCCTTCGTGAGAAGCTGCCCAGTCCCGGACTTCTCAGTCGGCAGCACCGTGAGCTAAATAAACTTCTCTTCATCCATCTCTGAACATGGACTACAGGGCGTCTCTGAGACTTAGCTACTTCAGCGAGCATTTAGGATGAGCCTTTATAACCAGGAACTATCCCAGGTGCTAAGCCCACTTCAGTATCTCTGTCCTTAGACAGCTTCCCTTCTGATGCGGGCAGATAGGCAATATTTTTAAAAATACTAAAAGATTATATATATATGTATATATTAGAAGGTGATGAATGCTGAGAACAAAAGAAGCAGAAGTGCAGTGACAGGAACAGGTGACAGGGAGTGGGAGGAGAAGCAGTCTGCATGTCATTAGTGTGGCCGGGATGGGCCTCACTGAGAAGGTGAGGTTCTAGCAAAGGGCTGAAGCAACTGAGGAGGTGGCAGAGAGGTTATCTGGGAGGGCATCCAGGCAGAGGATCAACTAGAGCACTGGTTCTGTAGCAGGTGCAGCTGGGGCCCAGCCCAGATCTGCTCAGCAGAGGTGCACCCGACCCCTGCTGCAGGGCTGACTGCTAAAGGCTCACAGCTTTGCCCTTCTCTGGAAGGGGGCCAATTCCTGATCGATGGGGGCCAGAAACAGTGCTCAGTCTTCTCGACTCAGAGTGGGACAATCTCTGTGATGCAATGGACGGTGCTCCCTTGGGGTCAGGCCAGGGCTAGCCTCCTCCCAGAAGAATTTTTATAAGAATCCCAGTCTTAGGCTCTGCTTCCTGGGAATCTAGCCCAAGTCAGCCTTAAGGCCAGACTGATGCCGGAACAGGCAAGGTGCTGCAGCGGGGCCGGAAATCAGGTTGTGCCACTCACCACTTTGATATAGAGACAAAAGGTGGGTGAACAAGGAAATAGATGTATTCAGGGAGGCCAGCACTGAGGAGCGAGCAGTGGGAATCATTCTCGTCTCTGCTGTACTGGACAGGATATAAAACTTACACAGAGGAAGAGGTACACCTGCAAACAAAGGGCAAGTTATTCATTGTCTTGGGGCAAAATGACAAGGAGGCCAGAGTGCCTGGTCGTTGTCACTGGGCAGGATCACAAGGAAACCGGATAGCTCAGGGACGGTGGGAGTCACTGCTTGGGGGTAGTTTCTGTTCTGGGCATGCAGGGTCCGCTCTCTGCAAGGGATGTAAACAGAAATTACCAAGGCATCAGACGGCAATGGAGTCAGTCAAGACAACTCTTAGGTACTGTTTAGAAGCAGTGAGGGTCTAAGTGTGGTTTTTCAGTGCTTGAGTTGATAAAGTCTTCTCAGTCTGCTAACCTGAGAGAGAGCAGGTGGCATCTGTCCCCCTCCTGACTGCCAAAGTTCAGTTCCTGTAAAGACTTGGCAAGATCATTGTTAATGTCCATTAGTAAAGTGCTAGGTTCAATCTATTGCGAGAGGCAAAAGGTTAGATTGTGCAAGACTTACTGCAAGTGAAAGTTCAAGATAGACTCTAAGACTAAGTATATGGGATGAGCAAATGGAATAGTGGTTACACTGTTGGACTCCCACATAGTCAACCACGGTTCAAGTCCCGGACCTGGTGGCTTAAAACTCAGGGCTGGGCGCATGTGTGTGCGTCCCCAAGATCCTGAGAAGAGAATGGAGGAGAGGGGATTGCGGTGTGGCATCTCCCCTGAAGGGTGATTTCTCGCTTTCTGGCTTTCTGTCTCTTTCAGTCTATCCAGCAAGCATGTATTTCCTATAGCAAAAATCTCTCTCTCACAAAAAAAAAAGAAAAAGAAAAAAAGAAAAAGGAAAGAAAGACTAAGTATAGTAGGGTCATGCTGGTTCTCTTACGGCTCGGTTACAAGAGCTGGCTTGGTATATCCCCGAAGCCGCAGGGCTAGAGCGTGTCTGTCAGGAGATGTGCACGTATGTGCAGCCCTTTGCATACAATTCTGCTGACCCACTCTGGAACTGGATTCCGCAGGCACAGCTTTTCCTGGGAACCAGCTAAGGGCTGGCAACTGAACATGGTGACATTTTGATAAACTTCCCGTCTCTCCACAGAAGAGTAAAAGGTTGGAAGGGGACCTTCTCAGAAAGAACTTTCTGTCTTCAGTTAAGAAAAGTTGCTCGTTTGCCTTCCCAGGCCGCTTTCCGGGGCTGTTGCTGAGTTCTTCTGCTGTTCACTGAATTGCAGCCTGCCCTAGCTTTGTATTTGGAGATAGGGTTTTTGGAGGTAATTAAGTTTCAAGGCAGAGGACCAGCAGTTGGCGTAATGGCTATGTCGCTGGACTCCCATGTAGTCGACCGTGGTTCAAGTCCTGGACCCGGTGGCTTAAACTCACGCTGGGCGTGTGTGCATGCGTGCCCAAGATCCCGAGAGGAGAATGGAGGAGAAGGGATTGCGGCGTGGCCATCCCCCTGGGGGTGGGGGGGTGATTTCTCGCTTTCTGTCTCTCTGTCTCTCTCTCTCTGTCTTTCTGGGGAGTGCATGCACCCTATAGCAAAAAACCTCTCAAAAATAAAAAAAAAAGGTAAATTTCAAGGCGGTCACAAGGGGTGGGGCCCTGATCCAACAGGATGGGTGGTCTTACGAGAGGAGGATGAGAAAGGGGGACAGAGAAGTCGTTCTTTCTCTCTCCGTGTCATGCCGGAATGCAGCAAGGAGGCAGCCATCTGCAAGCCAGGGGGAGAGGGGAGAGAGCCCTCGCAGCAACCGAGCCGCGTCACCTTGACCTTGGTCCTCCAGCCCTGAGGGCTGTGAGAAGCAAATCTGCCCTTCATCCCACCCAGGCCGTGGCATTTTGTTTTGAAACTATAAAAGTTGGGACTCACAGGTGGCGTGGTGGTTAAGGGCTCTGGGCTCCTCCGTGGCTGACTGCAGTTCAAGTCCCAGTCCTGGTGGCTTGAAATTCACACCAAGTGCACATGCATGTATTCCCAAAATGCCAGGAGGAGGAGGGATTGCAGCATGCTCATCTCCCCTGGGGGTGATTCCTCACTCTCCCCCTCATGGTCTCTCTGTCTCTTCAGTGAGTGTACGAGTTCTATGGCAAAAACCTTAAAAAACAAAAAACAACACAAGTCAGTTTTGAACGTTTGTTAGTGAGGTTTCTGAAGGTCACTTTTCTGATCCAGCTGGGGAACATTCTGCAATGCCACTGCCCGGCACCACGGAAACCAGGATGTTCTGGGGTCATTGATGGAAGGCATGAGAGCCAGGGCCAACAGGTCCCAAGTTGCTTTTCTATTATCACACCTCACCATAAGATGGGAGCATTGTAAAAGATCTGAAGACAGACAGAGGGAGACTTTTCTTGGAATTTTAATCATTTCCTGTTATTCTACAAATACGGAGGTAGTCTCTTGTATAGAAAATTAATTCCAAGAGGTATTATTATTTTTTTTAACCTAAGTTGCTTAATCCACCTCCGCATATCCTGGCAACACTACCTCTCTTGACAAGGAGTTGAACAGAATGGGTTCAGAATCCGTGACGCACTTGGTGGCTTGGTTCTCTACCTTTCTTGTATGACCTTTGTCAAGTGTCCTGCCTCCCTGAACCTTCACCTCTTCATCTATAAAAGACACATGGGACCCACCTTTTAGAGCAGCAAGAGCAAAGCAGGGAGAACACGAGACTGTTTCCCCCGTGTGTGCGTGTGTGTGTGTGTGTGTGTGCATGTGCACACGTGCATAGTGTTTTAAGTGGGGTCTCTATATTACGATCCTGTTGTTTCAGCCTCCTGAGTAGCTGGGACCGCAGGTGCATGCCATTGCTTCTGGCTTTCTAGGGTGGACCAGAAGCTGAACCCTGGCCTTCCCTGTGGCCTCAGGCTGCCTAACAGCAGTGCCCAGCATGTGCTATATGGCCACATTGCCAGCACATCTTTACTTGGGCCAAAGACATCCCTTGGACCAGTCCGAAGGCCTCTCTGAGCAATCCTTGAGATAGGGAACCTTTTGGGTTTGAGTGGATGTACTTTAGTCCTCACTGTACTCTCATGTCGAGTGGCCAACCCAAGAGACGTCCAAGAGCTAGAAGAACATTCCTTACTCTTGGATACATACCTGTGTCTGCTCACATGGGGAAATGGGCGGATACGAACAAGGAAGAAAGAGCACCTCTAGGAAAAATGGGCAGAGTAGCCACTTGGCATCACTGGGGAAGTTGTTTAAACGCATGTTTCCGGGTTCCACCCCATTGCTCCCAACCTCAGCTACTGAATCAGGTCTTCTGTGGAGAGCCCAGAATGTGCCTTTGAAAAACAGGGTTTTCAGGTGATTCTAATGCACACCTAAGTTTGAGAAACTAAGGTCTAGTAACTGGAGTTTCTTTCTTTCTTTTTTAGTTTTGTTACAGGACATCTGTGCTCACCAGAAAGGCAGAGACAGAAAGAAAGGGAAAGTGAGAAGTTGCCCTGCAGGGAGGATGGCCAGATTACAATTCCTTTTCCTCTGTTCTCTTGGGATTTCCAGCATGCACGCACACATGCCTGGCATGATTTTCAAGTTGTTTCTGTGTCCAGGACTCAAACTACAGTCGGCCACGTGGGAGCCCAGCATCTTAACCACCATGCCACCTGCTGGCCCCATAAGTGGAGTTTTATAGTTGCTAGATTTATAGTCACTATAGTTTTTAAAAATTATTTATTTAATTTTAATTATTATCATTATTCTTCAGAGAGAGAGACAGAGAGAGTGGGAGAATGAGAAAGCAAGCCAGCAGGTCCAGGACTTGAACCATGGCTGGCCATATGGGAGTCCAGCACCTGAATCACCATTCCACCTACCGGCCCAAGTCACTCTACATTTTATGCTTAAGTTACAAGTAAGCTTTTGAAATAGGCAGCTTGGAACAGCTTGCAGTTAAGATGTATTCCATAACAATCAGTATTCATATGCTATTTACTGACAAAAAAATTTGGAAGCTTATTATAAATCATCTAAGATTAGTAATTATATTATGTAAAGTATTCCTCAAGTCACATATTATCACATACTCTCTGTCCAATTAGGGTGACTTACGAGGAACAATGAGAAACCCTTTACATTGAGTTACTGAAAGTCGAGTAAGTGGAAGATTGGAGAAGACACCCAGTGGTAGTTAGAATCTGGGCATAGTCAAGACGATGGCATTATGAGATCTGATTTTTGTTTTGTGGCATGAGATTATGATGCCAAGATGCACGGGAAGTTAAATGGCAACAAAATATATCCTGCAATGAACAAGACCAAAGAGTCCTCTAAATTTAGCATTCTGACTTCATTAACAAATTTTATTCCAGCACATAGAACATGCTGTGAAAAAGAAATCAGAGAATGACATAAAACAACCTCTCTGTCATCTGGGAGTCTATATTTAGTCATCTCTAAATGTTTCTGCACCACTGGGACTGTGGGGAAGATTCTCATTTTCATTATGCAACATTTTGAACCAGCACCGAAAATGTAAGACAGCTAGTTTTCATATTTTTTGTTAACACCATATTGTTGACTGGTACAATGCCAATGGCGAGAGAGAATGGGTGAAAACCTGCTGTCCATATGCTACAGGATGAATAATAATTTCATGAGTGGAAACGAGATTGGGAGCCTTGAAAACCATGAGGTCTATGAAATGCAGCACTTCAGGATGGCAGCCCAGGAGGGCCAGGATATGTGCTCATGCTGGTGTGAGCCCTGCTTGTCTTACAGGGGCTGTTTTCAGGGGTCTTCTAAATCCATTTAGGACTCTGAAAGCCAACCATCCTGAGAAAGGCTTGCTTAAGAAGCTTCTGGGGGATGGGGCAGGGAAGCGGGTGGCATGAAGGTTAAGGTGCTGGATCCCACATGGCTGACTCTGAGTCTTGGACCTGGTAGCTTGAGAATCATGCCAGGTGCATGTGTGTGCATGCCCAAAATCCCAAGAAGAGAATGGAGAAGAAGGGATTGCTGTGTGCCCATCCCTGCTGGGGGGGGGGGGGTGATTTTTCACTTTCTCCCACTCTCTCTCTTTCTGGCAAGTGTATGTGCCCTGGGGAAAAAAACAAAAACAAAACAAAAAATAAACTTTTGGACTTGGATCCATAGCCTAGTGGTTAAAGGAACCAGACCCGCATAGCCAAATGTGGTTCAAATCCTTGCCCTGGCAGCTTAAAAAACATGTCACATGCCTGTGGGTATGTGCCCCAAATCCCAAAGTAGAGAAATGGAGGAGAAGGGATTGTGGTTTATCCATGCCCCATGGGGGAGTGTTTTCTTCTTCTCCCTGTCTCTCCGTCTCTCTGACAAGCACACACAACCTCTGGTTAAAAAAAAAAAAAAAAAAAAAAGAGAAGCATCTGGGTACATATAGTGAGAGCCATTATGTAGGAGATTTCAAAAAATTTGTGAAAAATGCATATCATGAAAAAATTATTCATGAATTTCAAAAATTTTTGCACCAAAATAAACTATAAAGTCAGACTTTAAGTCCATTTTCTCTCTCTCTCTCTTTTTTTTTTTTTTTTAGATATTTGCCATAGGGTTCATGCACTTGCTGGAGAGAGACAGAGAGAGAGAGAAAGTGAGAAATCACCCTCCAAAGAAGCCGGTCAGGCCACAATCCCTTCTCCTCCATTCTCTTGGGATTTTGGGCACACACGCACACCCACTCGTGCTTCTGCAGCCTTGGGGTCGGGGACTCAGCCTGTGGAGTTGGCCGTGTGAGATCCAGCTGCTTTAACCTCCCTGCCACCTGCTGGCCCCTCCCGTGAACTTTTTGAGGTCTCCTTATATTCATGGTGATTTTCACTTTTCATTTATTACCTCTAATCTTCCCAACAACTCCAAATTATGTTTATTACTCTTCTTGCAAATGATGGACGGTCAGAGAAGGTTGTCTTAGGTAATTAATGGCGAAGTTGGGATTTGAACGTTTTTGATTGTTCCTCCATTTTATCTGGTCTCCCACTTTATCTGGTTCCCCCCACTTCATCTGGTCCCTGTGTTGCCTTCTTTGAGTATGAATCATGTGTCTAACTGTTTCATGGTATTTCTCCAAATGGAGTGCCCTGACCCCCAGCACCAGAGGCATCTGAAACATTAGCTGAAATTCAGGTTCTACCCAGACCAACAGAACCGATGATCCCAGCGGGGCCCGGGACTCCGCATTTTGGCACATTCCCACGTGACGTTTGTGCATAGCTAAGTGTGAGCACCAGCATTCTGGAGGAATCCAGATGTGTGACATAGATTAGAAGCCTTCGCGCTTTCCCGAGTGTGCCAGAGAGAGCAGCCCCCCCATATCGATAGCAACACCTCCACACGTGTTTGCACCACATGCGCCACAAACACTGTACGCTCTTACAGCGAACGTGAAATCCCAGCCCGACTCCCACCTGGCGCTCAGTGTACTTCCAAGCCATCCTGTTTTGTGATCAGGTGGTATTTACTTGGGGAATCAAATCCTCGTATTAACAGAAGCAAAACATAATTAGAAAAATCTGTTAGAAAAACCATTCTGCTTTCCAAGCCAAATATAAATTACTTTGGGGTGAGTCTTGCCAGGAATTCCACTTTGTCTGTTCATGTAATTAAAAATGGCTGTCATGCCAACGGTTGTCACTGTCTATTTTTCTTAATAGCTAGGACATGTGGCTCCCCATCCCCTGCTCCCGGAGTAGGCATAGTTTGAAGGCGCTGCTGTCAAGAGATGAGCTTACTCGTTTTCGTAACAGGCTGAGCTGGTTTTTATCCATTCGTTCACTTTCCTTCCCATCCATTCTCTGCTCTTCTCACTGTGCTCTGGGTTCAAGGCTGACCCCTAAGGGTGGGTCCTGCCCAGGCTCCCTTCCCTCTGCCTTCTGCTGGAATTTGACCAAGGGGAAGAACCAGCAGAGGATAACAGGGCAGAAGAGAGAGATCAAAGTCACTTTACCCACAATTTTACTGTCTCCCCGTTGCTCTTCTAAGTTTCTTCCTTTTTAATTGCCAGAGGGACCGGTGTTCACCAGAGACAGAGCAAGAAAGCACCCTCCGATGGGGCCTGGTCATTGCTGCCCCTTCTACATTTCTCCATCCTTTGGGGAGCTGGGCAGCACACACATGTGCCTGGTGTGTTTTCAAGCCACCAAGGCTAGAACTTGACCTGTGGTTGGCCATGTGGGGTCCCGTACGTTAATCACCCGACTGTGGGGCTGGCCCCGTTGGTTTCTTTTATGGCTGCAGCTTCCGGCAGGGGCTGGTCCTCCTAGGCGTTGGCTCTTACTGCTTGGGTAAGACCGTGCCCACGGCCTTCAGGTCTGAGGGGGAGATGGCTCCTTGCTGCTGCTAGGCCCCGGATGCTTCCGTATCTCTTGCTGGTTCTCTGCCTGTGCCTCTGTAGTCTCTTCACTAAGGTCTCTCTTTCTCTCTCTTTTGTATTTGCTACAGGGCATATGTACTTGCTGGAGAGAGAGAGAGAAGGAAAGTAAGACAGCACCTCCTATGGGCTCCATCACTCCACAGTCCTTTGTCCTCCATTTTTCTGTTAGAGAACCTCAGAAACGCCATGCTTCTAGAACAGCGTAGATCTATGAACCCTGAGTGAATGAGTGAATGCATGTTCAGGGAATGTGGCCTCCCTGCTTGCAAACAACAGGGGAACATTAGGAGGGTGTGCCATCTGAGAAATGTGTTTTCCGAATTCCAAGGTGTTCTGTCCAGCCTCTGGTGTCATTTAGCAATACCTTCTTGAATCAATACCACAACCAAACTGTTTCAGGAAATACCCTTATTTTTCTGATTCTCTATAAAACAAGTTTTTTTTTTTTTCCTTTTTATAAAAATAACTTTCCTTCCTGCTTTGCCCTAATAAATACAGAGGACAAGTGAGGCTTAGCGGGCGCGAACTTGGTATGTCCTCTCCCCCTCCCTCTTGAGTCAGATCTCGGCATCTCTAGTAGTTCGTCTGTGCATTTCAGGTGACTCTCTGCAGAGAGGAGTCCCGTTTCTCCTTTTGGGATTTGGGCACACATGCACACATGGCTGGTGTGTTTTTCAAGCCCTGGGTCCAGGACTCAAACTGCATCTGCCATGTGGGATGCAGACACCTTCACCACCATGCCACCAGCTGGCCCGAGAGCTCTCTTAACTGTGTGCTGTTTCCTACATATTCAGGTGCGTCTTGTAAATTTGTGGTTGTGTTCATGCAAATATGTCTTCTAGTCTGTCCAAATTACTGGGCTAATTGGCAAATATAATTCCTAAGTTAAGTAGTTTTATTTTCAAATGTACAATAGAAATATGTATATGTGTGTGCATGCACATGGATGGAAAATATTAAAGAGAACAACCAATCCCCTCCCACCTTCCTAAAGAGGAAAGTCTTCGTTGGTTCAGTTGAGGGAACTGGTAGAGATGGACCATGGAGCGAGGGAAAAATTCTACTCGACCAGCGGTCTAGGGACCAACAAATGGCACAATGGTCACAATCGCTGGAATCCCACATAGTCGACCGCAGTTCGAGTTCTGGACTGGGCAGCTTAAAACTCATGCCGGGCTCATGCGCATGTGGGCCCAAAATACCACAAGGAAAATGGAGGAGAAGAGACTGTGGCCATCTCCCCGGGGTGTGTGTGTGTGTGTGTGTGTGTGTGTGATTTCTCACTTTCTGTCTCTCTGGTCCATGCACATGTCCTATAGCAAAAATCTCTCTAAAAAAAAAAAAGTCTAAATTTAAATTTATAAAACAGGAATTGCATGAGCTAGGACAGAAAAAGAAAAATGAGGGGGTATGGATGGAGAAGGAGAGTAGACCTGCAGTTCTTTGGGAGAAAAATGGGCAGAGAATTTTAAAGAAGCCTTCTGAGGATTATGCAGTAAGATTTTCCTCTCGTTACTGCCCATCAAGAAAACTTTCAGTTATGACCAACATATCTCTTCAAGATTGAGGGTTTTTGTTTTTGTTTGTTTTCTTGTTTTGTTTTTAGATCTTTGCCTTAGGGCATGCACACTCAATGGAGAGAGACAGAGAGAGAGGGAAAGTGAGAAATCACCCCACCAGGGGTGATGGCCATACCAAAATCTCTTCTCTTCATGGGATTTTGGGCATGCTTGCACACTTGTCCAGCATATTTTTCAGGCTGCCTGGTCTTGGACTTGAACTGTGGAGTTGGCCATGTGAGATCCCGTGTTAACCACCATACCACCTGCTGGCCCCACCACCTGGTCTTCTTTATTGCTCCCTCTCCCCTCTGGCCCTCAGGACCAGCCACTGTGTTCTGAGGAAGCTGGAGAGCCACACAGGAAAACCACACGTAGAAGCTCTTACCACCCCAGCCTGACTGAGGTCCCCATTCAGCAAGTGTCATTGCCAACCTCCTGAATGAACGAGCCTTCCGATGGCTCCAGCCTCTAGCCCTGGTCCAGCACACCCAGCAACTCTGTCTCAACAAGACTCGCCCAAGCTGCAGACTTTTGAGCCAAATATGCATTTTTTCAAGCCACTAAGTTTTGGGGCAGTTCATGATGTAGAGAGAGGTGACTGGCATCAAGCGTTCACAGTCAGACTTGGCGTTCTCCAGCTGGTCTTTCTGTAGCCCAGTGTTTATCGGTAACAAGAAGGTATGGAGACCATTTTCCATCCTCTTAGCAGTCTTCAGAAAAAACCTTCTTAGGGAGAGTTATATACAAGGGGGTCTTCAAAAAAGTCACGGAAGATGTATATTATAAAAAAATAAGCATGGATTTCAATATTTTTTTGTTTTCACTTTTATTTTTTTTTTGCACCAAAATAAACTCCTATTTTGATTCCATCGTTCCATGATGTTTTGAAGTCTCCTTGTAAGTAGTATGATGCCAAGCACTATGTGCCTAGCGCATAGGAGGTACTTCATAAATATGTATTTTGAGTGAAGCCATTGGGGGTGAAGTATGCCTCCCGAGCGCACTTCAATCGCGATTGGGGGGGGGGGGGGTTAGATGCCTCTAAGGCTCTTGTTTGACTCAGAGCCTGAATAAGAGGATGATCAAAGTTTGGGTCTGAGCTCATTGGTTCTATTTACTAGAGAAGGGGGGTAGGAGAAGGGAGGATGTTCTATCTATGGGTAGAAGCAGGGAAAATGGATTTAAAAGCTGGTATTAGGATTTTTGGGGAAAGAAAACGATCTTTTTATAGCAGAACATCTTTTTTTTTTTTTTTTTTTTTTTTTTTTTGGAGAGGCTATTACAGTGGGGACCAAGCTTTCAGAACATGAATCCCTGAGGAAAACCATGATCTAAGCCATAGATGCCCAGTTAAATGTGAATTTTAGATACATAAATAATTTTTTGCTATAAGTATATTCCCAAATAGCATAAGAATATCTCGCATATACTTAAAAAAATTATCTGAAATTCAAATTTGACTGGACAGCCTGGATTTTCTTGCAACCCTACCCTGTTTCATTGATCTGAGGATCCAGGTAAAGACCCCACCTCCTGGTGTTGGAGGACTACCACGTTCCACAGCCAGAATGAGGCACTGCCACTTTGACTCCACATATACAAGCCTGTGACAAGCAGAGGACAGTGACAGTAAATAACACCAACTGCAGTCCGGATTTTAAGTTCTGACTTTACATCACAGAGAACCAGCAGAAGCTGAGAGAGTACCTGTTTTTTAGAATAGAATTTTAAAACATAGGTGAAAACCTTAAGAAGTAAATAATACTTGTCAAAGTTTAATTTGTAAGCCAAAGTTATTGGGTTGTCAGAAAAGTCATGATGCATTTTTTTTTTCTATGCAAAAATGTGTCAGGACTTTTCTGACAGCCCAATAGTTACTAATTAGCTGTGTGACCTCGGACACTCTATTTAGCGTCTCAGGGGAGACAGAATTTGCCATTTGAATTGGCTTAAGAAATGAAGTCCATATTCTCAGGGGAACATGATGGGATTCAGAGATCATCGGAGTCTTTCACAATGTCTGGGATATGATCCAAAATTGACTTACATAAAAAGAATCCACAGAGCCCAGCCACGGTGGCTGCTAAGACATTGTGCAGCACAGGCTGGGACCACATGGAAGGCCCAGGTTTGATTCCCAATCCGACCAAAAGACCGGGCCTGGTGACGTAGGCCTGCAATTGCAGCAACTCGGGGAGGCTGAGGCAGGAGGATTGTAAGCTCAAGGCTGTCCTGGGTCACATAATGAGGCCTTGTCTCAAAGAGCTGGGTGTGGTGGCACCCCTGCAGTCCCAGCTAATCAGGGGGCCAAGGCAGAAGCATAGCAAGACTGCAAGACCCTGTCTAAAAACACCCCCCACACACTCACCCTCACACACACCACCAAATCCACAAAACATGACCTGTCTATGGTAGTTACTTTTGGGTATCATCTTGATTGGACCCTAGAAACCTGACAGAGCATTATCCGAGTATGTCTGTGGGGGGTTTCCAGTGGAAATCCACCTGAGATCTGAGTAAACAAGGGCGGGAAGATCCACTCTCAGCGTAGGTGGACACCACCCAGTCAACAACGGGCCAGTGACACCAAATCCAGAAGATGGACAGGTGCTCTCTCAGACGCCTTCTGTGGCCTGGGACATCGGCACTCAGGGCTCTCCTGCCTCGAACTCCACCACTCCCACTGTGGCCCTGCAGGTCCCCGGGTGCTCAGCTCTGGACCGTGAGTTGCATCAGCAGCGTCCTGCTCTGAGGGTTTGGACTGAGCTGGGCCACCAGCACCCAGCCTCTCCAGCTTGCAGATGGCCTGCTGCGGGACTGCTCGGCCACCATAATCTCATGAGCGGTTCTTCTAACAAGTCTCCTCTTAGATCTCTCCACAGGTCCTGCTGGTTTGTCTCCATAGCGAACCCCGACTAATATATCCAAAGAATGCACCAGCCCCAGATGAGAAGCCCTGCTCTGTGGGCAGCCTGTTCTGCTCTAGCTGTAGAAAGGTTTGCTCCTCCAGGGGTCAGCCTGCCCAGTGGAGGTGAACTGGTACCAGGCCTGCCCTTGCCTCATTCCCGTCTATCCCGCTCTGGACAAGATGCCTAGGACCAGGGGACAGAGGGCGGGATGCTGACGCTGATGGAGCCCGCTGCACTCCTCCGTGAGTGCGGGAGCTGGGTGGCGCCACGCCCTTCCTTGCGGGCACAGGGCCTTGTCTCCATGTCATAGGTGTCATGGTGTGGACCCCAGGATGACCTGCTCAGAGCCACAAGGCTCCTCAGATCTGGAGTCAGGATCTGGCTGGAGCCACAGCCGAAGGGGTCACTGGGAAAGGGCTGATAAGCAGCCAAAGCTCCTGTGGCCTTCGTAGGCATCGAGCTGCAGTGGGATGAGGGGAAATGAGTGTTTTGTGACAGCAGCGTGTGGATGGCACTGACTCAGGGAGGGTTTACGCGCAGCCAGGGCTGTTGGTCACTGTCAGCCTTCTGATCCATGCCAGGACCCCGGGGGTGGGAGCCATTCTGATTATCTCCTCACAGATGTGGACACCGAGGCGGGGAGAGGCTGAGCACTCAGCCCGGCAGTGGGAGGGCTGGCAGCTGTGCCTGCGCCGTCTGGCCCGAGTCCAGGGTCCTTACCCTGTGCTCACGGTCATGCCGAGGCCATGCACGCAGTCCCAGGTGCTGTCCAGCTCACCCTGCAGGACTGTGTCCCACGGGCCTTGGGTAGGCCTCTGTACTCGCCCCTTCTCGCAGCTGGGGGGACTGTCACAGGTCCTTCCCGGTGTGGTTCCTGGCACATTTCTGACACATGTGGACAGCCTGGCTCGAGTCTGTGCTCCTAACCACTGCCTAAACTGAGTGCTTTTGAAAATAATGGAAGCAAGATAAACCATTTCTGGGGTGATGCTCTAAATAAGGTATGAGAATTCAATTTACACCCTAGGCGCTAAAACAGGATTCTGGGGGTGCAGAGGATGCCTCTCCACCTGCACCTCCGCCCTCCTTCCCTTCCAGGGCTGCAGGTCAGCATCACTGCCCTGCCTCTTGGTAACACAGGCCCCCCTCCCCGCTCAGCATCTGTCCTCTCGACCAGTCCGCAGGCTCGGGATGAGGGGGAGGCAAGTCAGGCTTGGAGTGGGACGTTTTAATTTCAGGCAGTGCAGGCAGACACTACAGTCTATCCCTAGCCTCAGTCAGCTGCGGATTATGGGTGAGCCCTGCCTGGCACACTCAGAGATCTCTGGACTTGAACTGAGAACCTTCCCAGGTGGGGTTGCCTTGCACAGCGTTGCATTCCACCGCTGCACCACTGTCTGGCCCTTGCCTTATTTTGACCTTTCCAAACGTATGATAGGCATGCTCTGGGCTGCTTGAATCCCAAAGGCTCCTGATTCTGGCAGAATGAGGCAGGGCTTGGGCAGGAGAGGAGGAGATAGCCCCAACAGAGGGAGGGGCACTGGTGCGGGAGCCAAGTCTCTCAGGGGCCTGGCCGGGCAGGACAGCCGGGGGTCCCGGAGATGCTCTGTGGAGCCTGTGTCTGCCAATGCACCCGAACGGCCAGGGGTGCCCCTGACACTGCTCGTGGGGGATGGCTGGTGCCGCTCAAGGACTCTCTTCAGGCCCCAAGGTCTGCTCCCACTGGCTCAGTAATCTAAGCCGCTGTGGGCTGTGTGGCTAAAGGGTCAGCTAACACCCCTGGCCTCAACTAGCCCACCCTGGCCTCAACTAGCCACTGGCCTCAGCTAGTCCCTTCTCGGCCTCAACCAGCCCACCTGACTTCAACTGGCCTGGCTTCATCGTTTCCCTCTGGCTACAGCTAGTCCTCCTGGCCTGGACTAGTGCCCGGCCTGAACTAGCCTACCTTGCTTGGACTAGCCCCTTGGCCTTCAAGGTTCTGGTGGCCTCAGCTCCCCCTGGACTTCCCTGCTCGCCTGTGTTTGCACTCTCACCTTCGCTTCCCTCCAGGGTGTTCCCACGGTCCCTGGAGGCCCAGCTCAGGCGCCGCCCTCACGGCGCTCCTGAGCCAACTCCTCTCTGTGTGCCCTCGCAGGTGGTGTCCACGGAGCCCTCCCAGACCGCCTGGTCTTCCAGAGGGGCAGGGACATGTCCAGTGCACCCCACAGCAGGCCAGGCCCCGAGGAGGCACGGCTCACTGAGTCCTCCCGAGCACAGGTGCAGGAGGCATCAGTCCCCCATTTTACAGACGAGGAGACGGAGGCTCAGGAAAGCTGAGTAACCTGTGCGAGATCACACGTTTAGAAAAGACAAGAAAGATACTGAAGCCCCACTGTGTGGTCCCACAGGCCGGGACCCCCCACCCCACGGCCTCCCCTAGTAAAGGCCCAGCACACGACAGGTACGTAGCTGAGTGAGGGAGGGAGACAACCCGGGGAAGCCCGGTGTACTGCGAGTTGAGACAGAGCCGACCAGTGCGGACCAGCCACTCACTGCCAAAGTCAGTCTCTGGTACCAAGGACCTGGACCCCATCCGCCAGGGCTGTTCCCTGTGGGCGCCACTCCTCGGAGTGTGAGCACGGGGAGGGGACTGTGCGGAAGACCAGCCTTGTGTTATCAAGGGTCCTGCTGGAGTGAAGGCTGGGAGCGGGGCTTGCTGCCTTGGAGCGAGCTCCTGGGCCTTCTGGGAGCTGGGTCTCCATGGAAATCGGCTTGCCAAGAGAGATCTATTTTAAGGACACGCGAAGACGAGAACCTGGGAGGCTGGGGTTGGGGAAGGTAGCCGAGGGAGGGAGCATCCTCTGAATGACTCACTCACTTCCCTCCTCTGGGGTGGAAAAAAGGGCCATGAAAAAGAGTGAAACCCAGGAGGAAGGAGGAGCCGACCCGGCTGCCCTGTCCCTGTCCCCGTCCCTTTCCCCCAGGTGGCCCTCCTGGGTCCAGACTGCCTGTTCAGATGACAGCACTTTCCCGCTGGCACGGAGCCTGGTGCATCGAACAGCTTTCGTGAGGTCATGCGGAGAAGGGAAGGCGGCTTCTGAAAGGAGGCAGACACGCAGCAGCCCTGCCAGCCCAGGGGGCGGCAGTCCTGCCTGGGAGCTGGGCCTTCTTGTGAGGAAAGCCCCCAAACTGCTCTGCCTTCCAGGCTGTGGCCCTGGGGAAGAAAGTGGGGGATCCCTTGGGTGATAAAGAGGTGGGCCTGTCTGTCCCTCTCCCTTGCCACAGGAGGGGGCGTGGGCGTTTGGGAGACCTGGGGCTGTTAGGAGAGATGGGACGGCCCTCAGACCTGGTGCCAGACAGCCCCCACCCATGAGGAAGGGTTGTCAGGGTGGGAGACCAGGACGGGGATGGCCAGTGGGGATGCCGGCCTTTCCAGCCCAGGGCTGTCATGAGCAGCAGGCCGACCCTCCACACCAGCCTCACACTGACTGCGTGGACCACGGGCGAGGAGGGCGAGGGCACTGTGCTTGCTCAGAAGACTAGAACTCAGAGCAAACCCTGCTGGGAGAGTAAGCAGTGGTTATACCACAGATGGGGAGGGCCTGTCCACTCCAAGTGGTGTCCCTGAAGGCAGCAGGCACCCCGTCCTGGCAGTGGCAGGGTCCCCCAGGGACATCAGCATCAGTGCCCTGGGCCTCCACTCTGGGTGGTAGCCTATGGGATATCTGGGTACCTCCGACTGTCCCTCTGGCCCCTGGTCTACTGAATCAGAAGGCTAAAGTGGGGGACTTGAGCCAGTTCTGCACAGGGACCAGGAAGTGAGGGCAAAGACGCCCGGCCTTAGCAGCGGTGGGCCCTCAGCCCTGCCCCTCCATTCTGCACGTGCCACTGTGAACAGTGCCCTGTGGCTGCCAAGGACACCCCTCCCCAAAGCCCTGCCTGGAGCCCCGGGCTGTTTCTGTGAGCAGGACAGCCTGAGTAGCCAGAGATCCCTGGCGGAGCAGTGGGGCCCAGCATTCTGGAAGTGGGGCCGAGTGGCGTCCCTGCTGAGCCTCTGGCTGGGGACTGCTCCCTGGTGGGGGGTGGCATCCTGTGTCTGTCATCTGGAGCTCGAGAAGCACTGGTATAGCTGGGAGGCACTCGTAGGCTGAGCACAGTAGATGCGGGGGGATGCCTGGGAAGTCGGGGGGCTGCAGGGTGCCTGGGGTCCCAGGGAGATGGATGTTTGGAGGGAGGGGCAGCTTCCCATTTCTGATTCAGGACCAGCGTCACACTGGCTCCACGGTGTCCCATCTGGTCTGGCAATGTGCTGAATGTCAGGGAAATGCGACAGGCAGGAGCCGAGTGAGGAAGGCATAGTTTATTGGCCCCCCCAGTCTGACACGCGAAGGAGTGTGGGGCACGTCCCCCCCCACCCTGCACTATCACTCACTTCTGCGTTTGGTTTCCTATGTGAACTCTGTTATGGCAAAAAGCAACCTAAGAAAAGACATCCCCTTGTAACCAAGGAAGCAGGGCTGGCAGCTGCGTAGCTCGAAAGGAAAGGCCACATCATTTTGGAGGCCGGGACGGAGGCCCACCCCTGGCAGCCAGCCCAGAGGTTCGGCTTTGGAAGCAACAGCGGACTCTCCTGTTAGCACAGTGGCTGGGCACTGGGCGGCGCGGCCCAACTCCTGGCCTGGCAGTGGAAAGGAACAGGGCACCCGCCACGGGCACCTCTAGCCCAGGCGGAGGCAGGACTCAGTTTCCCTGCTCCTGAATAAACGCCTGGGGGAGACCCGGTAGATCTGCCTCGGAGCCTACGCTGGAACCCCTGGGCTTTAGCTAAAGCAGCTTGTATCACCACGCTAGACGGGGTCAGGCTCCTTGTACCTTGTGTTAGCCACACAGACCCTCCGCTCCCGAAGGCCAGGCCCTCCTGGAGGGCCCTTCTTAATGCTTTGTCCACACCCTTCCAGACAAACAGGGTTTCGAACTGGCGGGTTTGGGCACGGGGTTCGAGTGGGCTGGAGACTCAGATCTTCAGGTCATCCCGCCGTAATGTTCAGAAAGGGTGTGGCACAGCGCCTGGCACGCAGTGCGTGCTCCACCCGTGCAATCGTTCTTATTATTAATATTATTATTATTATTATTTGTATCTCCACCTTAAATGGTGCTTCAGGTCCTTTCTTTAAAATGGCAACCTGTGCCAGGCTCTGGGGTCCCGAGTACCGACATCAAGCTGGGGACCCAGGACGGCCATCATCTGGTCATGCTGTCCTCCCAGCCTCGGCACTTGGTGCCAAGTCCCGCAGCTAGCACACTCCTGGGCCACACAGAAGTGAGGCTCTTTCCTGAAAAATACAAAGTCTTGCGTGGGAAGTGAGGTAGGAGGAGCCAGCAGGAGGTGCCATGACAGGGTCCGAGTGGCTTCGCGCTGCTTCACTGGGCTCCCGACTGGCCGGCAGCTCACCACGGGCTTCACTGCGGGACAAGAACAGGAGGGCTGTCAGGCGCCATTCCCGTCAGGTCTCACTGAGTGGCCCCAGTGTCCCTGCAGGCTGCAGGCCAGGGCGGGCTGCCTTTGACATGCGCTGAACAAGCCAGTACACTGTCCCCAGTGCTTTGAATACATTCCAGTATACAGACGTGTGTCGTATGTAACAGAGCGTGTGCACACCACACGTGTGTAAGGCATGATACAATTACACTATGTCATTCAAATGATTACACACAGAAATATTTCCTAATAGTATACGGTATAGTTTCATTCTATGAATCCATGAGACGGGAACCATAACAGCCCCTTTTACTGAGGAGTAAACTACGGCTCAAGGCAAAAAGCCAGGGCACGGGAGGGCAGGGAGTCAAACCCCACTAGTCCGGCTCCTGCATCCGCTCTTATTCACTACTAGTTCTGCTCAGAGATTTATTTTACAGGCGGGCAGGGGGTAGTCCTGGGAAATTGTAAGTGTGATTATTACCGATGATAATGAAATATAAATGGCTGAGGTTATTCCTTTTGGACTATTCCCCTGGGCCTGACAGAGGCTGAGTTTAGCCAAAGATCCTCCTTGATCTCTTTCAACAATCGTCCCCATAGAGGCAATGTAGGGCCAGGGATTTGGGGACAGTCAGGGATTTGGGGACAGACAGGCCTGGGTTCAAGTCCTGACTGTAATCCTTGCTCTGGAGCAGTTCTCAGGGTGATCACATGCACACACACACCAGCACCCATGTGTGCATGTGCGCACACGCAAGCCCACATACCTGCATGGCAGCCCTGCCGATGGGCCCCTCCTCTGGCCGGTGCTTGCCGTGGTGGGGCAGCTCGGTGTTCTCGCGATAGTCGCGGCCTTTGGAGTGCTGCAGGTGCAGCACGGCGGGACTCTTGATGGGCAGGGGCGGCCGCGGGGCCGGGGTGGGCGTGGCCTGCTGGCTCATTTCCGACCTGGAAGGCTTGATGGGCCTCTTGGTGGGCACTGGGGCTTGCGTGCCCCCCGCAGGGGCCTTGGCCTTGCCTTGGCTCTTGTCCCCGCCGGCTGCCCTGCCTTCGGTGGGGGATGAGCAGGTGAAGGAACGCAGCCGGGGCGTGGGGCTGAGGAAGGGTGCTGGGCCCTGCTTGCCCGTCCCCTTGCTGCCCTCGGTCTCCTGGGCTTTGGTGAGCAAGATGCTGGGTGACGAGATGCCCGGGTCTGGGCAGGGCGGGGGGTCCTTCCGCAGCATTTTGGGGGACTCCTGCTCTTTCCTGGGGATGAGCTTGGGGAAAGAGCTCACAGACCCGTATAGCGGGTTCTCAAACATCTCGGGCGTGGTCAGCTGCAGGTCCTCGGGGGGCGAGGTTTCCGCCGCCTTCCCCAGGTCACCGGGCCTAGCGCGAGGGAACAGGAGGAACAAGAAGGAAAGGCAGGGTCAGAAGAGAACACAGCGGAGGGGCTGCTGCAGGGTCCCACTTTATTTTGGGGTGAGAAAAAGTCTGGGAACCAGACCGAGGTTTGGCGGCGTGGGCCTGGGGGAGAGCTGAATGCCACTGAATTGCTCCCTGCGAAGTGGCTAGTCCTGTGGGATGTCAATTTCACCTAGATTAAAAGTATTAAATGGAAGATGGGCTGGCAGAGGACTTGACGGTTAAGATGGCTCGATCCCACATGGCCGACTGTGCCACTCAAGTCCCAGACCTGGTGGCTTGAAAAACACGCTGGGCACATGTATGTGCGTGCCCAAAATTGCAAGAGGAGAATGGAGGAGACGGGTTGCAGTGTGACCATCCCCCGGGGGATGATTTCTCTCCTTCCCTCTCTCTCTGTTTCCAATGAGCACAATGTCCTATGGCAAAACCAAAACCAAAACCAAACAAACAAAAAACCCCAAACAAATGGAGGGCTAGCCGCCGGCGTGGTGGTGAGGGTAGCAAGGTAGCTGGTTCCTACGTGGCTCTGTGGCTTGAGTCCTGGACTCAGCACTTGAAAACTACGCCCGGTGTGTGTACATGTGTGCCCAGAATCCCAGGAGGAGGACAGAGGAGAAGATATGGCGTGGGCACCCCTGTGGGTGCTTCCTCTCTCTCCTTGCTCATACCCAGTGAGCACACGCACCCTGTAGTGAATCGAAAGGAAAAAAATAAGAGGGAAGAGGAGACAGCCGGAGTGACCCTACGTCCTTCTCACAGGCAGACTACATTCTGGCTTTGGGCTTTTCCACCACAGAAAGTGTTCACACCGGCGTATGGTGAGCGAGAGGGGCTTCACTCTGCAGGAGGGCTGGAAGCACGAAGAACACAGCACCCCCTATCAACGTCCCCATCCTCATCCACAGCCTCTCCCATGGCTGCTGACAGATGCCTCCCCTCCGGCTTCCCCTTCCGCCGTCTCCAGCAGGTCTGCCCTGCCTCTCCCTCGCAGGGCTGCTTGGGGGACAGAAGCCTTGCAGGCAATGAGCCCCTCCTCAGTGGCCCTTCGCGCTAAGTGAGGGTCTCAGCCCCATTGACCAAGCACATAGGATAGTGCCTGTGTGTGACGCTGCCCGTGTGTGACACTACCTGTGTGTGACACTGTGTGACACTGCCCATGTGTGACACTGCCCGTGTGTGACGCCGCCCGTGTGTGACGCCGTCTGTGTGTGACGCTGCCTGTGTGTGACGCTGCCCGTGTGACACTACCTGTGACAGTGACACTGCCTGTGTGTGACACTGCCCATGTGTAATGCCGCCCGTGTGACGCCGCCTGTGTGTGACTCTGCCTGTGTGTGACGCTGCCTGTGTGTGTGACACTGTGACACTGCCCATGTATGACACTACCCGTGTGTGACACTGTGTGACACTGCCTGTGTGATGCCGCCCGTGTATGACGCTGCCCGTGTGTGACACTGTCCATGTGTGATGCTGCCCGTGTGATGCCGCCTGTGACACTGTGTGATGCTGTCCGTGTGTGACGCTGCCCGTGTGTGACACCGCCCGTGTAACGCCACCCGTGTGTGACGCTGCCTGTGTGTGACACTGTGTGATGCTGCCCGTATGTGACACTGCCTGTGTGTGATGCCGCCGTGTGTGATGTTGGCCATGTGATACTGCCCATGTGACACTATCTGTGTAATCTGCCCGTGTGCAATGCTGCTCATGCGTGTTGCTGCCCATGTGTGACTCTGCCCGTGTGTGACTCTGCCCATGTGTGATGCTGCCTATGTGTGTGACTGCCTGTGTGTGACTGCCCGTGTGTGACTCTGCCTATGTGTGTGACTGCCCGTGTGTGATGCAGCCCGTGTGTGAGGCTGCCCATGGGTCACACTGCCCGTGTGTGAGGCTACCTGTGTGATGCAGCCTGTGTGTGACATTGCCCGTGTGTGGCGCTGCCCCAGGCACAGCAAACAGCCAGGGACCAGAGAACACGCGCTGTGCTCAGGGGCCGACACCCCACTGACAGGCCGTCCTCCGTGCTGTCAGGGTGGCCCTCCCCCCGAGTCAGTGGGAAGAACGAACGGGGGTCGTGGTGGAATCAGAACATCTGGCCCGAAGCACGCCGGGACGTGAAGACCAGGAGGGCGGGCCTGGGAGAATGCCACTGAACTGCTCCCTGCGAAGTGGCTAGTCCTGTGAGATGTCAATTTCCCTGGCAGGGAGAACCCAGGCTGTGACCCAGAGCAGGCAGAGCTGGTTGGTTTTCTGATTTATCACGGCCTTTGCTGAGGTGACTTCCTGCTGAGCCAATCTGAGAACCAGGAGTGGGGACACATTCTACTTTCTGACCAAGGGCAGCATCATCCCCCCATGGTAGTGTTCTGGTTTCTGCTTTCTGCAAAAAAGGAAGCTGTCGCCAAGAAAGTGTGGGTCCCCTGGAGCCCCCTGAAGCGCTGAACCTGTGACCAGCGGGAGTGCAGACACCAAACCTGAGGCTTTGGGAGCAGGCGTGGGGTCAGGGGACACCGCGCCGGGGTGCATGCCCACAGGGCTTGACTGGAGGCTCAGGTTTTTTGCCTGATACCTTCTGGGAAGACCTGGAAACAGTCGTGCAACTTGAAATGCAGAGGCCCCAAACAAAGACACTGAAAGCCACCCCACCTGGACCTGCCCGGCACCCTGTCCAGACCCTCGGAGCCCCTGGCTGTGAGCTGGCCTCGGGAGGAGGGCGCAGGGGCTGCCGAGGGTCAGGCTCAGGCATTTGCAGATGCAGGAGGGAGAGGAGAGCTGCAGGCTGTGCCTGGCCGGTGGCAGGGGGCGGGACTCGCCTCAGGAACGGGGCACCTGAGGACAGATCCCTGGCTCCTGACATTTCTGTGATTCCAAGAAGAAAGCAGGGAGGAGAGGGGAAAGCTGGCTGGGGTGGGGGTGACGGGAAAACCAGAAAAAATTCAGAAATGAGTTTTATTCTCCTGAGGCCTAGAAACCGACTCCCAGGTCCCCCAACACCCAGAGGACCGAGTTAATTCCTGTGGCAAATGCTGCTTCTCACCCTCTCGCCTGCCCGAGAGAATCTCGGCGTGGGTGGGTCTGAGGAGAGCCTGTCCCTGACCCCACGGAGCTGTTCTTACGGACCGTTGTCCTTGCTGCCCAGGACAAAGGGTTTCCTTGGACCTGGGACCTGTAGTGCTATCTGGTGGTCACCCCACTGGGAGCTGGGGCAATGGCGGGGGACACTGATGGTGCTGGTGACACCCCCTTTTCAAACTACCCTTGCAGGCTGAGCTGGGGCGTGGGGCCCAGAGAGGGCAGTGGTCAGGGGCAGGAACTGTGGGTCCTTGTCTCTGATTACCCCCTTGCTGAGAGGGAGCTTAGAACCCCACCTGGGGGCCCCTCTGCCACCTGCCCCGCTCTGCCGCGGTCTCGGGGCCCAGGAGCATGCTCCCCACCAGGCTCTGTTTAAACCGATGAGCACGGGGAGATGCGTCGTCCCTCAGGAACTTGGAATCACTTAAACCGCTCCATCCTCGCACTTGGAGGCCACTTAGAGCCTCCCCAACGTGGCCCTTGGCCGCAGGGCCTCGGCGCCCATCCTAGGGTGGCTTGGTCCTCATTTTTCCAAGAACGGAAATTGAGGCTGTTTCTCCTCCCCCAAGTCCCTTAGGAAGAGACCAGCGTCCAGAATACTATGAACAACTTTCGCAACCAGAGGTGGAGACCTGGCCGGGCCCAGCCTCCTTCCGGCCCCGCTAGCCTCCCCCCCGCCCACGGACCCCGCTTCCTTTCACCCGACCATTTTTGAAGAGGAAAAGCTTAGGGAACAACATTATCAACTCCCTCCCGTGTGGAGGCAAGGCCAGCCAGGCCAGGTGGGGACAGGACCATGCCCCTCGCAGGCTCCTGGCTACCCTCAGCGGGCAGCGCTGTCAAGGAACTTTCTGATGGAAAAAAGAAGGTTTTTCAGTGTCGGGGGAGAGAGGCTGCGCGCGAACCCAAGGTGGCCCTCTAACAGCGGGTGGCCTCCCAGGGAGATGACACGCACATTTAAATCCCGTGATGGCGCTGGGCCTGCGCGTGTCAGGCCTGTCACCCGTGTGTGCTGGAAACGTGGAGGGCCCGGCCCATGTTCCACAAGGTGCCTGGGGGCCACCCCTGAGCCACCAGAGCAGCAACAGGAGAAGCCGCGGTGGCTCTGGGGGATGCCAGCCCATTTCCAAGCCATGGGGACCCCTGGTGGGCCGTCCTAAGTTCCCGGAAAACCCCTCCCTCTGCGGGTTGCTGTTCTTCCCCGTTTTTCTGTGGTGTTTTCTTTTTCTAATTGTCCCAACAGAGGGACTAGAAAGTTGCCCTGGGGAACAGGAACTCCTCGCCAGGGTTGAGGAGAGAGGGGAACTTGGAGTCAGAAGGGGCTTCTGGGAATTCCCACCCCTGCTCCACGGGGCCCTCTAGGGACTGGAGATGCCTGCGAGCTCACAGGGTCTAGAAACATCTTTCCAGTCAGTGCCGTTCACGGGAGGTTGCTTTTCTTGGAAGTATCTTTGAAATTCACTATTTTTTTAATTGCCAGAGGGCACATACACTATCCAGAGTGAGAGAGGGAGGGAGCACCCCCAGTGGGGTATGGTCACACTGCAATCCCGTCCCCATTTCGCCACCCTGTCAGGATTTGGGGCACACATGCACATGTGCTGGGGTGCTGTTCAGGCCGCTGGGACGGGGACAGAACTGCGCTCGGCCATGTGAGAGTGGTCTCCCTTAGCCGCTAGGCTATGGCCAGTCCCTCCTTGGAAGGACGCGGGGATTTTCCTGTGTCACGGCCCCTGAGGACAGTTAGTGGCCAAAGCCCCTGCCCTCCTGAGGCCTCCACTCGGGTGAGAGCCCAGGGCCTCCCGCAGGCTGGGAGAGGTCTCAGGAAAAGGATGCTCACCTAGCCTCCTGCGTCCTGCAGGGACCTCGGCTTGCTGAGGAGGATGAAAACTTCTTTGGTGATACCGGCGGCTGCGAGGGAGGCGTCGGAGGGCTCTCTCCTCTCCCGGGCCCCAGGGCAGGGTCCTTGGGCAGCTGGTCATAGCTCCAGGCTGTGGGCTGCTGGTCTGGGGACAGCGTCTGCTTCACGTGCAGGGACAGCGGCTGCCCGAAAGGCCCCACCCCCATGTAGTTGGGGTTGATGATGTCAGTGATGCTGGAGCCGCAACCCAGAGGGGCCCTGCGGGGAGACACACGTAGTCACACCCAAGGTCCCCCTCCCCTTCTGGGGTCAGCACCAAGGATCCCTCAGGCCCTTCTCAACTCCTTTACTTTTTTTTTTTTTTTTTTGCCATAGGGCGCATGTGCTGGCTGGAGAGAGACAGACGGGGAGAGGACAGTGAGAAATCACCCCCCAGGGGAATGGCCATGCTGCAATCCCTCTCCTCCATTCTCTTGGGATCTGGGGCATGCACGCACACATGCCCAGCATGATTTTCAAGCCAGCAGGTCCGGTCCGGGCCTTGAACCAAGGTTGACCATGTGGGAGTTCAGTGCCTTAGCCACCCCTGCTCTCAGAAGTCATATTTGATGGACGAGACTGACGAAGAGCCAGCTCAGCGGCAGAGACCCTGAGGTGTGCAGTGCTGAAGTTTGAAGGTGAGCGGAAGGGCAGAGAGAGACCTGCAGGAGGGGTGAGGCCAGCCTGGGGTGGCCGGGGAGGCCTGTCTGAGATGAGAAGGTAAGAGGTGAGAGAGAGGGAGGGAAGAAGGCTCCTCGCAGGCTAAGACCAAGTGCAAAGACCTAAGGCGGGACGGGCTCGGCCTGTTCCAAGCTCAGGGAGTAAAGGGGGCCTGGAATGCAAAGCTCGTGGGCTGCAGGGCTGAGAGCCTGTGGGCGAGGCAGGACGGCGGGTGGGGGCAGGAGGGGATTTTCTGGTCCATCTGGGACACGTTCGTGTGTGCAGCATCAGAAAGGAGGCTGCCGTCAGGGCGTCTGGAAAGACAGGGTGAGGTCACCGAGTTCGAGGCTAGAGCTGGAACGGGGCTGTCAGCTTAGCGCTATGGAGCAGGTGACTCTGACCTGTATGAGGTGACCCTAACAGACACTCGCCCTGCACACTGCCTCTGAGTCGGGCAACGATCTCGCGAGAACTGCTGAGCTCCGAGAGCACAGGGTCTGGGAACACTGCTCCAGCAGCCTGGGTCCGAGCCGCATCTCACGCCTGTCTGCCAATGCCCGCGTGTGAAATAAATGCCAGTTCTAACGCTGGTCCAGATGGAAAAGGATTTGCTCACCTACACGGGCCCTGTTTCTAGAGGTAAGCAAGCACGTACAGGCCCCAGTGCTCGTGATAGTCACGGAAGAAGTGGCCTGGAAGGGAATCGGAGTGAGCGTCCGCAGGCTCATGCAAGATGCAGGTGATACAAAGACATGCACAGGTTTCAGATTTGTTTGCACCAGCTTCCCCGGCCACATGGGGTTGTGGTCACAAGACTCGTGGAGTCCCCATTTCCCATCCTTGCCCCACTGCACCTTCTCTGGGACCTGGAGCGACAGAGCCAAGCGGGTTGTGATCCCCAGACAGCCCCTGCATACCTGTTGGAAGGTTCCCACTGCTTCATGGGGTCGTGGCTGGTGAGGCTCTTCAGGGACCTGAGACCACTGGACTCATCCCGCTCAGTCTTCACAAAGTCTGGAAGGAAAGGGTCAGAAAATAGCACATGAGGGCCCAGCCACATGCAAAGGGCTTTCCATTTGCAGGACGAAATTGAACTGGGAACAATGGCGACCTGGAAGGGGGTGGGGGGGCAATTAAGCAAGATTTTGAGGCCTCTGCGATTGATTGGCTATGCCTGCTTTGACTCCAAAGGGAGAGGAGTTGGCATATGTGAGCCAAGGTTGTTATTTCATGTGACACTGCCAACTCATAGGTCTCGGCGAGGGACAAAGCAGGCTATATTCCTGTGACAGGAGAATAAGCAGCTAGCACGGTAGCTCCACGGGGCACTTGGTCCACAAAGTCAACCTGCTCAGGGGCTTAACGGGGAGCCGAGACCCCCATTCTCATTTCTGACTCACGTGTGGTCACAGAGGTGCTGAGTCCCCATCACCCCAACCCACTGTCCTGCTAGGGAAAGGGGCTCTCATAGGGCACAGGAAAGAGCCCCATCCACGGGAGGCTGCACCCTGGATGGGCTGGTGCCTCCGCTGGTGTGGGGAGGAGGGGCGCGGGATGCCCTCTGTGGGTGGGGAGTTCTGCCCTCCATCCATGTTCGAGGCGGGAGGCCAGGACGTCTGCGAGTTCCAGCCTGGCGCTAGGTGAACCTGCACTTTCACTTTGGCCTAACCACATTCCGAGTATGTGACCGGTGGCCAACCCCTTAACCATTCTGTGCCTCAGCGTCCCCATCTACGAAACCAGGACAATAACACTTGGCTCACAGGGCTGTTGTAAGATGACATTTAGGGGCCAGCAGGTGGCGTGCTGGTTAAGGGCGCTGGACCCCCACATGGCCTACCATGGTTCAAGTCCTGGACCTGGGAGCTTGCTTTCTCACTTTCCCTCTCTCTCTCGCTTACTCTGTCCCTTTCTGGTCAAATTTAAATAAATAAATAAATAAATAAAGTTAAATAAAATAATTCTTAAAAAAAGATGACATTTATGAGACAACCGCTGCACATGTTAATGTACATCTCCAGACTCCCTGATTTCCACCACGACCACCGTGCATTCCTTCCTGCTATGACTCAGGGGAGTTACACACGCTGAGCAGCAGCCCTCCTGGGAGGGCGTGGGTTGGAAAGGGCGTGAGGGAGCTCTGCTGGGGTAGAGCTGCTGCCGCTGGGGAGGGTGGCTGGAGCTGCAGTAGCCAGACCCACGGAGCTGTGCGAGGACGAGGGCGGCGCTCTGAGGCGGGAATGGACATTCAGGAGGCCCTTGTTTTGGACCAAGCTCCTGGTCTGGGCCCCAGTAACCCACACCAAGATGGAGTCCTTCGTGCTAAAAGGCCACATTGCCAAACTGGGACTTTAAGAAAGCTGATCCCAACCTAGACCGGTAGTTTTTGAAAACAGGAGATTCCAGTCGGCTTGGCTCAGTGATATACGGAAATAAAAGTTGTGCACATCTCGTGGCTTTCTCAGGGTAGGCCCCAGACCTGGCTCTAGGTGCCCCTAGACTCGGTTATGAGCCTCCGTACTGCCCTGGCCCTTTACCCCTTACCTCTGTCAGACACGTCTGTCAGCCATAACTGCGACCTGATTCGGCTGTAACTGTGCCAGGATGACTAAGGCGAAGCACGGGGACTCCCGGTGGCCACGAGGTCTTCCTGCTCCCCTTACAGAACCCAGCCAATCGCGGCCCTGTAAGACTCCTTGCCACTTCCCCTCCCACTCGTCACTGTGGTCTCTGAGTCATCTGAACACTTTCAGGCCCTGGCACACGTTTTTCAGGAGATCGACCTCGGCCCTGGTCGGGAAAAGTCTGGCCTGCCTTACTTCGCCTCAGTGCTCCCCTGAGGTGACGGGTGTGTGTGGTGGAGGGAGCGATACGGAAGGGCAGAAGCCCTGCTGGGGCCAGGACGGGGTGTAGGTGCTCAGGAGGGCAAGTCAGTAGATGTGGGTGGACGCCACGGGGCCGAGCGGGGATCACACAGGAAATTCCTTATTTTTTTAAGAGAGAGATTTTTGCTGCAGAGTGTGTGATCACCGGAGATACAGAAAGACGGAAGCAAGAAATCACCCCCCGGGGGGATGGCCACACCGCAGTCTCTTCTCCTCCTTTCTTTTCTCAGGATTTTGGGCACGCACGCACACGCGCCTGGTGTGAATTTAAGGTGCTGGGTCTGGGACTGGAACACGGTCCACTATGTGGGAGTCCAGTGATGTAACTCTTACGCCATTTGCTGGTCTCTCACAGGGAAGTTCTAACTCTCACGGTCGCCCTGGCTTTAGGGCCCCTGGATGGCCCGGAAAGGCCAGTTAGCAGTGGGCAGGGTTACTTAGTAGTCTCGGTCCTTCCTGTGACAGAGGGGCTCCCGGGGAGTAACAGGGCCTAAAGGCTGACAGGAGGTGAGTGTGGGGTCCCTGAAAAACTGCAAAGGGACACGTCCTTGAGGCTCGAAGCTGCCTGGGGTGGGAGAGAGCATCTCTGCTGCCGGGGGTCGGAAAATTCTCAGGTCAAGGCAGGTTGGGCCAGACCATCTCTGAGCTGCTCTCCCAGGCCGGACACTGCTCCGAGGCCCCGTGGGCGAGTGCGACAGCGCTGCTGACCAAAGCACCGCCTGGCCCCGGCCCCGGCCCCGGCCCGCGCTGGGGAGCGTGGAGGCGCCCACTTACCGTAGAGCTTCTCCCTCTTCTTGCCTTGGGAGGTCTGCAGCTTGATCTCCCCCCGGAAGTGGCCTGTCATCTCTCCGTGGTGGGTGAGGGGCGTGTAGATGGGGAGCTGCGTCTCCGTGGCCTCTAACCGAAGAGCAATGCAGCCCTCGCCTGGGGGCAGAGGGGACAGCAGCTGCGTCAAGCCCGGCCATTCCACGGGAGGAACACTGAGCACCGGCTGCGGACTCAGCTCTACCATGCAGGGCAGTTCTTCCACACGATGGCCCAGACGGCAATTGTGGTTGTTATCTTTTATAGTTTATTATTTATGCACCCCCGACAGGCCCCGGCCCTGTGATCCACCCTCAGCTCAGCCAGCCGGATCGTGGGCACACACACGCCTAGTGTGCTCAGGTCTCCGCACTTCAACCGGGGACCTCCCCATGCGGGGTGACCTCACAGAGCTTGGTGCCTGACCACTGTGCCACGGCTCTGCCTCTGGGCAAGGAGCATTTAATCCACCCTGTGGAACAAGGCCTCAGCAATTCGGGCCAAGTCTCAAAGCTTACAGCAAATGAACTCCACGTGGATTAGTCTAAAAAAGAAAGAACGCAGTTATAGGCCAGCAGCAGACAGACGGTTAGGGACGGAGCCGGTTGCCGTAGGGATGGTCACGTCCCAAGGTTTGAGACAACGCAGGGAATGACAAGACTGGCAGGTGAGAGGACGTGCATGTTCGAAACTTCTGCACAAAGAAAGGAGGTACGCTGAGAAGGAAACCGGAAGGGCACGAGCAACCAGCTTCAGACTGGGGCGTGATCCGAACCCCATGAGAATGCCCCAAAGTCAAGGCCCCAGCACAGGGAGAAGCTGACGTCTCACACGGAAAGAGCTGCTGCCGCTTAATTTCAACAAGTGGAAAATGGAACGAAGGAAGCACCACGTGCCCTCTTGCAGACAGGAAGTTACCGCAAATCGGAAGGAAGGAAAATAGCATCCAATGTCAGGAGGGGTCCACGTGCGCGACCGGGAGCCGTTACAGCAGTCAGGTTGAGGGTAAACGCCAAGAATCACAAACATACTTAACCCCCCCACACACCGGAAAAGACGGAAACTCATCCTAAAGAGATGCTCCAGATGGATAGAAAAAGTGACTGAAGGAAGCTGTCCGCAAAGGAAATGATCTCAGTGTGACCGACAACCTAGCAACGGGGGTGAGGGCGCAGTCACAGTGATACTTTGATGAATAAGGTGACCTTTGGAATAGTATGCAGCCATGAAAAGGCAGGTCTTGAAGACTGTAGGAGGAACATGGAAAGCATATATCATCTCATACCAGGTGAGAGAAGCAGAAATAACATATGAAAACCACGCCTGCCCATGGCCTAGTGCCTACGGGAGCCAGATCCCACATGGCTGACTGCATGGTTGGAATCCCAGCCTCAGTTGCTTTAAAAACACACCAGGCATGTGAGTGTGGGTGCCCACAATATTGACAGGAGGAGGAAATGGAGAACAGATTATGGCATGGTCAAGCCCCATTGGGGGGTGCTTTCTTCTTCTCTGTTTCTCTCTGGTGGGTGCACATGCCCAACGCCCCCCTCCCCCAACACACACACACACAAAAGTATGAAAATCTATTATGTCCTGTGGAAACAGGAAACCAAAATAAAAATGACTGCAGTATTGGGGAATTAGACTGGTCGATGACTTTTTTTCTTTTTATTGTTAGGATACGCTGTTGGTGAACTGAGTATAAAAATGAAACCAGAGGAGGACCCGAGTATTTGAGCAGGAGAATGGAAGAGCTGCTTCGTGTCCTGCCTGCTTCCTGCCACTGAAGCTTCTGATATCCCACGCGGACCATCTCATCCCCTCCTGATGCGGGGAGCAAGCCAATGCCATTCTCACCACAGTGCACGGATGGCCTCTGGGCCACTCTGTCCCCAGGACACTGTGCAGGCTTTACTGGTCAGCTCTCTTGGCCACGTCTGGTACCATGGCCCCGTAGTTTCCCTAGTCTGATCTCTTCCGACGATGCCCCCAACGCCGCAGCCTTTTGGTTCCCCTCCTTCCTCTCTGGCTGTGCCTTTGCCTGTGGCTCGCTGTTGACCCAGCGCAGGAAGTGGACCCGCCATGAACCCAGCTGCTCAGACCAGGGTGCAGGGTCGTCATGACTCCCCACCTCCCGACTCCCAAGTGCATTTCCCAGATCAGTTCCTCTCATCCCCAGCCTCCTCTCCACTTCTCACTGTCGCCGCCTTCATCCTGACGCCCTCATCTCCCATCTTGATCACTGCAGCCATGCTGTCTCGGCGGAACTTTCAATAGCTCCCTGCTACCTTCGGGAGAAGGTCTCACACCTAGATGGCTTGTAAGGTTCCTGCCTCCAGCCTCTCTCTGGCCACCTGCCCTCTCACCCTATGCTCTAGCCGCACTGAATGCCACGTGTGAGAGTGAACCTGACACTGGCCAGGAGCCACAGGCCAGGTGAAGGTATCACAGAGCCCTGGTCCCTTGGGTGGGCCAGTCGGGGGAGCCACAGTCCGGTCCCAGAGCACTGGGCAGTTCCCATCACCTCAACCCTATTTCACGACTGAACCAAATGTCTCTGGCTGAGGAGATGGTTCTCACTCAGAGGGCAGCCGCAGGGGACAGAAGTGACAGCCTATTTCACACCCGAACAGGTGTTCCAGAGACCCGAGCAGCAGAGAGGGCCTGCAGCCCTGTACTTGTAGGCTCAGGAGCCTGCTGGGGTGTGCGAGGCGCAGGGCGGTGCAGGCAGACCTGGGCTCAAGTTCGGGCTCTAGGGCTCAGCTACTACCACCTGTGCACCTTGAGCAAGTCCCCTGACCCCTCTCTGTTTACTCATCAGGAGAACAGTTCCTGCTTCATGAGGCCTTGTCAGGACTCAGCCAAATGGGACCTGCCAGGCGCCGGGCTCAGCACCAGCAGGAGAGCCTCAGCAGACAGAGGCATGGCGACCTGTGGTGCCCAGGAGCCTGTGGAACAGGAAGGGCGGGTCTGGGAGGGGAAGGCAGAGCAGAACAGGGCAGGGAGAGGCCACTGGGCTGGCCTGGAGGAGCTGCCACTGCCCCTCCGCTCGGCAGCCTGGGCGGAGGGCAGGGGCGGGTCTGTCCTGGACTTACCGTAGGACTCATCACTGTCGGAGGACTTGATGCTGATCAGGATGTGCTGGTCCAGCAGGTACTCGGGGTCGGAGATGATGGGCTTCAGCTGCACAGAGAGGGGTACGGGGTGAGGGCCAGGTGGGGGCAGGCAGACTCGAGATGCTCTGATCGACCCAGTCAGGCCCCTGCTCTCCACGCCCAAGAGCAGTAGGAGCCCGGCAGGGCGGGGCTCAGCCGCCCCCCGTCCTTACCCCCACCCCAGGCCTCCCACGTTGGGCTGTGCTCCCAGGCCACAGGCAGAGGGCCTGGCCCCGGGGCACACCGTGCCCACTGCCTCCCTCCCCTCCCCTCCACTACAGTGTGAGCGCTCCCCCCCCCCATCCATGTGTCAAATTTAGGTCGTGATGGACTGAGAGGGCAGAGGCCCAGTCTGATTATGGGGTTGAAAGGTGGCCCCGGGAAGAGATGAGGGTTAGACTAATCAGGTGGCCCTCAGGGGGTGGCCGTGAGTTCTGGTGGGCTCCTAGGGCGAGGGAAGGAAACCAGAACAGACAACGGGACACAGTGGCTCTGCCCTGCTCTGCAAGACGCCCACCGGGGCCGGACCTCGGACCTTCAAACCGTGAGCCGAATAAGCTACTTTTTTTTTCACATTATTTATTATTATTATTATTATTATTATTATTATTATTATTGTATATACTTTCAATCATATTGTTTGGCTTACAATGAGACCATTTCGATATGTGAACATTTCTCCCCAACCCGTTGAACGAAATATCTTCAACAGATAATACCACACCTCCCGATCCCGTCAATGCTCTACCTCTGTATCCCTTCTCCAAATGTCCTTCGTTAGGCCCCACTCCTCCACACACACCTCATCTGACATTCGCACCCATCTCTTGTGTTTGTTCAACTGTTAGTCAATCAGTTTCAGTCATAGAATGCAGACAAACGGTATATGTTAAGTGGGGACATACAATGTCTCTCCTTCATAGCCTGGCTTGCCTCACTCAGCCGAATAAGCTACTTTTATAAACAGTCCAGGTTTTCTCTTAGTAGCAACAAAATGGACTTTGCATGTCCCGGGGTCACGGGGGAGGGGCAGGCTGACAGGGGACTGGGCCCAGGAACCAGGTTTGGAAGGACCCTGCACCTTTCTGACCAACTCCCCCAGTAGGACACAGCCCTTCCCGAGGCCCCTCCAGGACTGGGGAGGTGCGGCCTCTGTGTACGCCCCCAACAAAGCCCCCTCCCTGTTGCCTTCAGTGTCTTGGGGGTTGCTGGGGGCGGGGCTCAGTGAGTGACTGACAGACTCAAGCATCCTGCCCCTCTCTCCAACTCCCTGCTGCCAGGGATCTTTTGGAGCCAGGAACTGCTGCTCCCGAGGCCTGGCTGCTCTGGTCGGGGCTGTGCTGAAGCCAGGCTTCGTATGTGACCTCCGACCTCCCCAGCACACACAGGGAGCACCACTCCATGCCGGCCACTGTCTGCGGCTTTTCACTACCCAAGACCGCTCTGCGATGACTCAGCCCAGAAGGGCCTAGTATAAGTGTAGGTGCTGTCCACTGTCCACCCCTCCTTCCCACGGACATTGAGACACCCCTGGGCAGAGCTGTGGGCATCATGCTGATCAGCAGGATGGACGGGCCATCACTCCACTCAGAAAGTTCCAGAACGACTGACTGAAAGCTGCAGCAGGGGCTCTGGGACAATCCAGACTCTGTGACCACACCAACCGCTCAGCTCACTGACCATGTCTGACTCCAAGCTAGACGGGGCCAGGGCTGGGGGCTGAGGAAGTGGAAGGCCCTTTCCCACCTGGGTGCTCAGGGGAGTGAGGTATCTGAACACGGAAAGTCACAGTGCGGGGGTGGCGGCAGGGAAGGAGACTCTCCTGGGAGCTGAGCGAAGATTTAGAGGTGCAGAGGAGAGGCTGTCAGGGGCAGAGGTGGGTGGAGAATTTGGAGGCAGATTGGAGCAAAGGCTTCCTTATAGAACAGCAGTGGGGCTGCAGCCCGAGGGGGCTCGCCTCACTGGGCACCAGGAGGCAGCCAGACAAAGGGTCCCAGGATCAGGTGGGCATTCCAGGAAGGTCCAACACTTTGGGGTACCTCAGCAGAAAGATAGGAGGGTGAAGACCCCAGGGAGTGGCAGTGGGAGGAGGGGAGGGGACAGAGGAAGAGGAGCAGCAGGACCCAGTGACAGGACATGGGGAGTGGAGGAAGACAGGGTGTCCTAAAGGGCCCACAGTTGGAGCAGGGGCTGGTGGACGTGCTCCGGGAACAGGGATGCTGGCGTCTGGCCCGCACCTGCAGGTCTGGCTGGGGTACAGGAGGATTGGGGGGGGGGGGTGAGGCAGAAAGTTCTCCTTGGTAACAATAGCCCCCAGGCTCAGGGGCCTGAATACAGCCCAGGATGGGGACATCTTACAACTCTTCTGGGGTCTCAGATCAGAGCCAACTGAGCTGGCCAAGGCCTCTAAAGAATTTGGACTTGCTCCCGAATATGGAGAACCTGGAGCTCAGGCACTTGCTGTACCCTGAGACGCCACGTCCTCCTCAGGTGGCCATGAGTCTTCTAATCAGCCATGAACACCAGCGTGGGCAGCCCCGCTCTGAGACCTGCCCACAACCCGCCCAGCCTGAGAGGATGGCCCTCCACCAGTCTAGGGCTGTCCTTTAGAGCTCCCCTTGGGGCTACCTACGAGGGAACCTTCAAGGGGGTCCTGAGCCCCCCACCTCCACGAGGGATCTGCCAAGCCTGGACTCCCCTTCTCCATACGCTCCCTTGTGATGGAGAAGGACACGGTGTCCTACTGCTCGCTCTGGCCAGTGATGACGTCCAGCACCAGCAAGCGTGTACACATGACAGCGAGCACCTCCGCCGTCAGCTCACTGTCGGAAACGGTTTTGGTACGAGTCTATTTTGGGGCCAGCAGGTGGCATGATGGTTAAGGCGCTGGATCCCACGACACCAACTCTGAGGTTCTAGTCCCAGACCCAGCAGCTTGAAGAACACACTGGGTGTGTGTGCATGCATGCCTACAATCCTGAGAGAGAAGGAGAAGGAATTTTGGCATGGCCATCCCTCCGGGGGTGAGGTCTCACTTTTCTTGTCTCTGTGTCTCTCTATCTCTCTTGGGCAAGTGCATGTGCTCTGTGGCAAAAAAGCTAAAAAAAAAAAAATGTACTTTTCTACTATAAAGAGGAATGTCTTCCCATGGGACACGGACATGTCACAGCTCACGGTTAGGAGCCAGCAGACTCCTTCTGCCTCTGCTTCATCCCACGAGCCAGCGCAGACTAGGCCAATGAACACTGAAGGGCGGGCGGGGCCTCAGGGGTTGGGGCCTGGGCTGTCACTATTGCCATCATGAACAGACCTCTCCCGGCTTGGCACCTCAGCTTCCTTTTTGCAAAGTCACGTGGTTAATGAGTCGATCTCTAGATCCCTTCTCTGACCCATTAGGGGACAGAAAGCCATTTAGGAACATTGGGGCCACTTGTCTCACTGCTGAGAATGTGCTGTGACTACCTTGGACAAGAGTGTGCTTGAGCTGGGGCAGTCTGAGGCTGGTCTCTGCTGAACTGGGTCGGGGGAGGAGACGGAGTTTCTGCTCCCAGGGCTCGGCTGCCGGCCAGGACTGCCGCCCCGGCAAACACGACATTCCCTGGGGAATGTCCTCTTCCTGAATTACCTTCGGAAGGGTCTCCCCAAACTTCACCACCAGTTCCCCTTCACTTCCGTCTTCATTTTCTCCCTCCTGACTCTTGACAAAACCTGTCGGAGGACAAGAAGTTGGTTTCCAGGAAGCAGACAGGAAGGAAGGACCCCCGCCAGGCTGGGGAATAGGCTGTGCCTCCTTTTTTATTTTGAGGGGCATCAGCATCCTCTGGGTCGGGTTTGCTGGGGATATGATGCTGTGCAGGAGGTGGTCATTTGCCAACATGGGCCAGTTATTTTTAGGAAAATCAGAGAGGTTCCCCCTCCTTCTTAGCTCCTCTGCAACAAACCGGGCAACAAAGAAACCATCACATCACAGGCAAGATTAGGAAACATGACAGCTCGTCCCCCGTCCCCGCCACTCAAGACAGCAGCCTTTTGAAATTCTAATTTAAGCTTCCTAATATGCTGTTTCCATAGAAATCTATGCAAATGTCTCCATCGGTTATTAAAAACACCCGCACAAAATCCTCCTCATGTTTGGAGCTGCTTTGACCCCGCTTGGCAATCCAGGGCTTGGGGACTTGGTGGCGGAAGCGCCTCTGTCATCAGGACTTGGGCCCGGCTGAGTTGGAGAAGTCGGGGCTGGAGTGCAGACTGGTATGGGGGCACATGCCTCTTTGCGATTTCTGGAAGCACCCCAGGCTTGCCTCCCTCTGTGAAGTTGAGGTTCCCCCTCCCCTCCCCACCACTCTCCAGACCAGAGAGGCAAGGAGAGTGAGAAACCACACGTCTCTCACCGCACAGAAATGTCACCAGAAAGGGTGTCACCCAAACACAGTTTGTGCTCGGTGCTGCTGGCTAAGAGGAGGCTGTCCACTGTCCCCAGCCTCCTCTGGGATGCCACCGGCGCCTGAGGAAGATGCCTGAGATGCGAACAGCTGGAGGGGCTGGGGCGACAGGGCCGTCTGGCATGTGCGGCTCAGGCCGCAGCGCGGCCTCCATGAGCTCTGGGTTCCTCAGTGCCTGGCTCAGGGCGCTCCGGCTTGGTGGGACGGAGCCTCTGCTGGTTATAGCCTGCCCGGAGGGCACGGGGAGAGGACCCCCCTCCCGGAGGGGCTGCCACATCAGTGGCTGTCCTTGCCCCGGCATTGGAGCAGCAGAACAGGCCACAGGGGGTTCCCCTTCACAGTAAGTGGGTGCCACTGGGGACCTCCACGGCAGCCCCACTTCTCTGACCCCCTTGGGCCCACCTGTGAGTCCTTTCTGGGGAGGACGCGCTGACAAGGAAGCATTTCTAGTGGGTGCACTCACTCTCTAAGCAGCTCGAGTGGAACTCCAGGTAGAACTTGGTCTGCGACTTGGTCTTCAGCGTGGCGTAGCACCTGAGGAACTCGATCTGCCCTTGGCTGTCTGCAGTCCCCGGGCCTGTGGCGGGTGAGGCGAGGGCCCTTCACATCAGTTTCCTGGGCTGGACCCCTGGCTCCTCACTCCCCACGCCAGCTCCTTCCCAGGGCCTGGGGAAGGTGAGCGTCCAGGGGAAGGGCAGGCTTCCCTGGGGTAAAGCTGCAAAAAGACCCACCACCCTCGCTGAGTCCCCCAGGGTGGTCGCGGTCTTTCTGGGTCAGGGACTGGCCACAGTGGAGGGGGCAGGAGGAGGATGACGTCACGGAGTCAAGACCCTCTGGGGGGGTCACTGACGCCGCATGGCTCAGAGCACTAACCTCACTACCTTGGTCCCCTCCAGTTTGCGGTTCATGGCTCAAACATGCCCCGCCTCTGAGGTCAGAAAGTGGGGGGCCTGCTCTTCCTCCCTGGGACACAGTCACCCCACTCCTCTGGACCGCAGCTCATCTGCACTGTTAATGTGTCTGTAACTGTTCATTTAGACGGTGCTTCACAAGACCCTCAGCTGGCTGAGACGGGTGTTCTGTCCTGAGCTGCGTTCTCAGCCACTTGAGAGCAACAGCCAGTCTTTCCTTCCTCCAGCCCTCTCGTCCTTTCTAAACCCCACAGCACGGCCAGCCTCTGCTGAGGTTCAATTAACACCCCTCAGGTGATCAGCACTTCTGAGTCCCAGCGGGGGAAGCCAGGCCTGACCTGAGAGTTCCCTGAGCAGGGAAGGGGAGAGTGGCTTGGGCTGCCCCATCAAGGTGGCAGGAAGTCTGAGAAAGGGGAGCCAGGAGAGGTAGGGTCTACCTCTAGGAATGTTCTGGAAAGGCAGAGCTGCCAGAGCTAGGGGGAGACAGGGAAGTGTGTAAAGGCTTGGGTGGAGACAGGAGGTCATGTTGCTGAGGTCACAGACGTTAGACCCGAGCGTATGGAGAACAGCCTCCAGGACAGCAGGGTCTGGCCTTGCCTATGGCCCTAGGGGACAAGAGGACACAGCCTTCCCCAGCCTGTGTTTGGGCCCCCCACTCTCAGCCTTCCCAAACAAGCCCAGTTGTTTGCTGACCGCAGAAGCAGGGAGAGGGCAGAGGAGATGACAGCACGACTGCCCAGCTGAGGCTGGACAGAGAGAATGCCTGGCCCCTGCTGGGACAACCAGCCTATGGTCTACGACCAGCAGGGGCTGGGCTATTTGAATAAAGACCTGCAAATCTGAGCATCTGCCCTAGTGCCCCCAGGCCTAGGCACCTACATCCCATCACAGCTTTTACCACCGCGGTCTACCACGCACCTGCACTGACGTTCACAGAGTGCTTGCTTGCTTTTTCAGTTTCTAAAGTTTATTTATCTCTCCCATGAGTGAGAGAGCATTCCCATGAAGTTCTGGACGCCATGGTCCTTCTGTAGCTTCAGCCGGCCAGAATCGTGGGCACACACATGCCCGTGTACGTGGGGAGGCCTCCGGTCCCCACAGTCCCTTCTCCGCCATCTCTCTAGCCCGTTGGGATTTTGGCCATGCGTACTCGTGTGCTCAGCATGTTTCTCAAGCCACCAGGGCAGGACTCAAGCTACAGTCAGCCATGTGGGATCTGGCTTCCTTCCTACCTAATGATTTCTTCAGACAGACTCACTTTCTAAACCAAGATGTAATTTAATGGAGCACAGACAGCACTATACTAAATACAAACTAATGCTGCTCGCGTTGCACAGAAAGGGAAGACATAGTAGAATGAACACACTACTGATAAATGTTCATCACGTCCCCCCAGGCATGTCTTTGCTGGCAGACAGGCCACACCAAAACACTGATTCACTGAATTCTCCGGACGGAGGCTTGGGCTGGCCCTGCGGCCTGCTGGATAATGCAGCTGGATTCAACAGAACCGACCAAGCAGTACAAATCCCAGGCCTGGCGGCTTCACAGTCACATGGGCATATGTGCATGTCTGCCTCGAATCCCGACGGTGGAGAAATGGAGGTGAAGAAGGGCAGAGTGACTACACCCCTCTGGAGGGTGCTTCTCTTTCTCCCTCTCTCTCTATCTCTGGCAAGCACACACACCCTCTGGAAAACAGGCAACCAAACAAATAAATAACTGAAATGGAGCTCAAAAGGCTGACACGTTCACCATCAGAGCAAGTTAGTGCTCGGCACCGAGCTGTGGCGTGGTGCGAGCAGGAGAGACCTGGCCGGTGGACTGTGACTGGCCTGGAAGGAGAAGCCTCCACCTAATGCAGGGGACCGATGGCTGCAACCGGAAGACGAGTTCCAGGCTCGCCTCTGAGGCAGACAGAAATGCACACTGTCCACCACTTACCGTTCTTGGAGACAAACTGGGAGGTGACCCCTGCCTCGAATGTGGCGAAGACAGGGCTGTGGTCACTGGTCATGATGTCGCTGGTGCTGCCTGCAGAGAAAGAAGGCGTGTCTGAGCAGGAAAGGAGGAGCCTCTGGTCACTAGAGGGTGGGAGCCACGGCAGAACTAAACTACCCAGGGAGCCCTCGGAAGGGTCAGGTTTGCCCCCGTCACCCCGCGACCTCCACAAACAGGCTTCCGTGCACTGAATGACTGCGTACTGTCCCATCAGGGAGGAAACAGGCGTGCTGGTTCTGACACGGATTATGGACTGCCCACCATGGAGATTTTCTGGTCTAATCAGTTTATTTCACTGATAAAGAGCCCAAGGCCCAAAGTGAGATGGGGACTTGGCCTGCTCTTCATCAGTGAGAGAGCCAGAACAGCTGTCCCATCCCACAATGCCTTGCAAGATCAGGAGAGAGTGGATGGTGACACGGTGTAGACACTGAGTGTAGACTGCTCCTTCAAAGAGCTCCAAGCTGGGCTGAGAAGGGGGCAGCAAGTACATTTGGAGAGGGAGAGAAGAACAGTTCTGGAAACACAGGCCTCTTCTAACACAGCCAGTTGGAGGTGTCTGGAAACTGGGAGACGAGCTTTCCTGTATTTTCTCCCTTCCTTTCTTCTTCCCATGAGAGAGACCCCAACAAGGCTCCCACGCCATGATCCACCCCTGCATCAGCCAGCCCGGACCGTGGGCTCGCGCATGTGCATGCCTGGCACACACAGGGAGGTTCCAGGATGTGAACCTGGGACCTTTCCACGTGGGTCCAGTAGCGTTACCGTTGTGCCACCATCTGGCCCCCTGGAGACTTATCTTTAGATTTGGGCCATGAGATTATGTGGAACCAGAAGCCACGAAGAAGTCTGGGCTTCCCAAGGAAGACATGAGGGTGAGGAGAGAGGAGGGTGAGGAGAGAGGAGGGTGAGGAGAGAGGAGGGTGAGGAGAGAGGAGGGTGAGCATCTTGGACACAACGACTGTGAATGTGCCGCAGGGAACACGGTCATCCCACGAGACCAAGGAAGAGAGGAAACAGTTCGCTCTCTTTCTCTGTAAAGCATTTACAAATCATTAAGAAAAAGAAACACTCCACCCCTCAACCAACCCGAGGATATGAGCGGGAAACTCGCCAAAGAAATCCAGGTGGAGAATAAACCTGAAAAAATACCCACTCACAAGGGCGGCCACAAAGGCACACGGAGGCAAAGAGAACTGGGAGAGACTGACCAGCAGGGAGTGAGCGGTGGAGCCATGACCTGGGGGGGACGGGTCAAGAGTCCAGGCAAAGGTTAGTCAGGAAAGGAGGAGGAGGGCACCCTTCTCTGAGACCAGAGGGGAGAACGTGGAGGGGCCTCAGCAGGAAACCGTTTGGAGGAGAGAGGAAGCCAGGGGGCCCAGTGCTGCATGAGGCCAGAGACGATGGAGACAGGGCAGAGGGCTCAGGGCTGGGCTTCGCATCGGGGTGGCAACAGAGGAGGGGTGTCTGAGGAGGTGTTAAATGGTTGACAAGCAGTTGTTTTTGTTTTCTTAATGTTTTCAAAATATTTTAGATATGCATTGAACGTAACAGCAATAGCAGTACACAAACTGGGTCCTTGAACCTGGGAGGTGGACTGTTATATGGGTGGCCCTCAGCGAGTCACCTCTCTGTGGTCCCCTCCCACAGGGAGCTCGGGTGAGGCCCCGAGACTTCCTTGGGCCAACGGGACCTTGTTAAACAGAGGCAAACAGAGCCTTACAAGGCACTTCTGTACCTGAGACTTGCAGAGGGGACCCCGAGACCACACTAGCCTGCTGGATGATGAGTTACCACCATCACCCCAGCCTACAGTCAGACAACCCCAGATCTGAATGGACCCTACTGACACAAATAGAGCAGAGATGAGCCAGTCAAAATTCAGTTCAGAGAATCATGAGAACAATGAGCAAATTGCTGCTTTAATCCAGTAAGTGTTAGGGTCGTTTGTTCTGCAGCTAAAGGTAGCTGATACACCTGGTCACGTGGCTCAGCCTAAGACCTAGGCTCCCAGGTCACCCCACTCCCTGAGCTCTGGATATCTATTCCTTTCTTTCTCAAATATTGCCCCCTTCTTACCCATTAAACCCCTCTACACTGGGACCAGCAAATGGCATAAAGATTACATAACTGGACTCCCACAGAGTTGACCATGGTTCGCATCCTGAACCCAATGGCATAAACCTCATGCAGGGCATGTGTGTGTGCATGCCCAAGATCCCAAGAGGAAAGTGGAGGAGAAGGGACTGTGGCGTGGTCATCCCCCTAGGGAGGATTTCTCGCTGTTTCTCTGGCGAGTCCACATGCCCTCTAGCAAAAATCTCTCTAGAAAAAAAAAAAAAAAAAAAAAAAAAAAAAAAAAAACTATGATATTTAATTAATGATCATTATCAAATTCCCTGTATCTTTCGTCTTCTCTTCCCATAAGCTGGCCATTCCCGAGGCTCTCAGGATGGTTTCCCTCCATCCTTCATACACTGGGCCGAGGGGGGATGTACCTTCTTGCTCCTTACTGCCACTTCCAGACCAATCTCCCTCCTTTTCCCCTAAAACCTCTACAGTTGGGCAGTTTTGAATGTCAGGTTCAGGTTCAAAACAGTAAGTGGTAATTCTCTAAGCCTCCACTGTCTCCTGGCTCTACAGAGGCTGGCTGAAGAAGGCAAAGAGTAGAGTTTCTTTTCTCTGTTTCTTTTCTTTAACTTGCTATAGGGCATGTGCACTCGCCAGAGAGAAGGAAAGTGAGAAATCACTCCCACAGGGGATGACCACACTGCAATCCCGTCTCCTCTCAGGATGTTGGGCACACATGCACATGTACCTAGCATGTTTTTCAAGTCACTGGGTCCGCGACTTGAACTGTGTAGTTGCCAGTTGGGATCCATCTGCCTTAATCACCTAACCAGTGGCTGGCCCTGGTGGGATCTCCTGAAAGGCAAGAATTGGCAAGGCTCCTGATATGAGTGATCTCACACCGGCCTGGAGAGCTCAGCAGTGTGGACGGGGATGCAGACCGCGAGAGTTCTCCTGTCCCCCAGAATCCACGGGGGAGGGCTTCGTATGTGAAGGTGGTATGTGATTCAGTTCACTTCCTCCCTTCATGGTGTCCTGGCTGGCACCTGGGGTGTGCTAAGGTCATTGAGTGGGCTCCTGTGACTGCGTGCTGGTGGGTTACAGAGAGAAGAGGAGCCCGGGGCAGGCAGACACTTAGGGACAGCCTCTCTGCTCGTCATCCTGCCCTTCACCATGTTGGAGCCTCATAAGAGTTTGGCCCCTGGCCCCCTCAACCATGAGCTGAATAAACCTCTATTTTTATGAAGCACCCAGAGTCAGCTATCTCTGTCGGCAACACAATGGCAGACTAAGACGAGGGCGTGCACGGTGAGAAGGGTACAGGCAGGGGGTGGTGTGGGTACTCTCAGGTTTTCATGTGGGACAATGCCTTGGCCATGGCTGTGAGGGCAGGCTGGCTTCCCCACATCTAAAGGTGCCACGTGATAGCTGGCTAGTGATGGTACTCCTGGGAGACAGAGCTCAGGAGCCGAAGACACAGAGCACATGGGTCACACTATCCAGGGCTGCTCTGGGTCCCTTCTGGGCAGCAAGGGACGTGCACAGAAGGAGTGGAAGTCAGTTAGACCTATGGGACTGGAGAGCAATGCCAGCATCTGGCTGGCCCCAGAGAGGGTGGGAGCCACAGTGGTGCACAGGCGGCAGCACTCTGAGGGCGCAGGTGGGGTTGGGGGCCCAGCTGGGATCCTGAGTTGCCCATCAGGGACCCCTGGGCTGTGTGACCTCTTTCCATAGGTGCATGCCCAAGACCAGGGTGGCTCTCCTCGGGGTGCCGTTGTCTGGAAATTTCTAATGTTTTAAAAATAAGGGACCAGCAGTTAGCATAATGGCTATGTCACTGGACTCCCATGTAGTCAACCGCGGTTCACGTCCCGGACCACGTCCCGGACCCGGTGGCTTAAACTCATGCCGGCCGCGTGTGCGTGCATGCTCAAGATCCCGAGAGGAGAACGGAGGAGAAGGGATTGTGGCATGGCCATCCTCCCTGGGGGGTGATTTCTCGCTTTCTGTCTCTATGTCTTTCTCTCTCTCTGTCTGTCTGGCGAGTGCACACACCCTATAGCAAAAAAACTCTCAAAAAATTTTTTTTCATTCAGGCAAGTGTTCAGAGTAATTCTGTTCTGTGTCTTTCCAAGCTCTTATTTTGCAAGTAGTGAGAACTAGCTTTTAAGAATAAGCACAGGGGCCAGCAGCTGGCATGGTAGTTAAGGTGTTGGACTCCTTAAGATGGTGGACCATGGCTCAAATCCCAGACCTGGTGGCTTGCTTTCTCACTTTCTCTCTCTCCCTCTCTCTTTCTAGTGAGTGCACATGCAAATCAATAACAATAAATAAAATAAATAATGTTTTAAAAAGAAGGGGCCAACAGGTGGCTTGGTGGTTGGGATGCTGGTGCTTTCTCACTTTTCTTCTCTCTCTCTGTGTATCTCTCTGGTCAAACTGAAAAATGATAATAAACAAAATTAAATAAATTAAAAAAAGAAAAGAACAAGCACTCAGGCGAGGCAGAACTCCATCAACGTACTGCAAACTTTCAAGGTCAAGTTATGTCTTAACTGCTTTAATAACTTACTCCATAATTATCTTAATATTATACATCATACCTTTTCATCAGTCTAACTCAATTTCTCTGTAACTTCCCCAATACCTGTGTGTTCACTTAAGATACGCGTTAGGTTGAACCATATGAATTTTCAATAGTTGACTATTTTTGACCTATGGAAACACCCTTTCTGTGTGGTCTAACCCTAATGTTTTCAAAAGAAATAAACCTGAACTTTAAAGTGTGGTCCATCATTCAAATAGCTTCCAAAGCAGGAGATACTTCTTAGATTGCAGTCCAGGGGGGGTAGGGAATGTAGCAATGTTTCGGGTCACCTGATCAGGGGGAGGAAGTGCATCCACTTTACAAATGCACAGACCAAGTCAGACTGCAGGGAGTTGTTCTCTGACTCTGGTCTGCGACCCCTAGCGTTTCGACTCACCGTAGGACTGACACACCACGTGCACCAGGGGGTAGGACTTCCAGAGGACGCGGTCACACCAGGAAGGCAAGTTGTACTTCATCTGCAAGTCAAAGTCATGAGCTTTATAAAAAGCCAGCTATGTATGTGTGTGTGTGTGTGTGTGTGTGTGTGTGTGTGTATATATATATATATTTAATCAGTAAAAGAAAAGGTTAACTGGCAGTGTAAATAGAATTTCCTGTAGGTTGCTTTAAACTTTCCACCCACCTCAAGTCCCGACTCCATTGCCATGCCCCATGCTTCCCTATACTCTGGACTCCTGCCTAGAACAAGATGAATTCACTTCGCTGCCCCCTCACCCATCCTCCTCCCTGTTTCGGATTCCCTGCATCATCACCTCTTCTTACTTTCTTTCTCACTCAGATAAACCCCTCTACCTGTATTTTCAATCTGTCTCCACTTACTCTCTGCAATACTTACTTTAATAACATGCTCTAGCCACCCATTCATCTCCCCATTCATCTCCCTATCTGCCCATCCATCCACCTGTCCATCCATCTACCTGTGCATCCACCCATCCATCCATCCACCCATCCATCCATCCATCCATCTACCCACCCACCCATCCATCCACCCACCCATCTATCCATCCATCCACCTATGCACCCATCTAGTCAGCCAGCCACCCGCCCACCTATCCTCCCTTACACACACCTGTCCCCCTACTCATCCAACCACTCATCCAATCATTCCAATAATATCTACTATATGACAAGCCCTCTGTGGTGACTCAGGCTACAGCATTAAGCAAGATGTCCACTGGGCATCATGGATACTGGGCATCATGTCCACTGGGTGTCACCTGGCTATGATAACAACCCTACATTATCATGCCCTTATCCTCTCATGCTCTGGCTCTTTCTTCTCTGCCTACAAGCATACAGGTACTCATCCTTGTGGAGAGCAGCCAATCTGAAAGTGTGATTAAAACATGTGGCCTGTAGACACATGCAGATATGTGCTTCCATAAGCTACTCTCACAGGGCTACTGAGAAGCATCTGTATACGAAAGCAGTATCTGCCTGTTGTCAATAGTTGTCTTCCTGTCGTTGTTGATACCCAATACCCCATACTGCCCAGTATTAGCTTAAGGAAGTCACATGCGTTTATCAGATTGTCCCCCCAAAAAGATCAGAGAAATTGTATGGTGCCAGTCATTTTCACATCCTCAGACAATTCACATCCAAAAGCAAATGACTTTGCATTCCGATTTCTCCTCCCTCATTCTCTTTGCATTCCACTTCCTTCTTCCCCATTCCTTTTACATCCCATTTTCCCCTTCCCCCATTTCCTGCCCTTTAAAAGAATAAACCTGAGGCTGGTTCTGGTCGCAACTTTTCCAGCAGAGAAGCTCTGCCCATCTGAGCCTCGCTTTTCCATACTTATGTATCTTTGTGTGTGTTTTGTTATTGCGTCTATTTCTAATCCACAGCCTTCCCCACTCAGAGAAATGTGTTCATGCTGAGCTGGTCCCAGCACATCCTAAAAATGCTTATCCCTACCTCCTTCATTTACTTTTTTCTTCCTTTTATCAATTTTATTTCGATAATGTTCTATTTTTACTACTTCTACTTCTACTTCTGGACCACTCTTTTTTTTTTTTTTAAACTTGAGGTACAACTTACATACAGTAAAAATTTAAGTGTACAGCTTGAGGAATCTTTACATTTGTACACACTCATTTAATCACTACCCAGATCAAAATACAGAAAATTCCCATCATCCCAAAAGACTCCCTTGTATCCTTTCCTTGTCAATACTACCACCTCCTAGGGGTGAGCACTCTGACAACATCTCCAGTGGCTACCTTTGCTTCGTCTTGAACTTATGTAAATGGACTCATTCGGTATCTATTCTTTTGTGTCTGGTTCTATCATCCATATTGTTGCTTACAAATGTTCTTTTGCTTGATTGCTGAAGTAGTATTTCACTGAGCATGTGTTTGTGACACAAGCTTTCCACATTGATCTAGTCTACTGTTAATGGACTTAAGGTTGTTTCCAGTTTGGGAGATTATGAAAAAAACTGCCATAAACATTCTCGTGCCTATTTTTTGGTGGCCAAATGTACTGAATTCTCTTGCGGCTACACCAACAGGGAATTACTGAATGACATGGCAGGTGTATGTTTGATTTTCATAGGTGCTGCCGAACACCTACCTCGTATTGTAGTTCTCAGCACTGGCTGCCCTGAGAATTCCCTGTGGAGCTCTACAAATATAGAGAAAATGGGACCCCACGCAGACCTACAGCACCATAACCTCTAGGGATAAGGCTCCGGCATCTGCATTTCTGAAAAGCTTCGCCAGTGAGTGATTCATCTGCACACCCTTGGGAAAGTCCACCCTATCCTCCTGCAGTCTGGACTTCATGTCTATGATTCTATTCAAGCTATTCTTTTCAGGTCCTCCCAAACCTCTGAACACTCGATTGAGCTGCCTGTGCATGGTTCTCATTCTCTTTGGCTCATGTCGCATAGTGTGGACCACTCATGCTTGAGCAGTTCTCCTGGCTGCTGTGGTGCTGAGTCACCCTGAGGAGATGCCGCTCCTCCCCCCTCCTCCCACCTACATGAGCACTCTTCTTCTGTCATCTTTGTTATCTCTGCTTCTCCCTCCAACCTCTGAATGTAGATGAGCCAAATCCATCCACACTCTTCTCATCTTCCTCTCTTTCCCTGACAATCTCGCCTACCTTCATGGATTCAACTGTCCTCTCTACAGACAAATCTACAGCCCCAACTCCAAGGTCTCTGCTTAGCATCAATCTAGCATTTTCAATGCCTTCTGCATATTTTCTGAGATTTCCCACTAACATTATACTATCAATAATTCTGAAATCAAGTTCTGTGTTTCCCCTCCAAGCCAGCTCTGCCTCCACATTTTTCAGTTTTTATTACTGGCAATCAGATCTACCAATAGCGCTTACTTTCTTTTCTTTCATTTTCACTGTTTTCCTGTCTGATTCAGGCCCTAGTTGTTTCTCAGCTGGAACCACCATCATGGCCACACTGATGTCCCTGCATCATCCTCATCCTTTACAATGACGCCAACCAAAATCCTACCTGTGTCACCTGATGCCACCAGCCCCTCTACAGAACTTCCAGTAGCTTCCTGTTGCCTGTCATCACCTGGCATCCAGGACTACACATTCTCCCATCACAGGCCCTGTTTCCACTTACACTCAAGTCAAACTAGACCATCCCTTACCAGCTGTGCATGTGTCCCTGTGGGTCTGCCTGAGGGTGTCTTTAAGCTGGGTGGTCCTATTTTCATGAAAATAGTCTTGGATCTTCTTTCTCCCTCTTCCTCTCAAAGAATCGACCCAAAGCTTGGCCTCTCTCTCCCACCTCCAGTTCATCTGCCCCTGAGCCCAGGTATGTCCAGAGCTCTTCCAGACAACGCTGAACTCATTCCCCATCTCTCTAGGCTGCCAGGGGCCCTGTGTGCCCACCACCTGGTACCTCCAACCCTCAGGCCCTGGCTATGGCGATGGCCTCCCTGGGCTGGGCCCCCTGGAAGGTGACAGAAGCCAGATTTCCTATCCTGGTGTCTGCTCTGGCAGTTCTTTCAACCCGAAAGACATCAGCCCCCCTCGCCCCTGGCCACGGCCTGGGGAGATCCAGGCTTTCCTGCAAGGAGCCTCAAAGGCGCTGCCTCACTCTCAGACCCTTCCCACCCAGTGGTCACTTCCCTCTCTGACTGCTCCTCACTGCATCTGACACCATCACATTCTGGCTTGTTAGTTACTTGCGCCATGTGCCTGGTCTCTTCTACGCAGGACAGACTCTCATTTACCTGGGATCACTCATCAGCTGAGAGTGGCTAACTCCTAATAAGCCATCAGTAAATACTTTTGTACAAATAAGTAAAGGTGTTACTGCATCTTTCTCCAAACAGTTTCCTGGAACAGAAGTGGCCTCTTAAAATACAAATTGGTTTCCATAACCAAGTTTGGCACACCCGACCCATCAAGTTTCTGATCAGTCCTGTAGTGAAGAAACCTGTTTCATGTGGATTCACTCAACAGTTTTGCAAATGTATTTGCAGGACTTTTTTTCTTTGTAAACGAGCCTCAGAAACTGCCTGTCCAACCTTGGACTGATGCCACCCTTCTCACCCAGTTAAGATAGTCATGTTCTAAAATCCTCTCAGGATCAGGACCAGCAATTGGCATAATGGCTATGTCGTTGGACTCCCATGTAGTCGACCATGGTTCGAGTCCCGGACCCTGTGGCTTAAACTCATGCCGAGAGGAGAATGGAGGAGAAGGGATTGTGGCGTGGCCATCCACCCGGGGGCTGGGGGGAGGTGAGTTCTCGCTTTCTGTCTCTCTGTCTTTCTGGCGAGTGCATACACCCTGCAGCAGAAACCTCTCCAAACACACACACACACACACACACAAACACACACGCAAATTCTCTCAGCATCTTAGACTATCTGGGCAGAAGGTAAACCACGGGGTCACTGTTCAGCCCTGTGTAGTAGACAGTGTGGGTGCCCAGTGTTAGCTCTGGGTACAACTCAACGTGTAACTTCTGTTTCCTCCCTTCTTGTTGCCCCGTAGATGGGGACACTGCCCACCTTCTGTTTGCCTTTATGGGAACAGAGACGAGAGGGGTGAGGAGAGCCGGGAGGGGTGCAGCCGGAGGGCCGAGGAGACATCTATGAGGACTCACCCCTGTGGCTTTCTGCTTAGTGTAGGCGTATTTGTCCCGAGTCAGTCTTTCAAAGCGGTAGGTTGGTGCGAACGTGATTTCTTCCTCCTCTGAAACAGACAGACTTTGGTTTTAGTTTTGATTCCCCAGTGTCCCTGGCATAACCCTTCCCCTGCTGAGGAAACCTGGGGGAAAGAGGACCCCGAGGGACGGCTGGACATGGCCCCGGCAGAGACTGTCGCGCTCACCGAAGTGCAGGAAAACCTTCTGCTCTCTCCTCTCGGCGAGCAGCTGGTCGTGGGACAGGAGGTCCGCGTACTGCTGCTGCTTGATCTTCTGGATGATGGTTTCTGCTTCCTGGACAAGGACACGCACAGGCTGCTGGGACACCCCTCTCTCCCCAGCATGGTGTCAAAGTTGTTGGAGTCAAAGTGGAGTCACTTGCTTCAAACCCTGACTAAATGGAGCCAGGGAAGGCCACAAAGGGTGAGGAGGTGGAGGCGATTCTCACACACGTAGCCTGGTAACAGGAATCGTCCGCTGTGAGGACTCTGTCGGCCCCTCAGCCTTGCACAAAGGGCGCTGACCCTTACACAGAGAGCACCACCCAGGAGCTCCTGTCCAACCTCGGACTGATGCCACCCTTCTTACTGACACTGGTAGCCGACAGAAGTGTCCTAACCATCGCGGGTCAGCCCGCAGCCTAGGGGTTGAAGGAGCAGTCAGTTCCGCTCTGTTGGACAGGGAGTATGTCTTGCTCTCCCTCTCCATGAGCGCTAAGACGCCCTGAGCAGCCCCTGAGAGGACCTGAAACCTAAATCCTGGGCCCTGCCCACCCTTTGCAGGCCCCAGGTTCAGAGGGTAGTGCAGTGGTTCATGTCTCGAGGTCTCCTCAGACGCAGCAGGTGCACACAGGCCTGTGAGGTGGGAGTGGCCCATGGCACAAGGGCCCTGTTGGGGTGTCTGTCTTGCTCACAGAAGAAATAAATCAATGAAATCTCTTTTCTTTCTTTTTTTTAAAAGGTACCTTTTAAAAGGTACCACACCGTACTGTGGTCATGCAGGCCCACTCCCTCTTCTCAAGGGGTCCTTTACCCCTCAGATGAGCAAGGGCACGTCTGTGCCCCCAGCCCTTTGGCCACTGCTCCTTGGACCTAGTGGGTATCCACTTCCAGGAAGTCTTCCCGAGATGGGTGTCCCATGTGCTGAGACAAATGAGTGGCAACCTCTGCACCCAGCCTGTCCGAGGAGCTTGGACCTGGCACTTGTGACCAGCCTACTGGGTGGCCCGAGCGGCCGAGAGGTGGTGAGGGGGAAGCCATGATGGCTGTGCAGGAACTGGGTGTGTGCAGGAGGCAGGAGCTGCCTCAGGCCAGCGGGGCTGGGTGTCCCCGTGCCCCAGCCCCCACAGACAGCGTCTTACCCAGGTGGGCAGCTCCACACGGTAGTTGAGGTCCCCGAGCCAGAAGAGGTGGGTGAAGCGGTGCGTGATGTTAAAGGGACTCAGCTTCTTGTCCCCCAGGGCCAGGAACCGGAGGATGTTCATGTAGTTCTGGTTCCTCCTGCATCCAGGAAAAACCACCATTCAGCACACAGTCACCACTCCCACCCACCGCGGAGGGACGTCAAAGGGCCCAGAACCAAGACACAGACCTCCAGCCCTGCCACAGCAAACATTCGGCAGGCCCGGGCCACCTGGAGGCTAAAGGACTTTGACATGGAAGGTGTCCTAGGTGTGGTCTCCTCTGTGGAAATGTCGTTAGGTCCACGACACAGATGTCTATTCTGACCTTCAGGTAAGATTCATCCACAATGAGGCTGCAGTTGACTAATGAGACCATGAGAGCCCTTAAAAGCCACCACACCTAAAGGCTCTAGGTGAGGACTGGGCAGTCGTTCTGTGTCTAGGCAGGTGAGGTCTGTCTGGGACAGGTGAGGTCTGTCTGGGACAGGTGAGGTCTGTCCAGGACAAGTGAGGTCTGTCTAGGACAGGTGAGGTCTGTCTGGACAGGTGAGGTCTGTCTGGGCAGGTGAGGTCTGTCTGGACAGGTGAGGTTGTCTGGGATAGGTGAGTTTGTCCAGCACAGGTGAGGTCTGTCTGGGACAGGTGAGGTCTGTCTGGGATAGGTGAGGTCTGTCTGGGATAGGTGAGGTCTGTTCAGGGCAGGTGAGATCTGTCTAGCACAGGTGAGGTCTGTCCAGGACAGGTGAGGTCTGTCTGGAACAGGTGAGGTCTGTCTGGAACAGGTGAGGTCTGTCTGGGACAGGCGAGGTCTGTCTGGACAGGTGAGGTTTGTCTGGGACAGGTGAGGTCTGTCTGGACAGGTGAAGTCTGTCTGGGACAGGCGAGGTCTGTCTGGACAGGTGAGGTCTGTCTGGCCAGGTGAGGTCTGTCTAGCACAGCTGAGGTCTGTCCGGGACAGGATGAGGTCTGTCTGGGACAGGTGAGGGCTGTCTAGCACAGGTGAGGTCTGTCTGGGACAGGTGAGGTCTGTCTGGCACAGGTGAGGCTTGTCTAGCACAGGTGAGGTCTGTCTGGCACAGGTGAGGTCTGTCTGGAACAGGTGAGGCCTGTCTGGGACAGGTGAGGTCTGTCTGGCACAGGTGAGGCTTGTCTAGCACAGGTGAGGTCTGGCACAGGTGAGGTCTGTCTGGAACAGGTGAGGCCTGTCTAGCACAGGTGAGGTCTGTCTGGGCAGGTGAGCCTGAGCCACACCCAGGCTCTGGGGACATGAGTGCCTTACCTGAGTTTCTTTTCACTTCCAGAAGTCAGGTGGCTGTTAACAAACCCCAGGGAGGTGCCGTTGAACATGAAAGAGACTCCCACGGCTCCCTTGTTCCCTGAGGGGAGGAGAGAGAAAGAAGAATCAGAATGGCAAGCAGGTGACCTCGACAAGGGCTGAGAAACCAAGGTAAGGCCAAGGAGAGAGGGGTGGGGGGGCAGCTGCCAAGGGAGAAAGCAAAGCAGGTGGTCTGGATGCAGGGTGTGGGACGCAAGGGGTGACAGGCACGGTGAGGGGTGACAGGCACAGCGGGGGGTGACAGGCATGGCAGGGGGAGGATGGCCAGGCATCTCAGCATGGCAGAGGGGGAGGCCATAAGAGTAACCCTGTCCACACCTCTCTCCGTCTCCGTCTCTCTCTCAGGAGCTGTCAGTAAGCCACGCGGCGCCCAGTGAGGGGCCACCGGGCATGACAGAACCTTGGGAGGGAGCTCAGCCAGGGCTCCCAGGGACCAGCTCCATGGAGGTCACAGCTTTTGCTGCTTCCATCGGGTCAAGCCCAGTGATTCTCAAAGTGTGTTCCCTGGACCAGCTCCCGCGTCCACAAGGAACTTGTTGGACAGCACATTCTCAGGGCCCCTAGATCTGTTGATTCAGAAGTTGTAGGCGAGGCCCAGGGATCTGTGTCTGACAAGGGTGGGCAAACGCTGGCCTGCCACCAGCCGAAACTGGCTTTACATTAAAAAAAAAAAAAAAAAAAAACAGTTACTTTATTAATTATTATTACTTTTAATTTGAACAGAGAGAGAGGAGGGAAAGTGAGAGAGCAAGTCACCAGGTCCAGGACTTGAACCGTTGGCCATATGGGAGTCCTGCACCTCAACCACAAGTTTTTACATTTTTTACATTTTTAAATGGTTGGGGAGAAAAACTGAAAGTAAAATAATCTTTTGTGACACATTTAAATCTGAAAGTTAAATTTCAGCGTTCCTAAATAATGTGACCTGGCTCACGCAGGTGCCATTCTGGGACTTTCTGCCTTCAGTGACAGAGAGGAGCGATCGGGCCGGACACTGCGTTAATGGTGATCTGATGAGTTACTGGCAGCGTCTCCGGCTGCGGGCGAAGTCTGGCCCCGCTCTGTCCAGTGCTGCAGCCCGAATGGCAGGTAGCTATCGCACACCTGCCGCGTGGCGGGTCCAGGACGAGGGGCTGCAACCTCGGTGAGAGGAACAGCCTGTGGCATAGCCAATGCTCTCTCTGCTCCGATTCCTACTGAAATGATAGCGTTCTGGACTACGACGTTTACAAAGTCAATTATTAGGGGTGATTCCACTGGATCCCTTTCACCCTGAATGCGGCTAGTAGAAAACGTAAAGGGACCCACTCTGCTCCCCTCTGATTGGCTGGGCGGTTCCGGGTGGGTCATAAACTGAAGGGACCTGGGAGAACATTGGGTTCAGGATGATCCTCGGGACTCGGAGGAGCCCTGTCCGGACAGCGCGTTGATTGGAGCAGGCCAGGGCAGACCAGGAGGGCCAGCAGCCACCCTGCCTTCCAGCCCTCGCTCTCCCCGCAGGGTGCGGCTGGAAGCTCTGCTCCTCCCCTCTGGCCCCACCAGGCCTCCTCCTGGCTTTCTCTCCTCCCGGGCTGGCCTTGAACAGCTGGCTCTGGGGCCTGATAACCTGTGTTTAGATCCCTGCCCAGCACGTTCTCCCCTGGGCCTCAGGCACCTTATGGAAATCTCCATGGCCTCATTTCTTTATCAGTGAAGGGGGTCAGCAACGCTCCTGGCCTCACCGGGCATTCGCATGAAGCGGGATGACACTCGGGCAGCACTTGTGCACAGCCTGGCAGAGGGCACATCTCGGGGAGGCCTAGCTGCTCTAGGGCTGCCCATCAGCCCGCCACCACCCGCTGAGCTCCTAGACTGTGCTAACGGCTGGGAGCCATCCTGGGGGAGTCAGGAGGGCCGGCTCGGGGGAGAGGGGCAGGTGTGTGTATGCCTTAGTGTCTAAGCTGCCCTCTGAGGGCTGGGAGCTCTGACCCTATCCTGACCCTGTCCTGAGGGCTGTGAAGCTCTGACCCTGTCCCTCACTAACCTGGCTTCGATCACCCTCTAGGGTGACACCCAGCATGTGGAGTCCCGGGGCCTTTGGCTATTCCTGCGGTGTTGAAGGCTTCTTCCACACGGGCCCTCCTCCCTGTCGACCTCAGTCCCATCACCCTGACCTCCCGTCTCCGGCTCAGCCGTCCTGCCCTCCCCTGCACACGCCTTCACCAGTGCACTTATCTCGGAGGCCTCTCCCTGTTGCTCACGCGCACATGTGCCTGGGCCCTGGTGAGCAGGGCCATGTGCTTGGTCGCTCCCAGGCCGAGCCCTGAGCCGGGCACACTCTCGCTCTGAGAAGGATTTCATTTCCTAGCAGGAGGCCTGAGCGCATCACTGGCTGTGTGCAGAGTGCGGGGAGAGGCGAGGGGCTCCAGGAGAGCTGGAACACGGACTCAGGGTGGTGCTGGGCTCAGACCAGGGCCGCACTAGGCCCAGCTTCCACTGTGGCAAGAAGGAGGCAGGGGTGGTGGGTGTGGCCCGGGCAGTCTGCGGTTTGTCAGCAGAAAAGCTGAGTGCCCTTTCAGCTCTTCTATTTCCTGTTTTCTTTGGGACTCTGTCCTGTCCACAACTCCAACCCAGAAGCTGCTGGCCCTCCCCTGACCACCCCGGCTCCAAGTGTGGTCCTCCCGACACCACCAATACACGCACATGCACTATCGCAAGCACACACCCGAGTGCGTGCTCGCTCGCCCGTGCGTCCGAGAATCCTGAAGTGTCCCGAGCAGGCCCACTCCCTCGCAGTGACACCGATGTCCCAGATCTGACTCGGGAGAGCAGCAATGCCAACCAGGGGTGGCCCCTGCGGCCGGGGGCAATTCCTGCCTGCACTTGCCCATGGTCTTCCTGACCCGCTGCTGCGCCCTCACTTCCGCGTGGCCCATGGCTGCCCTCGTGCTGCCAAGGCCGGGACGAGCACCTGCCTCTGGCCGTCAGCCCTGAAGTAACTGCTCTGTTTCCCAGGGAGGTTTGTCAACCCCTGTCCCTGTTCTGGGTTCTTGCTACTCTAAGTGGGTGCAGTGGTGATAACCCTGGGAGAAACTCAGAAGCTTGGGCTCCCCCGACACCTACTGAGTCAGAACTGCATTTTAGCCAGAGCCCCAGAAACGCTGGTGTCGTCCCTGATTGAGGTTTGGCTCGGGGAACTAGGCATCCCAGTTACCCGAGACTGAGGGGACCCCCAGATGCGAGACTCTCAGCCTTGAACCCAGGGAGGTCCTGGCCAGCTGGGAGGCGGCAGAGCGTGCCCGGAGAAGGACGGGCCCCCGGCTCACCCAGCGTGTTGGCGATGCCCGTCTTCACGTTGTCCGTGCAGATGTGGCTGATCCGGTTCTCATGCTCCGGCTTGGCAAGCACCACGATGCGGATGTTCCAGAGGGTATGGATGGCCACCTATTAGGGGGACAGTGTTGCAACACTTGGCCAGGGTGCACCTCGCCCCTGGGTGTGATCCCTAATTTACAGAACACCCCTAGCCACACCTGGCTGGTGACACAAAGCATCTTACAGGTGAGAACCAGGGCTGCCGGATGTTCAGGCAGGGATGACCTCTTACAGGTGGGGCAGGGGAATGGAGACTCCACGGCCTTTAGCAATACCCCAGGGCCCCCAGGTGCATCTCTCTCTGGTCCCGAAGTAGGGGGACTGCGGAGCCCCAGACTTCTTTGGAAGCCGAGAGGTGATGGGCTGAGCTGCCTAGCTCTGAGATCTCACGGACCGGCAAAGCCTGACTGTGGTCCCGTCCTGTCCCGCCCAGGGTCCGCCCAGCTGCTCACTGTTTTGAAAGTCATGCTGGTGATTTCTTGCAGGGAGTGTCGGAGGATCTCCAGCCACTCCTTCTCCCCCAGGGGGTCCTCCTGGGTGCCGATCACGTAGATGTCGTGAGGGATGTAGTCGGCAGAGTCGTCCCGCGTCTTTCCCTGCCCCTTGGAGAGAAACCAGGACGTGATCTTCTTGGGAGGGGGGGCGTTACCTTCAACAGCAAAACCCAACACCAAGTGAGTCAAAGGCACATCCAGGCAACGGCACAGGAGAATTCAAAACAGAGAACGGGGTGGCTGGGGGCGCCGGGTCCGCAGGGTCGTGCCGGCAGCCCGAGAGCCAGAGCTGCCCGGCTGTCGCTTAGGGGCACAGCTCAGTTAAGACGAGGTTGCGCTTCAGAGCTAGGAACGCCAGAAGATGCTCTTTCCTCACCAACTGAGCAAGATGTTGAACTTCATCCTAACTTGGGCGGGGGCAGCAAGACGCCCCGCTCCTCGGGAGAGCCACATTCTGTCGCTCAGAGTCAAGTGAGCTGAGTTGAGGGTGGAGGCCTCTCACCCGTCGCTGGGGGACAACGAACGCGTCCTTGCAAATGAGAGCTCTCAGCCGAGAGCTGAGCCGTGCAGACGTGGGCCAGAGAAACCCCATCTGTGTCCACTTTGGGAAACAAGGGAAGTGGCCGAACAGGGGATGACGCAAGGCCAGCTTCTCGCGATGCCCTTGACCCAACGGCAACTTTTCTTTTTCCCCCAAAGAGATAAGTTCCTTGGCTCGCGAGCACCAAGATGTCAAGAACTGGAGTCGCTTGGCTGCCCCTGGATCTATTCCCACAGCGGGCGTGTGAGAATAGATCCAGTAGGGGGTAGTAGGGGGTCTCCCTACTCACAGACCCCCTCTGACCCTGCGCACGGGCAGCAGGGTCCAGCCAGCACTTCTATGGAAAGAACACCCCCTGCCATTGTGCAATGGGACAGCCCTGACTTTCCGGGCCAGAGAACCCGCTCACAAAGGAAACCACAGAAAGGCCGAGCGCCCAAGGTTCTGAACCCCCAAGGGTGTAAACCCCCGAGGGTGTAAGCTGAAGAAGTCAGGTGGCCAAGAAGAGACACTGAGAGGGACAGAGGAGGAGACAGCCCCAAAGGCACCGGACAGGTCCTCCTATGGTGTTGCTGTGGCCTTGGGACATCTGGGCCTGGGCTGGCAAGCATGGAGGTGTGACGGCTCAGGGAGGGCTGATACCTTGCGGAACTAGGGTCAGGGCCCAGCAGAGGACGCTGAGACACGGCGTCTGCTGCCTCCCCCTGGAAGCCCCGGAAGCCCAGTCTGCCCTCCTCCGGTGGCACACGGTCTCAGGCCACCACTTCACTTCCAAGGGACCCCTGCCCCTCCCAGAAAGGCTGCTGCTCACCCCTTCCTCCCCAGGTTGCTGGGCAACTGACAGGGTCCTATGTTGGGAGTCAGGGCAGCCCTGGCTCTGCTCGGGACACAGGGGAGGGGACACAGGCCACCCCGTTAAATTCAAATACACGGGCAGTTTTTAGAATACATATGCCTCTTGCAATAGACATTTATCGGAAATTCAGATTTAACCAGATATCTTCTATCCACTTATTTAACTCTAGTTGAATACTTAGACTAAAAAATTATTTAGCATAATTGATTTAGTATATTACATACATAGTATACAAATATGTTAGTATATAAATTAGAGTAATCATGTATCCACCACACATATATTTAGTGTATCTTTTTTTGTTTGTTTGTTTGTTTTGGAGAGGTTTTTGCTATAGGGCACGTGCGCTCTCCAGAAAGACAGAGAGAGACAGAGAGACAGAATGTGAGAAATCACCCTCCAGGGGGATGGTCACATCGCAATCCCTTCTCCTCTATTCTCCTCTCGGGATCTTGCACGCACGCACACACACACCCGGTGTGAGTTTAAGCCACCAGGTCCGGGACTTGAACCGTGGTCAACTACATGGGAGTCCAGCGCCATAGCCATTACGCCAACTGCTGGTCCCGTATCTTTTTTTTTTTTAACTGAATACATACACTAAATAACTATTTGATGCAATTTATATTTCATATATGTTTATGTATTTAGTATATAAAATTTGGTAGCCTATACAAATATAGACATATTGGCAACACCCAGGGGCCCTAACAATTTCTGAATCTGGTCCCCAAGTACATCTCTGGTCTTGGAAGTCCAGGGACCACTGAGCCCCCAGGCATCTTCGTAAATGCAGTATATATTTAGCAGCTATGTTTCTTGGTTATTTCTTGCTAGACACACTAAATATTGTTTGTCTCTTATATGAAATTCAAATTTAACTGGGCATTTTCTGTTTACCTGTCTAGCTCTCCCCTTGTTTCTGTCTCCTGATAAACCTGCAATGCTGCCCGGGGTGGGCTTTTTTCTGCCAGGCCCGGGGCTCCTTGGCAAGCTGCCTAAGGCTAGCAGGGTGTCCCTGAGCCCTTTCATCCAGATGTTGACCGACTCCTTAAAACTTTCCAATTCAGACAGGGGAAGCAATGGTCCAGGAAAAGGGCAGAATTCCTCAGAAAGACAATGAGGACCGGCTGGGGCCAGGGAGGGAGGAAGGAGACGTGTGGTCTCCATCCCCACTGGGGGATGCCCGAGGCGGGAGAGCAGAGGCGGGGTGCAGGGGGCAGCGGACCCACCCATATTCCAGGTGCCGATGAAGATGGTGATCATGTCGGGCTCCGGCTGCTCCGAGTGCTTGTTCTTCATCTGCTGCAGCAGCTGACAGAAGCCTTCTCTCTTCTAGGGGAAGGACACAGACTCAGAACCACGGCCCTGCACACTGCACTCTGCAGGGGACCTGCTCAGCTTCAGGAAACTGACAGGAGGTAAATCAGTACAAATTTCCAGGACACAACCCGGAAACGAGCGGCCAAAGTCATCAGCAAGCAGCTTCTCTGACACAGCTGCCCCCCTGCTCGGATGGGACTCAGAAAACATCAGGGTCTGCAGAACACCCAGCCCGATGTCCAATCCTGGGGGATGCGTTGCTCACCATGCTACAGATCACCCACAAGGTCGAATTCCACAGGGTTAAACATCCTGGAGCAGACATCCTTGCTCAACAAGGAGATGACCACCGTACACCAAGGATGAAGGGCTAGTTGTTACAAAAAACGGTCTGAAAGGCGTTACTGCATTTGTTTCTAAAAAGCATCAAGAAGTGGGCCAGCAGGTGGCATGGTGGTTAAGGGCACTGGGCTCTCGTGTGGCTGACTACGGTTCGAGTCCCAGACCTGGTGGCTTGCTTTCTCGTTTTCTCTCTCTTTCTCTTTGTCCCTCTCTGATCAAATTAAAATAAACAAATAAATAAAGTTAAGCAAAATAATTCTTTAATAAAGAAAAGCATCAGGAAGGGTAGAGTTCAAGATTAATTGGTGGTCTATGGGTGTTTTTATTTTAAATTTTGCTTATTTGTATTTGCTTCTTTTCCATCCGTGCGAATAGAGTGCTTATGGAATGAAAGAAATCTTACATGAAAGAAACCACATAAAAGAGCACGGCCGGCTGTCAGAACCTCCTTAACGTCTGCGCTTACCTTTCCCGGGTACTCATTGCCTTGCAATCAACAGGACAGGCTTTTTCTTTTAATCGCCAGAGGGCACATGAGCTTGCCAGAGATGGCAGGTGGGGGAAGCCCCCCCCCCCCCCCCCGTGGGGCATGCTGCAGTTTCTTCTTCTCTATTTCTCCATCTGGATCTGGAGCATGCACGTGTGCACACGCACCCAGCATGTCTTTCAAACCATTGGGGCAGGGAATCGAACTGCAGTCACCCATGTAAGATGCAGCTCTCTTGATTACGAGGCTCTGGGGTGGGCCGGGCAGGCTGACGTAAGCCACAGTATGCATGGTTTTAGGCTGTACTATATGAAATGACCAATGCCGAGCTCTTTCAAACCTACAAAGACGGATTCCACCTAGTAACTGCACAGCTCAGCAAGTCCGCTCTGGAGAAACAGCTCACGGAGACCTAACGATGGCTTCTCGAAACCTGCCTTTAGTTGGGGCTGGCTCAGGACTCGGTGCCTCAGTTTATCGCTGTGTCTCAACCCTCTAAGCTTGTAGCAATGGGCAGAGCTGGTTTCAGACCTATGCCCATGTGTGCAGAACGCTGCCCCGCTCTCCCTGCCCTCACCACCAGCCCGGCTCCCACTCCCTGGTTCTGCCAGCCCCTTGGCCAGCCTACCTCTGCCACTTGCTGCAGTACTCACCCCCAGGGCAGGCAGAAGTAGGGCTAGGACCCTGACAGAGGCTGTCTCTGCACAGGAGCCCTGCCCTCAGCCTTGCCTATGGTGCCCGATGTTGGCAGCGGCCAGCCCCTGGTGTGGTGGGCACCCGCTCTGTGACCCAGTCTCACTTCCTCAGGGCGCCGTACAGCCAAGATCAGCAGTGAGGCTGCGCTGCGTCTCAGCCCTCTGGCTGGGCTTTCCAGATCAGGGACTGGGTCACAGGGCACCCTGGCTCTAGCCGTACAGAGGCTACCCGGGTTTCCCCACTGGCCCCTGCAGCTCTTACTCTGGAGCCAGGCCTGGGGGGCATCTGTCCTGCGGTCTGGGGCAAAGCCGCGACAGACATCTTCAGGAGAGTCACTGGCTGGGACTGAGATTCAAATCCACGGGTGTTCAGAGGGCACCCGCGTCCCACCAGAGAAGCTAAAGGCCTCCCAGCCAGGCTTGGGGTGGGGAAGGACACACCCTGTGGGCTGGGAGGCAGCTGGGCAGTCAGCCGGAGCTACAGCTGCCCAGGGCCCAGGACCTGGAACACGCTCCCTATCCCTATCCTCACTGGGCTCGGCGTTCCCGGGGGTGGGGTGGGGGGAACGGGCGCTCGAGAATTAAAGAGCTAACGATGCGTGCTCCCGGCACACCGCGAGGCTCAGAAACATGGGTCCCTCACTTTCTCTTGGCCCCTCTTGGAAGGTTGTCATCACTTACTTTGGAGTCAGCAAAAACATATTCCTTCCGCAGAATCTTCTCCTTCTCTGTTTCCACCAAAATTACCAGCTTGTTGGGGAACTTCTGTGACTTGATGAGCTGCAGGACTTAAGGAGGACAGAAGCTGACGTGTTCATTCCTCCCTCACAACCAATGCGTGCTCTGCGCCACGTCCCAGGCACCCAAGCAAGAATTCCCCTAACCTTCCCGTCCCCGGCCGAGCCCCAGATTTGCATTGGCCCTCCCAGACCCCTCTTCTCCGGGCTGCTCTTTCCCAGAGGGGATCCATGGTTGGGGGGCGGTGCCCAGAGCAAGCACGAGGTGGGCCAAGGAGAGAGGCCTAATTGCCTTTTCAGCGTCCTCCCTCCCGGCCTTCTTCCTTCCCCTTTACTCTTCCTTCTCTCCCACCCCGTCTTCTCTCTATTTCTCTTTCTCCCTTCCTTCTCGCTATGCTTTTAGTATACATACAAAGGTAACTCAAAATTCCGACTTTTATTTTTTTTTGAGAGGTTTTCTGCTATAGTGCATGTACACTCGCCACAAAGATAGAGAGAGACAGAGAGACAGAAAGCGAGAAATCACCCCCCGGGGGGATGGTCACGCCGCAATCCCTTCTCCATTCTCCTCTCGGGATCTTGGGCACGCACGCACACGTGCCCAGCGTGAGTTTAAGCTACCAGGTCCGGGACTTGAACCACGGTCGACTACATGGGAGTCCAGTGACATAGCCATTATACCAACTGCTGGTCCCTGAATTATTTTTATCAACAATTAAGAATCAATGGTTCTGGAAGATTTTTGCAACCCTCCCCTGTGCCCATTCCAGTTCCTTCCGTTGTCTTGCTCCTTAGAAGCGACCAGTTTCAACACTCTCCATGGTTCTTTTGGAGTTTTATTCCGTGTTTCTGAGAAACATGCTTCGGTTGCTACTTCCTCGTGTCTGCGTTTTAGCTGTTTTCCTATTACACACTGATTTTCCACTATGGAAGATAAAAGGCTTAGCTCTCTTTGACAGAACGCGATCTGCCCCCTCTCTCGCCCTGACTGCTTAATTTCAGCACGCCCTCATCCTCCCGATAATCCTAACTTCGGCAGGTAAGTATTTAGCATTTATGTTATTTGAACTATGGAAATGGACAGGCCAGCTCCACCTAGCTTTCTTTTTTTCTTAGAGTTAGTCATTGCTCTGGTTTTTCATTGGTCCTAACTGTCCCCTAGTTTGTAACTCTTTTCTAGTGACCGTGCATCTTCATCGGTTTCACCATTCTGGGAGTCTTTTCCAGAGCTTCTGGGTCTGCTCTTTTTTGGACTGGAGACCCACAGACTTGATGCCAGTCCTTTACCTGGGGCCCTTCCTTCTCCATCGTCCAGGGTTGAATCATCTCTTTCTCACATTAGATACTGTTTCCCGGATTCCACGTCGTCTTCTTTCTTGGTTTATATACCCTTATTTCAGTAGAGCAATATCGCTAGTAATTCTCCCAGAAAAGGAGAACAAGTGATATGTTTTTGGAGGCTCCTATGTCTGAAATTTCTTCTCTCACACTTACCTGACAGAACTCTAAATTTTAAAGGATTGTCCCAGAACTCCGGAAACTTGTCCCGCCTCTGTTTTATAGCACGGCTGTTAGAGATGCTGTTCGGATTCCCCTGTGTGTGCATCGGAGACATTGCCTGCAGGCCTGGCCCCGGGCAGGGCCTGCTTCAGGACAGCCCTTAGCTGGTGTCTGGGAACGGGGGTTTGGGGAGGCCTCTCACCATTGCCTGACTCCGAGAGAGGCTCGCTGTGCCCACCCTGTCTGCAAACATACGGTTTATGCTGAGCACCTGTCTTCCTTCTGGGAGTCTGAAATCTGAGTACTGCCTCAGTGGTACTCTGTGTACGCTCAGTGGCCAGGCAGAGGGTACTCACGTGACCAGCCTCCAATCAAAACCCCTCAGCCTCAAGTCCCTAATGAGCATTCCTGGTGGATCTTTCTCATGCGTTGTCACAGCTCGCTGGGGGGAGCCAGGCGTGTGCTGTGGGACTCCACAGGGCACCCAGGAGCTCACGCCTGGACTCCCCCAGGCTCCGCCTCCCCCAGGCTCCCCTTGTCTGATTGGCCTTGTAGCTCTCAGTTTAAATCCTGGCGGAGTCCTAGGAGTATCAGCAAATTGCTGAGCCGGGGGGGGGGGGGGGGCTTGGAGCCCTGACAGAGTCTATCATCCACATCCGTCTCTGGAAGTTCTGGGGGTCTCGTCTTTGAACCCACTGTTGTGAGGCTTCCAGTCCTGGGTCTCTCTCTCTCTCTCTCTCTCTCTCTCTCTCTCTCTCTTTTGGTGCTGAGCACTTGGGCCATATCCAACCTGGAACCCCACGTTGCTCAGTTCTGAAACTTTTTCCTGGGTTCTTATTTGAACAACGTTTAAGCTCTGTTTCTGTTTTCTCTTACTGACACTTATTTGGGCCCTCGGCTTCCTGGGATGCCCTTCTAATTGCTGCAATCTCGCCTCTCCCATTTTTCCATCATTCTGTGCTTTTGTTCTACCATCGGGAGCTTTCCTCAATGTTATCTTTCCACATTTCCATTGGGTTTTCGTCTTTTTAAGTTTGCTGCTAGGGCACAGGGCTGGCCCCGTAGTCTCATGGTTAAGGAAACCAGGCTCCACAGGGCTGCCTGCAGTTCCCCAGCAGCTTGGAAAACACGCCAGGCACGTGTGCCTGGGTGCTCAGAATCCCAGCAGAGTGACGGTGGAGGAGGGGGGCGGCAGCGTGACCACGTCCCGTCGGAGGGTGCTCTTTCCCCTCTCTCTCTATCTCTTTCTGGCTAGCACACGTGCCTTCTGGCAATTATATTTTTTGTCTGCTCTAATATTATTTAATTTCCCTGGTGCTGTCCTTCCCTTCCTTTCCCCTCTCTCTCCTGGTCCTCATCCTTCATGATTTTGCTGTTGGACTGTTCCTTTTCGGGGAGCACTCTGTTCTTCGCAGTCCAACCTCTTTTTATCTACAGAATTTGTTTCCTCCAGGTGTTTGGTCTTTTCGGTGACTTCTGCCTCGGTGTCCCACGTCCCCTATTCCCGACTCCCCCCTGGCACCTGGCCTCCTCGGCCACCTGCATTCTAACAGCTACTGTGGGGTTCTGTTGAGCAGGGTTGTTCCCCGGGCTGGTCTCATGGGCTGATTCACGGGGAACTGCTTGATGGCAACATCTTTGGGCCTTTGCCCCGGCCTGGTCAAGGTCCCCAGCGAAGACTTCCGGCCTGCAGCCTGGAAGAGTGGCCCAGCTGGCAGCATGCGGGCAGCCGGGCAGGGAGGAGGGCACGGAAAGAACCTGTACTCAGTCCTCTTTCCGGAAGCTTTGCTGCCCGCACCACGCTCCGAGCCCTGAGTCTTGCCTTCTCCTGAGAATCCAGACCCAGCCTCTGCTCAGTGATGGGGAGCCGCTGGCTATGCGAGGCCGAGGGCCCAGCCTGCATTTACAGTCCCACCTTGCCCCACTCTGAGGGGCCCCGGCGCCGTCGGTTCCTGAGCCCTTGTGGGTTCTGCGGCGTGCGCCGGGGGTCTGGACTTGCCGTACCATGAGGAGAGCGGAGTGTCCTTTCACTCCTGTAAGGGGGCCATCGCTAGCACTCTGTCAGCGCCCTCTTGCTGCTCTCCCTCCACTCCCTCTCTCCCCATGCGTCTGCCCTGGGAGGGGGCTGACGACAGTGCACATTCAACGCCGTCTTGAGCTCGAAGTCTCACCAGGAGAGATGGTGGCTGTCCCACTGGTTTTCTCAGCAGCCACAGTGAACACCCCAGGCACAATGCCGACCACCGCCAGCCACGAGGCCCTGGCCGCCTCTGGGTCTGCTCCTAACAGGCCGTCTCCTTTCCTATGAATTTCTGCTTTTCCTGACGTCTGCTTGCTGGACCGTGTGGCGGCCCCCGATGTGGGATCTGGCTCACCAGGATGATGATTCTGTCGGGGCCAGGGGGTGGCCCGCTTCCTCCACACCCACCTGATACAGTGGGCAGCCCTGCTCGCTTCCTCTTTCCCTGCCCCACTCCTTGCACCCTCCAGCAGGTTCTGGCCAAGCTACTTCAAAGCACCCCGCATTCATTCTTCCCGTCTCAAACCACTGCCATCTCTTGCCTGGTCACGGTCACGGCCTCCCAACTGGTCTCCCTGTGTCCACTCTTCTCTCCCTCCCACGGGGTATTCTCAGCACAGCGGTCAAAGTGACCTTTTTAAAGTGGGGTCGCGCCGTCCCCCCGCTGAACCTCAGAGAATGAACACGCCATGGTTTCCGCGTTCAGCCGTGGCTCCCCAGCGTGTGGGAAACCACGTTGCTGAAGCTATTAAGGAACACAGCGTGTGGACACGGCCTTGGGTTCCTCCACGGGGGGACTTCATGATAACGACCACTGTGGACAACAGGCTGCTCAGGTGTGCCAAGGGTGTGCCTTACCCCTAATCCTCCGACGGCCCCGTGGGGACCCCTGCTTCACGCAGGCAGACACGGAGGCTTTGGGGAGTGGCTGCAGCTGGAGTCCCGCACACGCGTGTGAGCGTCCAGGACCTGAAGGGCTGCAGGACTGAAGGGGCTGTGGTGCCACCAGCCCCTGCGGACGCGTGTGTGCACACACTGTGTCAGGAATGAAGAGGGAAAGGCGCTGGCTGAGTTGCATTGGCGAGGCTCTCAGTGCTTCTCGGAACCCTGGGAGGTGTTTCTTGCAGTCTTGAGTTTTTGGAACAATCAGGCACTGTGAGAATGAATCTCTCACTCGTCTCAGGTTTCCGTTTCCTCTTACCCAAGTTGGTTCCACCCCTTTCTCCCTGACAGGCAGAGGAAAGCACCACTCCAAGCACGTCCCTTTGAGCACAGCCCTCCTGCTCCGACCTTCCGGAACTCCCACCGCTGTCTGACTGGCACTGTATGGAGGGGCCCTGCCACCACGAGCCCAACCCTGCAGGATGGGACAGTTGCTACGCTGTGTCCAGGGACATTACTTCCTGACCTGCCTTCCTCGGGCTACACTGGGAGGGTAACTACAGTGGTGGCAGCAGTCTACGCAGACTGAGTGCCCCAACACGTGGAGGTGTACCCGCTTGGGTCCCAAGACAGCTCTGCAGGGTGTAGCTACTGTCCCAGGGGACAGGAGAGCAGACCGAGGACCAGAGAGAAGACGCCAGCCTGCGGTCACAGCAGCTGGGCTGGCACTCAAGGCTGGGTGGACTTCTAGCACTCATCCCCATGGGGACACCCTGCCCCAAATGTGGCACCCTAGCGTACTGAAAAGCAGCAGGCGTGGACACTCTGACCTTCCCCTGAAGCAGCTCCTGAGGCCCTCATGTGAGGGGTGCCCTCCCTGTACCCAGAGGAAAGAACGCCCTTATCTCCAAGGATGAAAGGACGCAGAGGAACTGGAGCCCGCAGGCCTTGCTGGCCCCTCTCAGCTCACACACTTGGCTCAGACCCCTTGTCCTGGGTTTCTCACTGTCCTGCAAACCCGGTCTAGGACACGCAGGCTTAGGGCTTCCCCGGACCTCATGTCCTCAGGAGGGCTCCGTTAACCACACCTGTGAGCTTGCCTCGTGCTAATCTGTCTCGTGTTAGAGAGCCAGCCAAGAACTCCGGGTGGGAGGGGGAGGTACCTTCATGCCCTACACCATCCATGCCCTTCCCTGCCAGCACCCCACCCCTGCACGGGGCTGGTTCCAGACCCCCATCCTCCTGGGCCATCCCCCAGACCTCAGTGCCAGAGGCCAGGCAGGCTCAGGAGAGGGGGTGCAGGGCAGTGCAGGCCGATGTTTCTGGGGCCCCGCTGGACGCCCGCTGTGCAGTCAGTACATGAGGGGCACAGGCCGGGTGGTCTCCATGGTGATTTCCCATCACCCCACATGGCAACGCGATGAGAAATCCACTGCAACAGCAGTGACTATTACTCCCACTTCATACGGGAAGACAAAGGCACAGAGAGGCTAAGCAACTAGGCCGGCCTGACCCCGCCAGCCAGTAGCACAGCCTGGACTGACCCAGGAGTCCAGCCCCGGAGTCTGCCTGGGCGCTCGTCCTTCGCCTGCTGTCACTCGCTCAGCGTTGAACAGTCTTCCTTCCCACCTCGGAACGGCCAACCTAGGGGGCTCCAGGCAAAGAACGCTGCTTACAGACTTGGCTGGCAGGCCAGGCATCTGCCCTCCGACAGCTGGGGGGGGGGCTGCGGCTCATGTCAGGGACCCTAGAGACACACACGAATGTGCCACTTGCCACCTGGCCAGGGCAATCTCGGAAGGCCCCTCGACTCAGGGGTGCAGCCACAGCTCAGGCATCCGGGTGGCAAGACTGGTGCAGGGGGATTTTCCCGAATTCCAACTCCAGCCAGCAGCCACTGTCTAACCATAACCTGCCTCCAGAACATTCCACCTCACACGTCAGACTTCTAACAGAATAGACTAGAGCCCTCTGCTTTCCACCAGGAAACGCCTCCCGGGGCCTTGTGTCCTCTCACTTCTTCTGCCTGTGACCTTGGGAAGAAAATGGTTTACATGCCGACCCCACGCACGTGTGCACGTGCATGTGCAACTATAACCCAAGACTCACGGAAAATAGTCTCCCAAATATCTCGACTCCCCTCAAAGCCACTCTGCTCCCTTCTGCTTTACCCTGTTCTATCTCTAGGACATTATTAAGAACAAAAGACGCTGATGATGCCTGGAGGGGACCGAAGTGCAGGAGGCCCCGCTGGAACTCAGATCTCAGGGCTGCTATGTGGTGAGGTTGTTATTTACGGCAGCTGGATCCCACGTGCCCAACTATGCAGTTTGGGTCTCACACCTGACAGCTGGAAAAACATCCCAGGGGCATGTGCATGCGTGCCCAAACTCTGGAGAAGAGAAGGGAGAAGGGATTGGGGGGGTGGCCATCCCCCCAGGAGGAGATTTCTCTCTTTCTCTCTCTCCCTCCCACTACCTCAGTCTCTCTCTCTCTCCAGCAAGCATGCACACCCTATAGAAATTTTAAAAAATAAAATAAATTAATTTCAGAAAACATTTTTTAGTATAAATATGTCACAAATATTATATAGAACATACTAATACTTCAGAAAATATTTGTCTAAAATTCAAATTTAACTGGGCTTCCTGTTTTTACTTACTAGTTGTAACAACCCTAATCATGCCTCCCTGAACAGACTTGGAGACACTGAGGAATGGAAAACTCTGTCGTAGGCCGGAGGAGGGCCTGAAAGCCTGACTGGGCCACATGGCCGTGTGGAGGTGGGGCTCCCTTGAGGGGAGGATCTACAGCACTGACTGGGTTTCTCGGGGGAACCTAGCAGCCACCTGGAGAAAATACCACTTCTTGGGCTGGCCCTGAAGCCTACTGGTTAAAGGAGCTGGATTTCACCTGGCTGACTGCAGTTCAAATCCCAGCACTGGCAGCTTGAAAAATGTATGGTATGTGCCCTAAATCCCAACAGGATGAAGAAGGGATTGTGGGGTGGCTGTATCTCACTGGGGATGCTTCTGCCTGCTCCCTTCCTCCCTCTCTCTGTCTCTAGCAAGTGCATGCACCCTCTGGCAGTTAAAGGACACCACACGTCTTCCGGGAAACTCGGAGACCGCGTGTCCAGGAGACCGCCTCACTTTGACCCTAATACCTGGGAAAGAACTGCCACCCCTGCAGCCGTCACCGGAACTGGGCACTGCTCAGAGAGCACGTGCCTTCCTCTCTGCTCCCCAGCCCCAGGTGGGCCCAGCGGGATGCTGGTACCCCGCTCCTGACACCCTCCCCACCCCACCTCCCCAGCTTGGGCCCTTGGCCTGTCAGCCCCTGTGGGAACCCAGTGTTGGGTAAAGACCATGAACCCAGGGGTCAGTTACCCACTGTCCCTCCCAGATCAAGTCCTTCCCTCCCTGAGTGGGGCTGATTCACTGGCTCCAAGTGCTAGCACTCACATTTCCACTTAGTTTTCCAAAGCCTCCCAGTGCTTGGGATAAAATCTGAACTAGTCACCAGCAGTTGGTATAGTGGCTATGTTGCTGGACTCCTATGTAGTTGATAGTGGTTCAAGTCCTAGACCCGGTGGCTTAAACTCACGCCGGGCGCATGTGCGTGCGAGCCCAAGATCCTGAGAGGAGAATGGAGGAGAAGGGATTGTGGCGTAGCCATCCCCCCGGGGGGTGATTTCTCGCTTTCTGTCTCTCTGTCTCTCTGTCTGTCTGGCGAGTGCACATGCCCTATAGCAAAAACCTCTCCAAAAAAAAAAAAAAAAAATCTGAACTAGTCAGCAGGCTCATTGGGCAGTCATCCAAGGTCCCTGCCTTCCAGCAGCCTCCTGCCCCTCCCAGGCCCCTTTCTGCTCATCCTCAAGTACGCCTGCTTGTGCCCGGCCGGGAGTGTTTGCACGTGCTGTTCCCTCGGTTGCAAGGCCTCAGTTGCTCCGAACAAGTAGCCACAGCAGACCCGCAGACTGGCTACGACATGCTGTCCCCACCCTAAGGGGCCTCGTGTGAATTAGAATTAGTCACATGAAGGTTACACGACATGTACATAGTCACACAGCTGCTAGGTCAGGACGTGAGTTTAGACGGGCCGTCCCAGAGGCCGCGTGCTTCCGAGCCACCCTGCGGCCTCTCCATGTGTACTACGGAGCCTCTCCCTGTGCGCCACGCTGAGAGGTCCTCCCCGATTTGCCAGGGCCTTGTGCCAGGCACGGTGAGGTGGCACGATGGAGCAGACTGGTCCCGAGTGGGGAGGAGAAGCCGCATACACATACGCACACACACCATGCAAATGCACGTGCGATTGCAACCACCGCCGGGGCGGGGCGTGCCAAGTGTGACGAGAGGTGCGAGTGCATCCCAGGGGTGCCAGGAGGAGGCCTCATCGGAGGGGCCGAGAGGGCGGGGAGTCCTCGGGCAGAGGTGTAGCCGTGGCACACCAGCAGAGGGACCACCTCTGTAAGGGGGTGTCGGTGGCGCTGCCAGCCCACCACTGACTAGCCCCTGCCTAGGCCCCGGCCACTGTCTGGGCCCCAGAAGAACAAGGGCCCGAGGATGCCAGGCCTTACTTTTCTTGTGGCTGTAGAACTTGTCCTCAGAGCCATCCTTGGACTTCTTAATGATCAGTTTCCCGGACTCAACGTCCACCTTGAGCTGCATTTTCTGAGGGATCCCCAGAGATTCCGACTTCACCTGTGAACAGGAGACGTCCCTCACTGATTTTCTGTCCGGGCTTTGGCAATGCCAACCCGAGCCCCTTGTCCATGGCCCGGCCAACTCTTGGTTGCTACATCCCACGGGGATGTAGAGCCATGGGGCTTCCATTCCCGCCCCCTCGGCATCGCACGTGCATGTTTCCATGGCGGTCCCAGGACCACCCAAACTCCAGGAGGGGCCCCGCTTGGCCACGGTGTACGTGGCAGCCAAGTGCCAACGGCATGGTGGAGGAAGCGGATGAACTGCTGCCAAATGGCCCCTTGCTGGGGACTTCCTCTGGTGTGTCGTCTACTTACAGAAAGGAATTAGTAATGCCCTGCAAGTCCCGGGCCTGGTTGCAGCCATGGACTGAACACTCACTGATGGCTAGGAGACGGACCCTCAGCCCGCTCAGGAAGCGGCCTCTGTCTCAGCACAGGGTTAGCACCAGGCCAGGAAGGACCTGGGGTGGGGAGCCTGGGCTCTCGAACACGTTCCCACGGGCAGTGCCAGTGCTGGGCCAGGTGCCAGACTCTCCGGGCACCACGAAGAAACACACATCTGGCCCTAGGCAGGAGATGCCAGTCTCGTCCCCGCCAGCGAAATCTCGGGGACTCATTTTTTCCCTAGCTTTCCCCCTGTAACATGAGACGCGACTCTGCGGCCTGTTTGGGGGCTCCCTGTCTGATGTCACTTATCACCCCAGTTTGAGAAAGACCAGGTTTCCATAGCAACTTGGGCCAATAAAAAGCTATCCCCTTGTAGGGGCCCTGCCATGGGATGGGCTCCTTACTCTTCTTCAGCCCAACCAGGAGCGCTCTTCCCCAGGGACCAGAATGTCCTCTGAGCCCCCGTGTGGCACACGGGGCCAGCCCACAGCCACTTACCTCAAAGGTGACGGGAGGGATGATGGAACGGCGGTGGGGAGACTCGGAGCCCTCATGCAGCAACGCCTTGACCTGTGGACAGTGGCGTGTGGGACAGTCAAGCCACGCAGAGCCCGCCCACCCAGTGGCCTCCGCAGAGGGGACCGAGCGCACCGAGGGGTGCCGGCGCCCTTCAGTACCTTGTCTTCGATGGAGGACAGCAGGCTTGTCAGTTGGCTGAGCTTGGACACCATGTGGACTGGGTTGAGCTCCCCAGGCACCTGGCAGGTGGAGGACAGTGTCACCAGGCAGCATTCGGTGCAGGTGAGCCACCGGGAGGCAGGCCCACACGTGTGCTCTGTCCCAGGTCCTTGTCCCAGCATCCCACACCTATTCAGCCCTTTGCAGACGAGGGCACCCGGGATATCTATGATCACCCCCAGGTTCTGCTGAAACACCGTCATTTCTTCTTGCCTCTGAGTCTCCCCCACCCTGCCCCGTGCTTCTCGGCTCACTCACTGGTTGCTGAAACAAAATTCCAGGACCGATCTTGATTGCGACCTTTCCCCAGCCCACATTCCTGGCGTCCTGCTCTACTTCCAAGCTGCACCCGTCCCACCAGGGAAGCTCCTTCCCTGCCTCTACGGGTCAGTATGACTCTGCTCCTCCGTGTGACCTGACACCCTCTCCCTTCACTCGGCTCTGCATCCAGCTACACTTTCTGAGAGACCTGAGAGACTGGGATTGCCCCCCGAGGGCACCTCCTTGCCACTCAGACCTCAGAGCCACAAAGGGGTCTTCCTCGACTTCCCTCTCTCAGTCACCACCCGGTCATCTCTGTGGAACCACCCAACTTTGGTCCATGTCGATCACCACAGCTGAAGGTATTGTCACCAAACCCTAAGAGAGCCAAAGGGACTCCATATTGTACTTAGTCTTGGGAGTCCATCTTAATAGATTAACCCTTGGGCCTGACGCCTAACTAATGAAAGTTAACAATAACCTTGCTGAGTCTTTACAGATAACCAGGCAAAGGAGATGGGGGAAGGAGGGAAGATGCCGCCAGTGCCCACCCCCACCCCCACCCTGGTGACCAGTTGAGAAGACTGTATAGCTCGAGCACTGCAAAGCCACACATTGACCCTCACTGCTTCTAAAACAGGTCTGAGAATTGTCTCGGCTAACCACATTTTGCTCCTGCTGCGTCATGAACCTTTGCTCATCTTCAAGCCCCCTGCACAGACCTGAAGCCGTTCACTCGCCCTGGCATGGATAAACACTGCCCCTCAAACAGCGATCATCTTCCGGCCACTCTCAGGTCTCCCTGTGATACTCCCCAAAGATAGTGACCTGGTGATTTTGCCGTAAGATAGATAACTTACCCTCTGCTTCTCCATTACACTCACACTGACCCCCGTCCCTATATTAGTCCTGTGTCCTGTTCAGAGCAGTGGAGGTAGTCCTAGACTCAGGCCCACTAGGTCCATCTCTACTCAGTGCTGATCTCATTGAGTGAATTCCTCTCCTTGTTAATCAGCTCTTATCTCTTGAGATTGGCTTTATGGAGCAATGAGTGGCACACACCTGATTTCTGGGCCTCCTTCGTCTGTGCTCACGTATGCCTCCCCTGCTAGAGCAGAGTCCATGAGAAGGGGCAGGGACAGTGGCCAACACAGCAGCCTGGGTGCTCCGCACAGTGCTGGCCAGTGGAGATGTTCAGGAGGGCTGTTCAGTGAATGTCCAAGGGCTGATACTGCTTGCCCAGGGTCCCACAGCTAGTGAAGGGCAGGGCAAGACTGTATCTCCATCCCCCAGGCCCCAAGTCCACGGTCTCATGGACCATGAGTTAGGAAGCAGTTATTCTAGGCCAGACAAGCTTCCAGGAGCTGAGAGGCTGTTACTAAGACACACCCACACCCACAAGATGAGATCAGGCACAATATGGTGGGCTTGAACACCAAGCAGAAAGGAATGAGTGGAAACCCCACCAGGTGCCATCCCCTTACCTCGCCCCTTCCTCAGTATATCATCCAGGCTACACTAGCCTTACTCCCAAATTTCCACCCAGCGACTTCAGTCTGCCACCTCTACCGTCACCACCACCGTCACCTCTGGCGCCTCGGTCACCACCATCAGTAACATCGTCATCAACAGCACCACCAGAACTGTCACCACCACCATCACTAGCAACACCACCACCAACTCCACCCCCACTGTGATCACTCCCCTCCTTCCTCGCCATCACTACCACCCCCACCATGCCAATCCCCCACCACACCTCCCCCGCCATCATGAAGGCAGCTATTTGCCAGCGTTTTCTGACTACATTTTGGGGTTCCCCCACAGTCCTTCTAGTGTTATTAGTCAAGAGAGAAGCTTGGAGGAGTGGACTTGAGCCTTGGGCGAGACAGAGCAGAAGGGCTGTAGATGGGGCAGTTCAGGGGCCCCTCACTTGTGGGTTTTCTCACAGCAAACTAAAAGATACCACCGGAGCAAGCCCTTTATTTTCCTTCCTGGGTGCTTGAACTACCTGCTGGCCGTCACCGAGTGGCTTTAGGCTGGTGTCTCCCTCCCTTATCTCTTTGGCTTCAGGGCTTTTTGGGAGAGGTATGGCAAAATCTTTTGAGGCATAAATTCAGTTACTGACCAAGTAACTAAAAGTATTAGAAAAATGCTGTGCTGTTTCTACAGTTCTGTCTAATAACAGTGATTATTTGTCACCTTCTTACAGCGTGCCAAACACATTTAAAATGTTCGCGAGGGGGCCAGCAGGTGGCATGGCGGTGAAGGCATTGGATCCCGATGGCCCACTGCATTGGAGTCCCAGACCTGGGGGCTTGAGAATCACACTGGCATGTGGGTGCACGTGCTCGAAATCCCCAGAGGAGACTGGAGAAGAGATTGCGGAGTGGCCATTCCCCTGGGGGGGGGGGGGGGGGGGTGGCGATTTCTCACTTTCCTTCTATCTCGCTCTCTCCTTTGTCTTTCTCTGGTGAACACATGCACCATATTGCAAAAAATAAACACACAAAAAAAGACAGGAGAGGGACCATAATGGCTATGTCGCTGAACTCCCATGTTGCTGACTGTGGTTCGAGTCCCAGACCCAGTGGCTTGACTCACGCCGGGCGTGCCCAAGATCCCGAGAGGAGAATGGAGGAGAAGGGATTGCGGCGTGGCCATTCCCCCTGGGGGGTGATTTCTTGCTTTCTCTCTCTCTCTCTCTCTCTCTGTCTTTCTGGGGAGTGCACGTGCCCTATAGCAAAAACCTCTCAAAAAAAAAAAAAAAGAGACAGGAGGTTTTCACTGAAATGTGAATTATGAAAAAACTACGCATGATTGCAAAAGTTTTTGTGCATGTAAGCCCCTAAGACAGCTGCCTATACATTGTGGGCCATTAATGGTTTTATACAAATGGCCAAATTGCCTTTTAGAAAACCTATTCAATCTAGGCTGGCCCCATAGCCTAATGGCTAAGGGAGTTGGTTCCTACATGGCCAACTGTGGTTCAAGTCCTGGCTCCGGCAGCTTGAAGAGCACCCTGGGTACATATATGCATGCCCTAAATTCCCACAGGATGGAGAAATGGAGGAGAGAGGCCTGTGGCGTGACCAGGCCCCACTGTGGAGTGCTTTCTCCATCTCCCTCAGGGCAGGGCAGATCCATCCTCTGGTGATTGGAAACAAAACAAAACAGTCACAGAAACACATTTCCACTCTGAAAAGCCAAGAAGTGAGCCCAGGGCATCTACACCAGAGGCCGGCCCAGCCCTGATTCATCGGTCAGCTGCGGCATTAGCTCTTTGCCTGCCATAGGACAGTAGAGATCCTCCTTTTATTGTTTTGTTTTTTTTTTTTTTTTTGTAAGAATTATTTATTTTTCAATTTTATTTATTATTATTATCATTGTTATGTGGACAGAAGTCTGACTACCTTTTCTATTTTCCAAAAGGGACTGGGGAAGTCATGCCCACAAACATTAACAGACCATTTATTTTCTATTGACAGGATTCTTCCTACCTCCTGTTCCTGGCATAGTATCTTTGAGATGTATATTTCAACTGATTACAGTGTATTCTTTTGCTTATTTCTTCCCAAGACACAGAACTTCCCTTTTCCTTGAGCTGTAAATTAAGCCTTTCTTTAACTAAGACACGGATCTTCCCTTCCAATTACAGACCTAAAAATTGTGGAACCCACCTATAACCTACAAGCCCCCGCTTCTACATGTCCCGCCTTTTTGGGTCAGACCAATGGAAAATCTTTTCACTAAATGTTGTCTGTCAATCTCAAAAACAAATAAAAGGAACCTCTGTACATGATCACCCCGAGAAAAGGCATGTATGCCTCTTCTCCAGGCCTAGGTCACTCACAGTTGGCTTGGAAATGAACCACATTAATTATTAATTATTAATTATTAATTATTAATTTTACAGTTGGTTATTTATTTTCCGTCGACAGCTATTATTATTAATTTGCTATAGGGCACATGTGCTCACAAGACAGAGAGAGAAAGTGAGACATCAAGCCACTAGGTCCAGGACTCAAACCATGGCTGACTTGTGTGGGAGTCCAGTGCCTTAAACACCATGCCACCTACTGGCCTCAAGATCTTGTTTTGAATGTCATTGCCTGATACTAAGAGGTGAGGTCAAATGTCTTTTCTTCTCTCTCTCTCTCTCTCTCTTTTAAATTAGTTTTTGCTGTAGGGCACATGTGTGCTTACCAGAGAGAGATGAGAGACAGAGGGGGGAAAGTGAGAAATCACCGCCCGCCCTGGGCGGGGAGGGAAGGCCGCACTGCGATCCCGTCTCCGTTCTTCTCTCGGGGCTTTGGGAAAGTACGCACATGTGCATCTTTTTATGTGAATATTGGCTTTTCCTCCTTCCTCCCTGGAGAATATCATTCTTCCATTTAAAAAATCAGGTTCTTAAATTACGTTTTTTGGGGTGAAGGTGGACTCACACATGGTCAACTGCAGTTTGAGTCTTGGACCTGACAGCTTGCTTTCTCACTCTTTCTTTTTCTCTCTCTGGTCAAATTAAAAAATAATAATAAATGAAATTAAATAAATAACTCTTTTTTTAAGGGTTATTTTTACTTAATTATTTGTAGGAGTCTTTTTTTTTTTCTTTTATTTTAAGAAAATCAGTCCTTCATCCCTAATTTCGTGGCAAGTATCTTCCCTTAGGAGACAGCTTTTGCTTGTTTCATGTTGTTGATGACACCTTTGGTTACACACAACAACCTCTGCTTAATTAACAACCTGGCCGTGGCCCCTGCCAGGCCATGAGCAGATGCAGAAGTGGGGGTGGGAGGCTCCTTCCTCTTCCTCTTCTTTGGGCCAGAGGCGGGATCAGAGTTTAAGCACCTCGCATCTTTCTTTTCTTTCAGTTCCTATGAAAGACCACGGGAACTGGTTCTGGCTTCCTCGCCGGGCACTAAGTAAGCAGGCCTGCCAGGGGGTGGGTGCGGAATCTGAACTCTGTTCCTCAGATCAAAATCTGGGTGCTGAGGCGCCCACCCCACCCAGTGCACACGCTTCCATTGCCCAGATAAAGTGGGGTGAGGTGCTCCCTCCTTCGCTCTGAGCCTCAGGGCACTGGCGAACTCACCCCCTCCCTGGCATCTTGCTCTCATCTTTCCATCCCGGACCCTTTACCTGAGGACGGGGCCGGAGGCCAGGGGACAGCTGCTGGTCAAACAACCTCTGCAGAGACTCCAGGGATGGGAGGGTCCGGACCACTTCACTGGGGGTGGAGGAGGGACAAGGGGAAGGTCAGGGTTAGTGAGGACTGACAAGAGGTTTCAAGGCAGTGCGGACTCTAAGGGAGACACGGTCACCCCATCCAGCAAAAGCAGGTATCCTTCCAGGACAAGCCCGGGCAGAGATGGAGGCGCGGTGCGGGCCCAGCCGCCCTCTCCCACACCCCTTTCTGTCTTGGATCTAACTGCAGCTGTGGTGTGAAGCACTGATCTCACCTCAGCTGCTCAGCCAGACTGGACTAACTACATAGACCGCAGGGAATTTGAGTCTAGAATCAGAAAAATGCTTGAAGTCACTTTGTAACTCTGGTTCCCAACCTCCAGTGTTTACAGATCCCCAAGTCCTCTCTCACACAGACAAACACACACACGTATTAAAAATGTATTCGGGCGACAGGTGGCATGGTGGTGAAGCGCCGGACTCCCACATGGCTAGTCCCAGACTTTGCGGCTTGCTTTCTTACTTCACTTCTCTCTCTCTCTCTCTCTCTCTCTGTCTCTCTCTCCCTCTGGTCAAATTAAAATAATAATAATAAATAAGATAAATCATTCTAAAAAATGCCGATTTCAGGGCTCCATTTTGATTTGGTCTGGAATCTGCATTTTAAATCCGGCAGCCTTCAGGTGTGGAGGTCTGTGGATTCTGATGCAAATCCCCACCCAGCTGCGGAGGTGGGTGTGTGGGGGGGTGGGGCTTATTCGCTGTGGAGCCCATTGGCCCCTCCAATGCTAGGGCTTTACTGGTTCTTGGTCCCGTTCTCTTCCTTTTCTATTGTTTTCACATTGTGTTAAGCGTGGTGGGCAGACAGTTTTGAGTACTATTTTTCACTTACTATTTCATCAAAAACTGTTCATGTTTTTCCATATTGAACACTAATGGTTTCAAAATATTCTATCAAGAAAATGTGCCAAAGTTGATTGCTAGATATTTGGGTTACTTTGAGATCTCTGCTATTATAAATAAAGGCTGCTCTCAATAGCTTTGTTCATTTAGCTTCACTTTACTTTTCTTGTTTCCATTTTCTTTTTTTCTCAATTGCCAGTGGACACATGCAGCTAGAGAGAGAGAAAGAGAGAGAGAGAGAGAGAGAGAGAGAGAGAGAGAGAGAGAGAGATGAATGAGAACATACTCCCCCAATGACATGGTCATGTCACAATCCTTTCCTCCATCCCATTAGGATTTGGGGCATGCATGTACATGAGCTTTACATGTTTTTCAAGCCAATGGGACCAAAATTAGAACTGCGGTTGGCCATGTGGGATGTGGGATCTGGCCCCTACACACAGGGCGTGGTTAACCACCATGCTACGGGGCTGGCCCTTCTCTGATTTGCAATTACAGATTGGGTAACCAGGGACTGTGGCTCTTGATCAATGTTGCCAAGTGAGCACCAAGTGTATAGTCACTGGTATTTTCAGGTCTGTCTGTCCGATATCTCATCCACGTTTGCATGTTCTTTTAATTACACTCGCTCTTTTTTTTTTTTTGAGAGATTTTTGCTAGAGGGTACGTGCTGAGCTCGACGGAGAGAAATATGATAGGCAGATAACTAATAATGAGCGGACAGCCCCAAGAAAATAGAGAAAGACACATGCCGCATTAATTACAACTTGCTAGGAATTACAACTAAAACCCTCCATGAAAATGCCTTCTTCGGGAACCAGCAGTTAGCGTAATGGCTATGTCACTGGACTCCCATGTAGTTGACCGTGGTTCGCGTCCCGGACCCAGTGGCTTAGAACTCACGCCGGACGCGTGTGTGCGTTCCCAAGATCCCGAGAGGAGAATGGAAGAGAAGGAATTGCGGCGTGACCATCCCCCCTGGGGGGTGATTTCTCTCTTTCTGTCTCTGTGTCTCTCTCTGTCTGGCTGGTGAGCACACGCACCCTATAGCGAAAACCTCTAAAAAAAAAAAAAAAAAAAAAAAGCCTTCTTCCCGCTCAGCGCCTGGCACCAGGAAGGTGAGGCAAATCCCATTTTTCTTTCCTAGATAGAAAGGGAGAAATAAGTCCCCGGGGGGGATGGCCATGCCCTGTGAGGTTTTTTTTTGGGGAGGAGAGGTTTTTCCTATGGGGCACATGTGCTCACTGGAAAGACAGAGAAAGAGAGACAAAAAGCAAAAAATCACCCCCTAGGGGTTATGGCCACGCCAAAGTCCCTTCTCCTTCATTCTCCTCTCAGGATCTTGGGTATGTACTTTAAGCCACCAGGTCCAGGACTTGAACCGTAGTTGACTACATGGGAGTCCAGCAACATCGCAATTATACCAACTGCTAGTCCTAGTGCCTGGCATGAGTTTTGAGCTGCTGAGTCTGGCACTTGAACCATGGTCAACTACTTGGGAGTCCAACAACGTAACCATTATACTATCTGCTGGTCCAACTCTCTCTCTGTTAATGAGATAGAGAGAGAAAGAGAGACAGAGAGAGAGGTTTTGGTTTCATTTTCTCATTTGACCAGGTCCCGCTGGCACCCTCTGCCCGCAGCCTCCTACTCAGCCAGGGCTGTGGGGCCGCGCTCAGCCTACTCAGGTTTACAGTGGTCAGCACCATGGGTCCAGCCCCACGCAGTGGCACCCCACTGTTTGTGCCACGGTGACTGGACCTCTCTCCTACGTGAGTGCAACACTACACTTCAGGATTGATGAATGGATTTGCACATCTTTAATTTTTGATATCATCAAATATTCTTCTACTGTTCATTTCTGGTTGACTTCTTCTGTATTTCTGTTTGTACAAACTTTTCATCTCCTTTGTAAATTTTCAGTTGAGAGTTTTATTAGTGTTTTTTCTTTTTCTTTTTTTTTGGAGAGGTTTTTGCTATAGGGCGCATGTGCTTGCCAGACAGACAGATAGAGAAAGAGAGACAGAAAGCGAAAAATCACCCCCCAGGGGGGATGGCCACGCCGCAATCCCTTCTCCTCCATTCTCCTCTCGGGATCTTGGGCACGCGCACACACGCGCCCGGCGTGTTTTAAGCCACCAGGTCCGGGACGCGAACCGTGGTCGACTACGTGGGAGTCCAGCGACATAGCCATTATGCTAACTGCTGGTCCCGAGAGTTTTATTAGTGTTTTTATATATTGGCATGAACTTTACATATTGGTTTGCCTTTTATTTAATCTAGGTGTTGTATTTTTTCTCCTAGTAGGGTATTTTCATTCTAGGCGAGCTGAATTTCATCGCAAAGTGATGTGTCACTGTTTTTATCACCGAGAATCAAAGCTATGCACTAAGCTTCCCTCCCCTCCCTCTTTGCTCTATCTCCCTGAGACCTGGCTGCTGGTCTCGAACCTCTTGTGACCATGACCTGAACATCTTGTGACTGGGACCTTCATTCAAGGAACTAGCCCATGACTGGGGCCATTCCAAAGAAATCCCACATTAACATCACAAAATCAGGGATGCTAAGGCCTAGACAGACGGCTGACTCTGCTGTCCACTAGCTAACATTTACTGTCGCCCTCAAGCCATGTGTGTACAAACCAGTCACCTACCTTGGTGACAGGGACTCTGCATTGACCTCTCCCTGGTTTATGAATGCTTCGTCCTTGTACAATTTGAGCTTCTTTCTATGACCACGGGGACCACTCTTGGCTCGGCCATTGGTGGAATCTTATTTCCCCAGTGTAAGTAAACTCAGTTTTCTCCCGCTGGAATTCTGGGTGTGTTCTTTGGCACCAGCAAATATTATGGGCAAGCTCCCTCAGATCTGGGGCTCCCCTGGAACAATTATGCTATTTTCCCTCTTTTTCTTGGTGATTTTGTGCTTACTGCAGTAAAACAATACATCTCTAGTAGTAATCAGGAAGCAATTATTTTGCTCATTTTGTTTCCTCATTTAGGATGATGCGGATCGAGGGACTGTTGCTGGTACATAGCTTTGATTCCTCCCCTCATCCAGAATCTGTTCCAGAATGCGGTGGGACCGAGGTCACTGTCTCCCTGTTCACTATTCAGTTTCGTCTTGTCTGTTCCCCACGGCCCTCTCACTGTGAGAACTTGCAGAGGGTAGGGGTTTGTTTTCAGGCTCCATTTCTTCTGTTTGTCTAAAAATCCGGAGCTCTCCCCTGTGCTAGGTAACGCCCCATTTGGGGATTCACACCTCCTAGGGTTTCAAGGCCAGCTTTGACTCCCTGGAGTCCCAGGGGTGCAGGTAGGAGGTGAGACCAAGGACGAGGTGGGCATGTGTCTGAGAGGAGAGAGAGGGAAGCACCAGGCGGCCGGGCTCTGGGTTTCCATCCTCTTTTCCCCAGAGCTGCCCTATCCACCCCTTGGCACAGTGAGACTTTGTTTAAACTGTCATTTCTAATTTTTAAAAAAATGCCAGAGGATGTATGCACACACAGGAGACAGAGACAGAGAGAAAGCAAGAAAGCACCCCACAGAGGGTGGTTATACTAAAAGCCCTTCTTGGTACCAATCAAAACAGTTGGCAAACAATGGGTTACAGAGGGGAGGATAGGAGACATCCATTTGTTCTTAAGATGTTCTAAAATTCCATCCCTCAGTCAACCAAGTTGCCAATGTTGCCTCTCGGTCCACCTTCGAAAGAGAAGACAAGTGTGCCGGATCTGGAACACACCGGTGTCTCTAATGCTGACGTGAACTTAGCAGCAGACGCAGAACAGCTAGAGCCTTCAGGGAACTTTCCTCACCTCACCAGGCACCGGAAAGAGGCAAGGTGAGGAAGTTGCTGTCACTATGGCAACAAAGTGACCTGGTCCTGGGAAGGGCAGGTGGTGGTGCAGTGCTGGCAGAAGCTGCCAAGGAGCCAGCGTGTCTGGGGAAAGTCTGGGGAAGCGTGGCAGAGAGGCTTAAAAATATATTTCCTCCTCGACAAGGAAGTAGAAAAGAACAGACTCCGTCGAACAAGAAAGAAAACTTATTATGAGCCAAGACGAAATGGTATTTCCTAAGAAGAAACTGCAGCTTTGTGTGTTTTTCTCGAGTGAAGTGATTTTACCAACATCATGTGGAACCAAATCCCTCTGTGGAATCTAGAGAAATGGCGGCTGCAGGACCATTGGCTAGAACCGCGTTAGTTGAAGCCGATGCATTGACATGAACCCCGACTGGCCAATTTGATGAGTGCTCAATTTGTCTAAGAAATTATTTGTTAAATTTACCAAATGTACTGATTGTGCTTTTAAAAGCCTTTGAAGGGAAAGTCGAATTGGAGTCTTGGTGATGGAAGATTGTTTTCTGCATATTAACTAGACGAAGACTGATCCAGCGCCCAGTGAAAAGAAAGACGGGAGAACCCTGAAGTGCCACATGTGGAAGAAAGCAGAACAACCTCGCTGAAAAGCTCTCCTCACATAAAATGTTCGTTTCTCACTCAAATGTTGACCTCTCACTGGTCACAGGACTGTTTGGGCCCCCTGGGATTTCTTTCAGATGTTTCGGAACATGATTCTTTTTTCCCCAAGCTTTAAGCATTTCAATTATTCTTTGCTAATTCTTCAGATGGCATGACAGCCTTACTTTTGCATTTTGAACCTTGAAGACATAATTAAGCTGGAAATCAATATAAAAAATAAAGTCAAAGGAATCTAAAAGAATAAGAACTTTGAGCCATTGGCGAGTCAATGCATTCAGTATTGGAAAACTGAAATGGTGAACCAGACCACTTTAAAAAACTCGAATAAACTGCCGTTGCTGGCAATCTTGGGTCCTCACCACCCACACAGGAGAAAGATTGGCTTTAATTTATCTCCTCCTGGTGGGAGCCCTTGTCAAATAAGCCAGATCTGCAAGAGAGAGAGAGACAGCAAAGTCTTTATCGCCAGCTCTTGAGCGAGTGAGAAAGGGTTGGCCTTGTCCTCCCACCCCCAGCTCCTGTCCAGAGCAACTGGCCTCAAATTAACTTTAGGCGAACAAACACAAAGATGAAAAACCAAGCTCTGGTTCGAATACCATGAGAACAAAAGGTCCAATCAACCACTGAGGTCCCTGAGCTCTGCCGACTGCCCAATTACTGTGAGTGCAGAGGAGCCGCGTGGACAGCCGCAAGCACAGGGGTCACCCTCATGAGCGGCGCGGGGGCCAGCCGTTACCCATAGAGCGGCCCGGGGGCCAGCCGTTACCCATAGAGCGGCCCGGGGGCCAGCCGTTACCCATAGAGCGGCCCGGGGGCCAGCCGTTACCCATAGAGCGGCCCGGGGGCCAGCCGTTACCCATAGAGCGGCCCGGGGGCCAGCCGTTACCCATAGAGCGGCCCGGGGGCCAGCCGTTACCCATAGAGCGGCCCGGGGGCCAGCCGTTACCCATAGAGCGGCCCGGGGGCCAGCCGTTACCCATAGAGCGGCCCGGGGGCCAGCCGTTACCCATAGAGCGGCCCGGGGGCCAGCCGTTACCCATAGAGCGGCCCGGGGGCCAGCCGTTACCCATAGAGCGGCCCGGGGGCCAGCCGTTACCCATAGAGCGGCCCGGGGGCCAGCCGTTACCCATAGAGCGGCCCGGGGGCCAGCCGTTACCCATAGAGCGGCCCGGGGGCCAGCCATTACCCATAGAGCTCTTTGCAGAGCAGCGCGGTCAGTTTCTTCAGATGAGGAAGGCTGCTGGAGCCCGTCTTCACAAATTCAGAGTCCAGGTTGAGCTGAGTGCTTAAGTAATCCTGGATGGCTTTAAGGTGCTCTTCTGGAAGCCTGAAAAGATAAAATAAAAGAAAATGAAACCAAAAATAAAAGCATACTTCACCTGCTTCTTTTAGTCACTGATGCCAGCAGTCATTGCAACGACAAAACCCGTTCTCAACAAGTCTTATACGGATGAGCACGGTCCTTCAGAACACTGCAACCCCGTGCAACGGTCTCCTTGATCTTACCCAAGGGGAGGAGTAGCAGGTCAGAGCAAGGCACACAGGGTCAGACAGACAGGATGCCTCTGGACCCAGCATCTTTGAGTGCTGCTAGGAAATGATTCTAGCTAAGGGTTGTGAGGTCGTTCCCTTTTAAAAAGGACACATGTTTATTGCAGCACTATTCACAATTGCTAAGACATAGAACCAACCCAAATGCCCACAAACAGATAAATGAATTAAAAAGCTGTGGCACATATACTCTATGGAATACTATTCAGTCAAAAAAACACCAAGACCCTGGCTTTTGACAGGAAGTGGAAGAATATGGAAGATTTAGTGCTGAGTGAAGCAAGTCAGGCTATGAAGGAGAAACATTGTATGTCCCCACTTAAAATATACCGAGTGTCCGCACTCTGTGACTGAAACTGATTGACTAAAGGATACAGAAACACAGTAAATGGATGTGAATACCAGATATAGTGTGTGTGAAAGAGTAGACTCTGAGGAAGGACATTTAGAAGAAAAGTAGAGAGGCAAAGCATTAATGGGACAAAGAAATGTGGTATCTGTTGAAGATAATTTTATAGTTTTATCAATTGGACTAGGGAGAAATGTTCACATGTTGGAATATTCACTTTGTAAGATAAATAACGTTATTGAATGTATAAAAGAAAATGAAATAAAAAAATTTAAAAAAAAAAAAAGAAAAAAAAGGATGCAAAAGGGTCGGCTCTGTGGCCTACTGGTTGAGGGAGCTGGACCCCACATGGCTGACTGCATAGTTCAAATCCTGGTCCCAGTGACTTGACACACACCAGGTGCATGTGCATGTATGCCCCTAATCCCGAAAGGATGGTGAACTGGAGGAGAAGGGATGGCAGTGTGACCATGCCCCACGAGAGTGCTGTCTCTCCTTCTCTCTGGCAAGCACACACGTCTTCTGACAAATAAATAAATAAATGAAGGAGACAAAGGGTGAGAAAATGTGCAGCGCAATTATTTCCCCACCTACCCACTCAAGAAGATGGGCCCTGTGGCTGGAAGGTGGTCAAGTCTAGGGGTGGCACGTGGCTCCGGCTCACAGGCCAGCTCCAAGTTTTCTACCTGGAGCACTGGGGAGGAGGGATGGGGTCACCCCAGGCTCCATGGGAAGTCTATGGTTAGTGGGGGCTGGGAGCACAGCAAGCGGTGGTGGCAGAAGGTGCCCAACCTTGCCCAACCTGAGTTTCCGTGCCCCCTTCGACATGCAGAAGGAACAGAATGGAAAGCAAGGCCCGCTCATGTGGCAGAGCAGGTGCACCAGGGCCTGCCTGGCCATTGCCTGAAGTCTGGTCCATGGTTCCATCTGTCCCCACACCTGTTCTAACCTTTGAGTCTTCGTTCCCACAATAGGGCAGATCACAGTGTGGCCAATGCTTGCTGAGCATAACATGGTAGACACTAGGCTGGGTGCTTCATGTTTGTTTCCTTCTTTAAGCTATGAATCAATTTTATGAGGCTGGCATGAGGGACTTCAAAGAGTTCACGGGAAAATGGAATTAAAAATACAAATTTATTTTGGCGCCAAAAGGTCGAGATCCATGCATAGGGTTTTCATAACTTACATCTCGTGAACTTTTTGAAGACCCCATTATTATTAGACCCCGTTATGGTTCCTAGTAGGTTGCTGGGAAAGTCGTGACTTTTTTTCTGTTTTCTGTGCAAAAAATGTGTCATGACTTTTCTGACTGCCCAGTATTTCACAGACAAGGACACAGGCCCGAGAATGTTGACGACCGGTATGGAACCGATCTGTGTTCCACTGGACGGGGTCAGAGTGAAACCAGGGGCCACAAGGATTCTTCTGAAGGGTCCATGAAAGACTGCAACGCTGTCCATCTTAAATCCGAGAGGACGCAGCAATTCCGGCCATTTACATCCAGAAGTCACAACTGTTTACACACCACTTACCACCACACTCAGCTTTAGTCTGTCCCTTTTCCGAGTCTTGACAAAAATCCCACCTGGCTTGAGTCTTACGCGGAACGACAGTTGCCTCTCCTACAGCGCTAGAACGCGTACCTTTGCACGTCCACCCGCCAGTGATTTGGGACTCTGAGACCACGTGCTTTTGTTACAGGGAAGCTGTATTTGCCAAAACGCTTGTGGAAAGTGTTGACTAAAGATGAGAAGCTGTTTATCCAAGGAGGTTAATTTTACTCAGAAACCTTGTAATAATTAACCTGTTAACATGACCCACGGGGGGAGGTATAATTAGCTTACATAAAGGACTATGTTGATTGACTTATAATTAAGAATACCCTAAAGGCAGTCTTCCACTAAAAAGCTACTCGACAAGCAACATAGATTTTCTTTATTTATCTATGTATTTTTAAGGTTTTATCTTATTTTTAATTGATAATAACTGAGGACGTGAGGAAGAACAGATGGGAGGTTTCCCAGGCAGAGAGAAGAGCATCTGGAAGGCTGGTGCGAGGGATGGTGGGTTGGTGAACAGAGTAACCCCCTCTTCTCTCCCCCTCTCCCGGGGGTCGGGCCCTGGGGCTGCTGGTGGGGGTAAGAGGGAGAGGAGGGCAGAGAAGGGAGGTGGGTGCCAGGCTGGCAGGTTTCAGCACCCGGCTCCCCGTTAAACCTGTGGTCCTGTACAGGTTTGGCCCTCGTCCCTCTGAGCGTAGTCCCTGTACTAAGCCATCCTCAGAGCACCCAGTGTGAGCGGCCCTCTGTCTCCTGCTGTGTCCTCCCAGGAGCCGAGGACACACGTGCCCACTGTGTGGGAGCAAAGGGTGCTCATGGGAGGAGAGGTGGGCATCTTAGGGTGAGTGGAGATCCTGGGCAGGTTTGGGCACTGGGGGCTGGTTCTAGGCCTCCTACCCAAGGCTCCTGGAGTCCCACTCCTGCCCTGGAGGTGACCAAGACTTTGTACCTGGACCCAAGGACCCCAGAGTCGGCTGCTTATAACCAGAATGTTAAGAGTGCAAAAGGCGGAACTATCACACTTGTGTCTGCAACTTCCCAGACCTGGGGCCCGATTCGTCTCCTTCAGGTCAGTCTGAAACCACCCCTCCCACCAACACACACACACACACACACACACGCACACAGGGTGCTGTCCGCCTCCTCACCTGGGGCTCCAGGCCGTCCTTTCATGAGTGTTATTTGGCCCCGTGATTCCCATGGAGGAGATAGTAACTGACAGTGCCCTCCCAGGGCCAGACGGGGTGCCGAGACACAGCCTGGGGAGTGAGGACGAGCAGGCTGGCCTTCTGGGGCGCTGGGCTAACCCAGGACTCAGGCGCTTACATGTGAAAGGGAGAGTCCCTACTGCACTGGGCTATGGGGGGAAGACAACGGAGCCAGCAGGAGCGTCCCCCAGGCTCTGGCACCACGTACAGCTTTCGGAACACTGGCCCATGCAGGTGCGAGGCGCCTTCCAACTGAGAATGACAGCGACCTTCCAAACACAACAGACACTCTGCAGTCACAAAGGGAACGATGGGTACTCGTGCTTTAGGATTTAAAACTTATAACTGTAAAAATAGCCTAACATTAAATGGTCAGTGGTAAGTTAGAAGACAGATTTTTTTTCTTTTTTTAGAGAGATTTTTGCCATAGAGCGTGTGCACTCGACAGAGAGACAGAAAGCAAGAAATCATCCCCTAGAGGGATGGCCATACTGCAATTCCTTCTCCTCCATTCTCCTCTTGGGATCTTGGCATATACACATATACATGTGCCTGGGGTGAGTTTTAAGCTGCTGGGTCCAGGACTCGAACCACGGTCAACTATGTGAGAGTCCAGCAATATAACCATTATGCCATCTGCTGGTCTCAGAAGACAGATTATATATATATATATATATATATATATATATATATATATATATATATATAATTAAATATAAATATAATATATAAAATATTTTTTATTATAAAATACATGTAATGTATTTATTATATATATATATTTGTTTTTTTACAAAGGTGGCGGACAGATAACATATTAAAAGATGATAAAATGTGATAAGAAAAGCATTAAGACCCGATAGAAGCACAGGCAAAGGGCGTTTACAATTTGAGGTGGAGGTAATATCATTTTGGTCAAAATGATGGAAAACGGTTTTCAATCTCACTAATAATGAAGCGAGGGAAACGACCCAGATGTGGTTGCGGGAGTAAAACTGTCATTCCAGGCTGAAGGCCCAGCTTGTCCCCCAGAGCACAGACGCAGGCACGCCCGGGGCCGAGGGGACCTGCCGCAGGAACTCACCCACTGGTGTCCATGGTCTGCAGTCGCTGGAACAGCGTTTCAGAGAGGCTGGGCCGGCTGACCTCGGTCACTCGGGAATTCTCGACACAAAGAGGAGCCTCCTTGGCCTCGCAGGGCCCAGAAGATTGCGGGATGTTCCTCGGTGGCAGCTCGGGTGGAGACGTGATGCTCTCTGCCCAAGAGAGCACAGAAGTGCCGTGGCCCAGGCCGCACACAACCCGCCCCGTCCCTCCTCCCCTCCCCACTTCCTCCTGACTCCCCTCTAGTCAAAAGCCCCCTATAGCAGGGACTGTCTTAGAGACCCTTGGAGCCGGCCTGCACGTGTCCCACTGCGGCACTGGGCAGACCCCTGCTGGGGGTGAGGCCCTGCCAGGTGGAGGTCTCGGTGGCCTGCAGGGTGCTGACTTTGGACAGACTGAGCTGGCAGCCTCAGGAGGGCCAGCAGGACGACCTGGCTTTTAGGGACTGAGACGGTTCTTCATTTGAGGCTGAGCCCTGGTCAGGGAGGAGCCCAGCTCCCAGAATGGGGCCAGGGCCACAGGAGGGGGCAGGCGGGGCAGGCAGGGCCAGCCATATGCTCCTCCCTGTCACCTGACCCCTCTCTCAGAGCCTTCTCTCCACACTGCCCTTCCTTCATAGAAGAAAGATGGGGGAGCTTCCCTGAGAAACCTTAAGTATTGAACGATGCTCTTTAAAGGACGCCTGCTCCAGTCCTGTCCAGACGCGGGGCTCTGAGGACGGGTCTGAGTCACTTTGAGCCCCCTGGGGACTGGCAGCTCCTGGAAGGCCTGAGCTGGGCCAGGCTGAGGTCCTACTGCTCTGGTTCAAGGTGGCAAGTGGGGGCCTCATTTGGGGAAGTGGAGGCAGCAGTGAGAGCCTGGGGTTCTTTCCAGCCTGTCCAGAAAGTGCCGGCGTCTTCATCCAGCAGACATCCCCAGGTGCAGGACAGGCCCAGGCCGGGGTGGAAGGCCCAGGGGAGTGAGGGCGTCACCTCTGGAGGGCACTTCTGCAGAACCGCTTCCCAGCCGCCAAGACTGAGGCCCTCTGCATGGCCCTGGGCACCTGGGGCAGCGGGGGCCCTGCAGCCAGGGCTGGTGTGACCCTGTCAGCTCTGGGCCTTCCACAGCCGGCACTTCCTGATCCCAGAGGCCACCAGAGAGGTGAGGAGGGTCATGGCCTGCTGGGCCCTGTAGGCAGCCGCTCACCTGGTCCTTGCCCTCTCCCAACCTGAGCTGCAGAGGCCGCTCTGAGAACCCTCTGACAAAGCAGCCCGAAGCAGTGCCCCGCCTGCAGGCGTCTCCAGGAAGGTCAGAGGAGGTGATGGGTGCTACGCCCACCAGCCCGCCGGCCCACCAGCCAGTCTGTGAGCGTGGGTAAACAGGCACCCAGCATGTGTCCCCAGCAGGGACAGCAGGCAGGCTGCAGTCTCTGGTCTGACCTCTCCTCTCCCAGGGAGGGCCCGTGGGTCCCTCTGTCTCCCAGTGTGGGATGCAGGAAGGGCCCTGCCAGCTAGCCGAGAGGCTCAAGTGGGGTTTCTTCCAGGAAATGAACCTCTGAGGGGCAGAGCAGGGCTCCACCCAGGGGCTCCTCTGCAGGACCTTGTCCGCCTGACTCCTGCTCCGGTGTCCTTGTCCCAGCTAAGGGCAGGCCTGAGTCGCACAGGCTTTGTAGGGGCTGCATTTTCCTCAACATGTTTTGGGAGCTGTAAGAAACACCTTTCTCACCCTTCCAGTTCTGGGTACAGGGACCTGCTTACAGTGAGATCCACCGTATTATAGCAATAACAATGACCGTACCTGCATTTACTGAGCCCTACGATGTGCCCGGCTCTGGCAGCCACGCACACTGGGTCCTTGCAACGCCCTGAAAGGTAGACTCCATTTCTACTGCGATTCAGAGAGGTTAAGTAACTTGCCCAAGGTCGCACAGCCAGTAAGCTGGGGAGTAGGAGTTCTAACGCAGGTTTGTCTGACCGGGGCCTATGTTCCTAACTTGCCCTTAATTCCCCTGAGAATCAGACCCTCCTAACCTCTAAGCACTGTGAGCCTGAAGGGCGGGGCCCAGAAGGCTGCCTCCAGCCTGCTGCCTCCCGCCATCCGGTCCTCCCCTTCCTACCTGTGTCCTCCTCGGGGTCGTCGCCCGTGTCCTCCTCCTCCAGTGGCACCGGGTACTGCAGATGTGTCACCAGGCCCATGTTTTCCTTCTTGTAAAACTCAATGAGCTGGTCCAACTTGGTGAAGAACCTCATGGGGACGCCTTCGGACGCCTGAGGACAGAACCCCCAAACAGAGGCACATTGTAACCGGCTGGAACATCACCCGGCCACAGAGGCCACCTGCAGCGGAGACCAGCACGCCGAGGGAGTGACCGCGATCCAGAAAAAGCCCTGGGCTCCTACGCAGGGTGTCTGTCCCCACGCCCACACCCCCGCTTCCTGTAACCCAGCTCCCCAAAGCCATCTGCAAAAGGCACAAATAGCATGGTTCTGAAGCCCTTTCTTCTTTCAGTTTTTAAAAAAACTTTTATTTTTAAAAGTATTTTGTATATATGGATGATACATTTTCATTATAGCACAATTAAAACACAGATTTATTTTTTCCCTGAAGAAATCACCTTGTGATCCCAGAATCTTGAGAGACTTATTTTCAATTGTTTAGAATATGTTTTTGTAGACTTTGGATGTGTGTTTGGTGGGGAAAATTATTTTTATTTTTTTCCCATAAAGATGATTTATTTATGTTCTTTTTTTAATTGCCAGAGGGTATCTGAGCTCACCAGAGACAGATGGAAAGACAGAGAGAAGACACCCCCCAGTGGGGCGTGGCTACACCACGATCCTTCTTCATTTCTAGCCTGTGGGAGATTTGAGGCATGTATGCACACATGCCTGGTGTGTCTGTCAAGTCACCAGAGCTGGGATTTTAACAGCATGTCAGCTGCATGGGAGCCAGCTCCCTTAACCACTAGGCTACGAGGTTGTTCCTGATTATTTATGTATTTATTTTTTAAAAATTTTAAAGAATTATTTTATTTAACTTCATTTATTTATTTTAATTTGACCAGAGAGGGAATGTGTGTGTGTGTGTGTGTGTGTGTGTGTGTGTGAGAGAGAGAGAGCGCAAGAGAGAGAGAGAGAGAGAGAAAGCAAGTTGCCAGGTCCAGGACTCGAACCACAGTAGGCCAAGTGGGATTCCAGTGCTATTAACCACCACACCACCTGCCGGTTCCCCTGATCATTTATTTTTAAATACATGAAAAATCTATTCTAGCAATTGCTTTGCTTTTGTTTTAATTTTGTTTCATTAGCTAAACTTTTCGTTTTATCAAAACTTAGAAAAACAGGGACCAGCCGTTAGCATAATGGCTATGTCGCTGGGCTCCCATGTAGTTGACTGCAGTTCGAGTCCCAGACCCAGTGGCTTAAACTCACGCCAGACGCATGCGTGCGTGCCCAAGATCCTGAGAGGAGAATGGAGGAGAAGTCATTGCGACCTGGCCATCCCCCTTGGGGGGTGATTTCTCTCTTTCTCTCTCTCTGTCTCTCTCTGTCTTTCTGGAGAGCGCACATGCCCTATAGCAAAAAACCTCTCCAAAAAAAGAAAAAGAAAAAAAAAAAAACTTAGAAAAACAATCTAGGCCAAAACACTCCCTAGTTGGTTTCTCTGCTCTGATGAGCGAAACGCCTGGGGGTAATTCTAATGGCTGTTCCAATGTCCTGGGGCTAGCTTCCCTTCCTCTCTGTCCTATGGTCCAGCAGGAAATTCAGGTCTTCCCGCAGCCACCAGCCCCACCCTACAAGGCCCCACCCTGCTGAGGCCACCCCTTATGAGGCCCAACCCTGGAGGTTGGCTGGACAAGACAAGGGATGGGGCTGTCGGAGGCAAAGGCATGGACACCGAAGAGGCTCCTGCCCCAGCTGGGGCTTCCCTGGTCCTACCACCAAGCACCTGTTCTTCACCCATTGTCAAAACGGCCTTCATGCCAATGACTGCCATGTCCAACTCTGGAGCTAGACGTTCAGTCTAGCTGACCCCTGGGGGACGCCTGTCGCCGCCTTGGTGAAGGGAATGGGACCTGTCACATGTGGGAAGGGAGGCCAAAGGCAATGAGGGTAGGGTTGGAGCGCGCACCCTGGCAGGGGACAAAGTGGATCTTGAGCCACTCGCTGCCCCCGTACCTCCAGTTGCCAGCTGGGGTGGGACTGACCCAGGAGGCTGGGGTGGTGGTCTGGCCTGCAGGCCTTCGGGAGCACGAGGAAGGGAGTCAGGAGAGCGGACGAGGCAGGGGACCCGGGGGACAGACTCCGGCATCTGGGCAGACCTGTCCCCGGGCCCTTGTTCCTGGGGGCTAACTCCAAGCTGTAGTGAGGACACATTTGCCTTCAACAAGAATATCCTGCCATCATTCCCCTGTGACCCAGAGCTGTCTGCAAAGGCTCTCTGTCTCTGTCTCTCTCTAAGTGCATTTGTGTGTGCATAGGGTGTGTGTGTGTTTGTGCACATCTGTGCACAGGGTGTGGGTGTGTGTTTGTGGTTATTGAATAAATTATAGAGTTTAAAAATTTTTCAAATTTTTTTTTCACAGAATTTCCTTGTTTTCACAAAGCCCCATGTTAAGTGACTTCTGTTAAGTGTTGTTGAGCAGAAATATCTGAGCAGCAGCAGCCGGGCTTTCTAAAAAGTAGCCTGAATAGTCTCAAAACCCAAAGTGAGCAGAATAACAAAAATCATTTGCCACATTGCAAGATCCATGAACTCGACTCACCACAGCTGTGACAAGGGCCACCTGTCAGGGAATTCACAGGTAACGGATGACAAGCCCTTAGGGACATGGAAAAGGGGTGAGAGAATAACAGAGAGTCAAAGTAGAACCGACCCGTGTGAGTCTGGGAGAGGACTCCCCACCGGAGGGTGTCTGCGGGATGCCTGGGGACACACAGGGGGTGCGCCCTTTTACGTGCCTCGGAGAAGCTGAGGCGTAAGCGGCGACCCCTCGGCTGCCGGCATGCTCTACCTCACAGCTGCCCCGGGTGCGGGTTGGAGCAGCCTGGAGCTCTGGCACCCGCTGCTGTTAGGCAATGCGAGGATGGGGCTCTCTGCCGCTCAAGGACGCCGTGCAGAGCCTGTGAGGGAGGTGCTGGAGCCAGCGGTGGGGGACGCGGCGTTCCAGGACACCGCTTGTGCTCAGACTGTTGGCAGAGGCTGGGGAGCCAGGGTCGGGCAGACCAGGCTGTTGGCTGCCCAGGGGCCCAGGAAGGTCAGGAGTGCAGGGTTGGGCCCGAACCTCGAAGGCAACGCAGCAGCCTGGCCGGCAAGTCTGGGCAGACTATTGAGCGCTGATAGCACTGAGGGGTGGGAGGCCACGAGCCGGAGCACCCAGGTGGGCAGTGGGGACCTCTACCGGAGACAGATGACGGTGGCAGAGCCCACCCGAGAGAAGGCCCTCTGCCATGTGGATAGGCCTGAAGCAGATGAGCCATCGTCACTCAGATCTGCTGTGTCAGGGTCAGAACCACAGCCAACAGCCAGGAGGATGCTCAGGGAGGCCCTCCGGAGGGCCTGGGCTGCAGGTGCAGTCGGCAGGGGCGAGGTAGGAGGAGCACCCGCTCCCCTGCCTTTGAGTGCTTCTGCCAAAGGATCTGCCTTTCAATCACTTAAAAATGTCCAACGTGCACAAGAAGGTGGCCATGTGTGCTAGCCAGGCTCCTGGCAGGAAGCTGATGTCATGTCAAATGGGGGATTTGGGACAGGGTGTAGGGACACCAACAGGAGGTGGTGAAGCCCCGCAGAGCCAGCCGCAGTGGGAGCAGTCACCACGGTAGGACGGGACAAGGGGCAGGGGCTGCAGCCCAGAGCCTGGAGCCCACAGGAACTGTGACTCCCCTGATCCATGGGCACCTCACGGGGGACCCTCCACCTCGCCCTCCCCCCACCCTCCTGTCCCTCGGCCATGGTTCCCATTGGCGAATCCCCAAAGAGGGCAGAGGAGCAAGAGCACCCGCGGACAGACAGGGGACACTCAGCACCTGGAGTCGGTGGTGACAGGTGCCCAAGGAAGCAGCTGGAAAGCAAGCAGTACCCGCCTGCCCAGCTCAGAGCAAGAGGCTGAGCTCGGGCCAGCAGATGGCGGAGCAGCTACGTCGCCGGACTCCCACAGGGCCAACCGGCAGCTTGAAACTCATGCTAGGCGCGTGCGAGCCTGCCCAAGATCCGGAGAGGGGCATGGGGAAGGGACTGCGGCATGGCTGTTCCCCCGGAGGGGGCGGGTGATTTCTCACTTTCCCTCTGTCTCTTTCCCTGTCTCTCTCCCCAGTGAGTTCACGCTCTAAGGTAAAAACCTCTCAGAAGGAAAAAACGAGGCAGGGTCCACCAGGCTCTCCACCAAGGAGGGGCTGCCCTGGCAGCTGACGCCCAGGCTCAGGCGGCCAGACCTGTTCCGCACTCTGCAGGGACCGCCTTCCTCAGGGATGCTTCAAGTCATTCTGAAACAGAGAAGCCCCAAGAGCCCAAGTGTGCCATGTGCTGCCAACGAGGTCCCAAACTGTCACTGACGCTCCTCAGGGACAACCACCGACGCCACTCGCCCACTGCCCAGGAGTGACTGTTCCTTCTCCCTTAGCAGGCTCTAGGGCACAGGTGGTCTGCTTCGGGAAAACCAGCATTTCCTCCACGGAAGCTGGTCCCATCCCAGCCACTGAGCAGACCCCTCAGGGCTTAGCAGATCAACAGAATGGACATGAACTTAGGTTTGCCACCAAGAGTCACGCGGGACACGGCAGAGGTAGTTCAGGTAGTGAAACTCGATACCTGCCTCCCATGAAACTCTCAGGTCTGTGCAAGTGCAGGGTGATTTCAAGATAATTCCTAGGAAGCCGTCCAGACGACTGCCCCCCAGCCCAGCTCAGCAGCAATGGCTCGTTCTGGTTCCTGTCATACACCTGTGCCCGCCTCCCCACAAGCTGCTAAGTCCCTGAGGAAAGGGACTCTGCTTGGCTCAGCCATCGTCCTCGGCGTCGCCTCGCAGAGAGGCTGGGTGGCAATGACAGCCCTGCCCCGGTTTGAGAGCAGTCCACCTGCACACCATGAACCTCCATGCTGGAAAGATGGAGAAGGGAAAGATGTGGATTGCCAGGTTGGGCCTGGTAGGAAGGGGCCCCTTTGTCCTACACCTGAGCTCACCCAGGTAGCCACAGGTACCAGGGAAGGTACAGAGCCCCAGGGGTTCAGGAAGGGAGGGCGCCAGGTCTTTAAACGAAGACCACTGCTCAGAGAGCTGGATGCTCGCGGCCGTGCGCCCTGGGTCGGGCGTTTCTAAAGCTGTTCTTGGGCCGTGACTTTCCAGCAGCCTCACGGTTAGGGCGGACAGGCTGAGGTCGGAGCACTGGACAGGCTAAAGTTTCCCAGAAGTAATTTTAACTTTGCCACTGTCTGCTGCCCCTAAATGGGGAACTGAAATAGGACAAAGCACCGAGAAGGAAGCCATAGAGAGCAGAACGGGAACCGCGGGGTGCCCCGAAACACCCTTCCTCCAAGTCCTGCCAGCCTTCGTGTTTTTTGTTTGTTTGTTTTTGGAGAGGTTTTTGCTGTAGGGTTCGTGTACTTGCCAGAAAGACAGAGAGAGAGAGAGACAGAGAGACAGAAAACGAGAAATCACCCCCCAGGGGGGATGGCCACACCACAATCCCTTCTCCGCCATTCTCCTCTCAGGATCTTGGGCATGCACGCACATGCGCCTGGCATGCGTTTAAGTCACTGGGTCCAGACTCGAACCGCAGTCGACTACATGGGAGTCCAGCGACATAGCCATTATGCCAACTGCTGGTTCCAGCCTTCTTTTTAAACCTAAAAGCATGCCCAAACATGGTGGAAATTTTACAAATGATGGGCAATACACAGGAATGGAGAAAACCCAAACCGCCCCTGCTCATTTTCTCCTACACCAAAGCATTTATTTCTAGTTCAATGAGAAAGCCAAGGAGAGGTCTTCAGTGGGAGGGTGCCAGCCTCACGGGCTGCTCTGAAGAAAGGCATGGAAGGCCGTGGGGGGCGCTGTGAGATCCTGGGGTCGTGGAGGTTGGGAGGTTGTCGAAGGCCTCAGAGGCTGGGAGAGGGCTGAATTCAGCTCGGGCCGTGGAGCGCGGAGACCTGGGGCTCTCTGATGCAGCCTGCATGGACGGAGTGCAGCTCAGCGTGGGCCGAGCACGGGCCAGCGTGGAACTGGCTGTCCAGGTAGAGCCTGTGTGTCCTGGATGCCACCTCCTGCTCACAGCAGCTCCACGGCTGCGAGGCCTGGCAGCGTTTGCTCTGTCCTGAGCCAGCTCGGAAGAGATCCAGACCGGATGCTCTCATGGGGGCGGGGCCCACCTGTTTGGGGCCCGCCTCTGCCAGATCTTCTCTCCCAGCCCCTGAAATGCTTCCCTTCTGCACTCAGGACTGCTCACCGTTAACCACCTCTTCTTCCTAAGCATCGTAGACCCCAACGTGGTGACGGAGGAGTGAAAGAGAGACCTGACTGGGGTCTCTCAGGGCCTTTGGGGCCAGGCAGAGTTTGAATGTTATTCTAAGAGCCATTTGGAGCCACTAAAGGCATTCACCTGTTGCTGCTGTGACACGATCAGATTCACCTTTGAAACATGCACTTTGACTCTGGTGTGAGGCAGGGTTGAAGCTGAGGGTCCCGGCAATCTCAACGCTGGTACTTCACTAGGGAGGCCTAGAGGGGCAGCAGCAGGGATGGAGTTGGAACTGGGACTTCCGGACTGGCTAGCACATGCAGGGAGGCGTGGCTGGCAAGAGGGCAGCAGGGAGGGTGGCCCAGATCTCTGGCTGTGGTAACTTGGGGGAGGTCAGGGCCATCGCAGATCTGGACGAGCTGCGGAGGCCAACTTCAGACCCAGAAAGCCCCGCAGTTGTGTGGCCTAGAACAGACCCCAGAATGTGCCTCCTGGAAAGACATCCAGCTCTTCCCCTGTCCTGTCTTCCTGTCCCTTCCCTTCCTTTTTTTTAAAAAAGCATTTTCAGGGACCAGCAGTTGGCGTAATGGCTATGTTGCTGGACTCCCACATAGTCAACCGTGGTTTGAGCCCCGGACCCAGTGGCTTTAACTCACACCGAGTGCATGTGCGTGCGTGCCCAGGATCCTGAGAGGAGAATAGAGAAGAAGGGATTGCGGCGTGACCATCCCCCGGGGTGTGTGTGTGGGGGGGTGATTTCTAACTTTCTGCCTCTCTTTCTCTCTCTTTCTAGCGAGTGCACATGCTCTATAGCAAAAACCTCTCTAAAAAAAGAAAAAGAAAAAAAAGCATTTTCGCCGATTCCCTTCCTCTTCCTCCCTTCGGCCCTTCCTTTGAAGTGCCCTGAGTCAGCAGGCTTCTGAGACTGGGGGACAGAGAGCCAGTGGGGGTGAGGATGCAGCTGGGATAAGGAAGTGGCTGGGCCCTTAGAAGTCTGCCTGGCCAGGGCCAAGGAGGTGGTCTAGACAGGGGCAGCAGAGCTGGGGACTGGTCACATCAGGAAACATGTGAATGACTAAGTACGTGGGGAGAATGGGAGCCAGGCTTCTCACGGTCAGAGAAAGGCGCTACACGCATGGAGAGGAGCAGGCTGCATGAACTCTGCAGTGTTGGACTGGAATGGGAAGTAGCAGTGGGAACTAGGGCTTGAGCATACATAGGTAGTACAAGGGTATGCACGAGTGTGTGTGTGCACACGCATTTCCTGGCTCTGTCTGCCAAGAGAGCCTAGACGCAACCACGCTCCAGCAGCAACACACACACCAACTGCTCTGCTCTTGGCTCCCCTCGTCCACGAGGTACTGGACTGTGGAGCCGGAAGCCATGTGCTGACCATGGTTCGAATCCCTGGCGTGGTCAGCCTGAACACATAACGGGTGCACATGCATGTACCCAGATCCTGGCAGGCTGCAGGAGGGAAGGAAGAGGACAGCGGTGTGACCGAGCTCCGTGGAAGGTCTTCTCTCTCTCTTTCTCTCTTGTGTGTGCACATGCTCTATCACAAATTTAAAAAGAAAAATTGCCATGGGCCAGTTGGTGGCATGGTGGTTATGGTGGCTGGATTCCACATGGCTGACTGCATGGTTCGAGTCCCAGACTTGGCATCTTGGAAAACATGCCAGGCACGTGTGCATCCGTGCCCCAAATCCTGAGAGCAAAATAAAGGAGAAGGGACTGTGGCGTGGTCACCCTCCCTGGGGGTGCTTTCTCACTTCCCCCTCTCTCTCTGTCTCTCTCTGCTGAGCCCACATACTTTATAGCAAATTAAAAACAAACAAACTACCATTAAATATCACCAAGATATTTACGTCTCCAGGGAGAAACAGTTCATTCTAGCAGCTCTAGAAACAAGGGGCAGGAAGTATAATGTGAACCTGGAACATCTGTTGCCCCAGAAAACAAGGAAATGGTCAAAAACTGGTTGGGGATTTGTCAGAAAGGTAGGCATCCAGGAGCCAACCAAAACGACAGAAGGAAGGAGATTCTAGCACAATCCGAACATCAAAATGAACAACAATATAATTATGACTCGGAATAAAGTAGGAAGTCCCAAGTCTACACCGACAAACGAATGAGACAGGGAAGCTCTTCCCCACGTAGAGTGCCAGTTAATGGCTGTCGAACAAGTGATGGAGACAGAAAGTCACCATTCGGTAATAACTGACTCAGGCAAGAGTCATCTTAGATACCAAAACTAGGTGGGTGAGAGTTTGAGGAGGAACAAAATATCCAGAGTCTCAGAGTGTCTTTCTAGAAAGCAGTTATTAATCTTGAGAAGGAAATCGGTAACTTAACAGCAAGGAAACTTGGCAGACACTGCCTTCACCAAGAGCTCAGGGGACATGGTGACATCGTGCACCTCCCGAGAGGGGTGCCCAAGATCCCAGCATCGTTCCTGTGGACTTCTGCTGAAAATGCAGAGCCTGGGCCCAGGTGTACAGAAATCTGAGAACCCCAAATCAAAGGCCGGTCTACAGAGTCATTAGCTAAGTGCCAGGGTCGTGAACTACAAGGAACTGAGTCTAACTAAAGGCTAACATGAGCCTAACATGATCCCGACTGAAACTTGATCCAGGAGGTGAGAAATCTGATGTGTGTAACTTACATAAATGCATAAGTAGTAATTCATTTATTGCTGCTAAGACTATTGGAGAAGTCTGAATGAGGTGTAAGAATTAGATGGTAGTATTTTATCAAAATTAAGCTCCCAATCTTTTATTTTTCTTTTTGCTAGAGGGTGCATGTGTTCACCGGAAAGTGATAGAAAGAGAAAGAGAGAGAACATCCCTCAATGGAGACAGTCACATCTCTATCTTTTCTGTTCAATTTTTCCTTTTGGGATTTTTGGTATGCAAACACATGTACCTGGCATGATTTTCAAGCTGCCAGGTCTGGGACTCAAACCTTGCAGTTCGCCATGTGGGACCCAGTCGCCCCAACCACCATGCCACTGGGTGGCCCCTTTCTGAGTTAGATGGCTGAGTATGGCAATGCAGGAGAGAGGCCTATCATTCAATAAAAACACATTACAATATTTAGGGATAATGGGGCATCGTCCACAACTTACTTTCCAATAATTAGAAAAAATAATAATAATATGAGAGATAGAGAGTGATAAACTCAGTATGCTAAAATATTAATTGGGGAAAGTGAGTGAAGGTTATACTGAAATTCTTCATACTATTCCTGAAAATTTTCTCAGTCCAATTTTTTTCAAAATTTAAAATGTAAACAAAAGACAACTAGGCTGGAAAAGGTCTATATCTTAATCTGAATGCTAATGACATGTAAGCACTTTTTTAAAACTATACATCATTTAAAATTTTTTTTTAAAAAAAGCTTAAGTAATCTAGCTCATTTAATTAGTATGCACATGTATGCATGCACACATACACGCACATGCACACAATGGAAGAGAGGTTTAAAAGTCATCTCATCTAAAAAGTTAGAATTTTTTTTTTTTTTTTTTTTGGAGAGGTTTTTCGCCATAGGGTGCATGAGACAGCTCACCCCCCAGATCGACAGATCTTGAAACACGCGCCCGGCGTGAGTTGTAAGCAGAGAGACAGTGGGAAACATAGCCAAGAAAGAATCATAGGGTGCCCCACCAGATCTGGGGGATGGTCATGCCCCAATCCCTTCTTCTCCATTCTCCTCTCGGGATTTTGGGCATGCACGTACACGTGCCCGGCATGAGTTTTAAGCCACCAGGTCCGGGACGCGAACCGCGGCCGACTACATGGGAGTCCAGCGACATAGCCATTATTCTAACTGCTGGTCCCATAAAAAGTTAGCATTTTTTAACTGCCAGAGAGTACATACATTTGACAGAGGGAGAGAGCAAAACAGAGCGAGAAAGAGAAAGCGCCCTGCAACAGTATGTGGTCACTCCGTAATCCCTTCTCCACTTCTCCATCGCAGGGATCTGGGCATACTCCTGTTTTCCAAGCCACTGGGATTGGGATTCGAATGGCATGGTCAGCCCTGTGGGATCCGACTCCCTTAACCACTAGACTATAGGGCTGCCCTCAGATTTTTTTTTTAACTGTGCACAACCATTCCAGGTCTACATACTTCTGGAAGTTTCTGTATACAAGTCATGACACCTTGACGACATCTACAATGCGCAGATATCCACAATGATAGGCGTGCACTGGGGATGAAGGATGACGGAGTCGGGGCTGTGCAGTGCGGGGATGGAACGGTATGGTGACAGCTGTCCCACCACAAGCCCCGTGCCAAGTTCTCCTCCTGGCTGGCCTCAGCTGACCGGCCGAGAGACTGGCCAGAGGGAAGGGACAACGCTGGCTTTGTGGGCGCAGGTGGTGTAGGCAGCAGCTGGCGCAGGGGGCAAAGGTCTCGGCCTTTCGTGGGCAAGGACGGTCTTAGTTTGTGACCAGAAGGAGGGGCAGGCTGACTAGGGGAGGGACAGCAGAGAATGAGACCCCAGGACTTGGCTCAGTTTCTGGCGTGAAGGAGCAACTTCTTGGGGAAGTTTTGTGGGTCTCTGAGCACAAGGTGACTTCCTAGGCACACAGAACCTGGCAGGCTGGTAGGCGGATGGCTCTGGCACCTGGCACAGAGTCCTAGGCTAGGACATGGGCCTCGTGGTACCTGGGGCAGTGGAAGTGTCTCTGAGTGGTCTCGAGGCCAGAGACCAGCATGAGCAGGGGCTGATGGGGGAGGAAGGAATGTCAGCCTGAGCCTCCCCCAAAGGCTCTTCTTGCCTGAGAACTCCTGGCGTGATGCTGCGCCCAAGCATCTTCCGGAGGTCAGAACGCAGGGAGCACGTGGGCTTTGTGGGTGGCAAGGAGAGGGAGGAACTGGTGTCGATGAAGCCCAGGTGACAGGGGCAGGCTGGTGTGCTCACACATGTCCAGTCTACAGTGCAGCTAACGCTGCAGGTGGGCGTGACATCTCCATCTTGTGGATGGGAAATAAGTTTCAGAGGGGCTGAGTGACTTGTCTGGGTGGCCTGAGTCTTTGCCAGAAGAGCAAGGAGTTCCAAGATGAGGAGAGGGACAGAGGCAGTGGATGGAGGGTCCCTGGACTTCCCAGAGGGACAACAATGGGCTCTGAGGAGGAGGCGCCAGACACAAGGAGCTGCCAGCTCAGGGCACAGTGAGGTGCGTCGAGATTCTTGGGCAGGTTCAAGCCTCTTGCGGGGGGAGGTTGGTGGTGTGAATCTGGGTCTAGGAGAAGCCAGTGCACTGCATGGCAGTGGGTCTGCCCCTCACCCCACTGTAGTGGATGACAGTGGGGACGGGGGCTGGTTCTGGGCACGGTCCTGTCTCCACTAGCCTGCCCCTTGGCAGAGTCCCACCCAGTCTGAGGACTAGGCAAGGAGGAAAGCCTCGACAAGGGAGAAGGGGAGACCAGCAGCTCCAGGGAGGAGGTGTGAGGCTTAAAGGCAAGAGAGTAGAAACGAGTGCCAGGCCGGCCATGGTCCCGCCCAGCTGGAGCCGTGGGACCTCACTGCTCCTCACCCAGCCCCATGCCCGCCCCTGTACCCCGGCAGCCACCGGCCCTTTCTGCCCAGGTCTGGTGGCCCTGGCCCTGGCAGGGCATGCTCTGTTTTGGGCATCTACCTTGTTCCAGCCAGCCCCGCTCCCTGCAGCCGGATCCCTCAGTGCTTCTCTCGCCTTGCTTTGGGCAGACATCGTGAACGGCTTGGCGTGGGCTCTGCCCACCACACCCCCCATGTTCTCTGCACTTACTCCTCAGTCCGCCCTTCCCTGATTCTCAGAGTCTATGCCACCCTTCCTTAGCGGCTTGCTTTGACCAATGCGATGTGGGCAAAAGCCCCAGTTCTGAGCTCAGGGCTGAAGGGCACAGCGGGTCTGACTGTCCCTCTGGGCCCCTGTGATCGGCCATGGGAAGAGAGCCAGGGAAATGTGGGCCCTTCCTCCTGGCCCAAGGGCGGGACATGAGGAGCAGCCCAGGACCTGATGGCAACCTGGCATCCAGCCCAGTCCCATTGAGCAGAGGAGACCCAGCTAGATCTGCCAGCCACAGCTGACCCGCAGGCCTGGGCACAGAAAGCCAATGTTTGCTGCAGCAAGAATTGGGCTGTGTGAGGCCGTTCACCGTGCAGCAGACACTGCCAGTGCGAGTGTGACGGGAAGAACGGACTTTTCCCCAGGGTCTTCCTCTCCCTGAACCTTCATGATAGAATTATCTCTGTTTACCACACGGCAGCGGAGGCTCCCAGCATTTAGGGAACTTGCCCAATGTCACATAGCCTGCTTTATCCCAGGATCTGCCCAGGACTGGCACCTGGGGAAATGCCCCTTTAAAGGGAGCAGCTTCTACTAGCGCCAGTGATGGCCCCAGGGGTAGCAAAGACCTTAGGGTTGCCAAATTCCAAACATTGCAAGAGAAGGTAAAAATGCAGATTCTCTAAGTAAAGCGGAAGTGATTAGGAATCTGACTCCTGCTCTAGGACTCGCCGAGAGACACACAGTCCCAGGGGCAGGCAGACCTCTTGGTGCTGGGCGGGTGTAGTTCACAGCACATGGCCTGTGCTGGGCCGGCACCGGCTTACACTGGCCCAGCCCTGATTTTTCAGGCAGTCCAAGAACTGGGTTTTTGTTGTTTGCTTTATTTGCTATACGTACGTTTGCCGGAGAAAGAGAGAAAGTGAGAAATCACCCCCCAGGGTGGGTGGCCATGTGCCACAACCCCATCTCCTCCATTTTCTTCTTGGGATTTTGGGCACACATGCACATGTGCCTGGTGCTTTTCCAAGCCACCGAGTTTGGGACTTGAACTGTGCAGTCGGCCATATGAGATCCAGCCACCTTAACCACACCACCAGTTGACATCCAGTTTTTTTTTTTTTTTTTTTTTAAGTTTATTTCTTCTGTGACTGAGAAAGACGGGGAGAGAATACCTCAAACAGGGTCTCTCAACACTCCCCCTCCCCCCCAGCCTTAGCCAGCCCCAGAACATGGGCATACGTGTGCTCAGCATGCCCAGGAAAGTCTCTGGACCTGAACCAGGAACCTTCCCACGTGGGATTGCAGAAGGCTGCGTTTTATCACTGCACCGCCATCCGGCCTAGAGCTGGTTCTGAAATGCAGACACTGGTGTGAGCCTTGAGGGTCGCTTTACACCACAGAAATTGGCAAACACTACCTATCAGGCCTCGTCTCCTTCCCTGGTCCAGTGACATTTCCCACCTTGGCAACTGCATCCCTTCAGTTCTAGAGGCTAGGCCTCCCGTGTACACCTGCCTGCCCTTTTGCATGTCCCCAATCTTTAGAAAGCGACGCTGAATCAGGAAAAAACGCAGCCGACATAAGAGGATTAACCACTGGCTATTCAGTGAGGAAAAATGCTTTTCCACTTAAAGACAGCAAAGGCAAGAAGCGCCTGGCCTGCTTGGGTAGGGAGGTGGGACTCCCCGAAACTCAGAGATGCTGCAGTGACAAATGCGGCCCTACTGCTCGCCAACAGGCCTCAGTAGGACGGGGCTGAGGCCCTGGTCAGGTTATACAGCAGAGGCGGGCAGGCAGGCCTCACGCCTGCAGAGGAACTGAAAGCTGCCTGGAGGCTCCGGCTGCCCTGAGGAACTGATAGGGGCACCCGACATCATGGGACCCAAACCCAAGGCAGACAGGGAGCTGCGGCCACACCTGCTTCTACAACATCCAAGCCTCCTCCCAGGGAAGAAAGAGAAGGAGAACCCAGCTCTGTGGTGAGCAAGGGGCGCCACCACACCAGGTGGCATCTCAAATATGCTGGGTGACAAGACCAGGATGAAGCCGACCTCATTGACCGGCATAAGGAGCTGGGTCGAGCCAGCTGAGGTTGAGGAAGAAATACTCTGAAGTCGTGAGTCTAGCTAGCAGGAGCACAGGCAGAAAAGTCTGTTTCAGTTGATGGCAACATCATGAGGACAGAGCACTGACGGCCACCCCTGGATGCCAGTGTCTGTAGGCTGCATGCACAGGAGGGTGTGCTTGGAGGGTCAGTTCCCCAGTAGCAAGGGCTCCCCCAAGGAAGAATGCAGCATGGGAGGGTGATCTGGGATGGCTGGGGGTGAAGGAGGGAGCATGAAGATCAGCTGAAAAAACTCAGAGTTTGGTCTAAAGAACCCTCAAGGGAGCCCTGTCTGGTGCTTCAATCCCTTGAGGATTCCGTGTGTCTCCCAAGCGGAAGAACCGGGCTCCAAGAGCGGCCATTCCCAGGAGGAAGACTTCTGGTCTATTTAAGGAGAGCTGGTTAAAGATCAGAACAGTCTAGAGATGTCCGGGTGATGGGCCAAGAGCTCCTGGTGTCTAGCCCTGACTCGCCACCCAGCATCAAGCCTCACCAAAGAGGAACCCCACAGTAAACGAAGCTGGCTCATAAGACCCTGAGGCCTCCTTGTAGACCCTGGCCACCTGACTGGACTTATCCACTTTGCTGTTTCCAGCTGGGCCTCTCTCTCAGGCACTCCTGTTGTTGTTGTTGTTGTTTTTTCCTTTTCTTTTTCAGAGACTTTTGCTATAGGGGACGTGGGCTTGCTGAAGAGACAAGAAACAAGACAAGGAACAAGAAATCCTCCCCCTGCCCCAGGGGGATGGCCACACCGCAATCCCTTCTTATCCATTCTCCTCTCAGGGTTTGGGGCACACACGAACACATGCCCAACATGAGTTTCAAGCTGCTGCGCCTGGAACACAAACAGTGGTCCACGTGGTCCAGTGCTGGCCTCACTCCTGGTCTTTGATTTGCAGCCTCCTTCCGGAGCAGAAACAGAAATCAGAAGAGAGACAACAGAGCACCATTGCCACTGGCCTGCATCACTGCTAGTGCAAATACACCAATGACTCCCCTCTCATAGAAATGCTGTATTGACAGGAACATGGGCCAGATGGAGGTGCAGCCATGCTGCAACTGGACCCACATGGGAAGTTCTGGGTTTGCCTTCTAAGACCTCGCTGTACACCCTGGATAGGCATGCACGCCTGTGATTGGGGCTGGCTGAGACCAGGGGTGGATCCCGATGCAAGGACCCTTGCTGGAGTTGCCTCTCTTTCTCTCTGATGAAATGAATAAATAAAAATGAAACTTTTTAAAAAGAGGGTCAGGAACTGGCAGGTGGCATGGTGGTTAAGGTGCTTGACTCACATGGCTAGCCATGGTTCGAGCCCTGGACCAGACGGCTTGCTTTCTCACTTTTTCTCTGTCTGTCTCTCATAGGTCAAATTAAAAGGTAATAATAAATAAAATTAAATAAATAATTCTTAAAAAAAAAAAAAAAAGAGGGCCAGCCAGTGGTATAAGGTGACTGGAGTCCACATGGCTGACTGCACAGTTCAAATCCCGAACCTGGAAGCTTGGAAAACACACTGGATGTGTGTGTGTGTGTGTGTGTGTGTGTGTGTGTATGTATGTGCCCAAAATCCCAAGAGGAGAATGGAGAAGGGATTATATTGAGGCCATTCTCCCTAAGGAATGCTTGTTTATTCCTGCCCGCCACATCAGAGAGCATATGTGCCCTTTAGTTAAAAACAAACAAACAAACAAACAAAAACTTTAAAAAAGGAAACGGGCAAGTCTTTAGCTGTTTACACACAAGATTATAGTTAGGAAAGCAAAATTATGAATTAAAAAAAAACTATTAAAACTAGTGAGATAACTCAGAAAGATGGTAAAGACCACCCGATAGAAACAATAACTTTCCTAGACAGCTACAAAACCTAGTCAGAAGATGTCACTGAAAAGTAAGACATACAGTTTGCAAAGTAACTGAAACTACATCATACCCAGCAATGGGGCAGATATAAGAACTATATGGAAAAAGCATAAAAGAGCTCTTCTCTTAAGTGGCCTGAGGTGATCTTTGTAAAAGGTTCGCTAGTCACTTGACCCAGAGAACCCCACAAAGTCCTGAAAATCAAGAGTTTCAAATCTTCATGTTCTTACATTTTAAGAACACTCGTGCAACTGTCCAGACCATCATGGGTATGCATATCCAAAGAACCACCAACTATCTAAAGAGTGCCACTTTACAGAAGCAGTGTGTGCCATTCTGTCATTACAGCAAGTTGGTAGGTGTGCCGAGGCCACACAGTGGGGCTGGACACAGGGTCAGTGGCCCAGAAAGAGCGCTGAATTTTTACTGCACGTGCTTAAAAATGCAGAGAGTAATGCTGAACGTAAGGGGTTGGATGTAGGTTCTCTGGTCATCGAGCATATTCAGGTGAACAAGGCACCCAAGGTGCACCTTTGTACTTAGAGAGCTCATGGGCGGATTAACCCGCCCATGAGCTTCCCCTGCCACATCGAGATCATCCTCACTGAAAAGGAGCAAATTGTTCCTAAACCGGAAGAGGAAGTTGCACAAAAGAAAACAGTATCTCAGAAGAAACTGAAGATACGAAAATGTGAATAAAGTCAGCATAAAATAAATGTAGATAAAAGTAAAAAAAAAAAAAGCATAACAGAAAGCATAAGAGAAAAAAAAAAAGAGAATCAGAATAAATTGAAAGAGATGCCATAATTTCAAATAGAAGGACATACGTTATATCAGGATATAAGTTACCTTCAAATTAATCTACAAATTCAGTGTAATTACATAAAAATTCCAGCCAGATTTTTTTTAAAGAAAATTTGACAAGCTGATTGTAAAATCTGCCTGGAAAAGAAAATGAATGGAAACAAAAGGAAAAAAATGGATAATAATAGATGGGAACTTAGTCTAACAGATTGGAAAACACACAGAAAAGCCACCGTTGTTTGAAACTATGAAACTGGGGCAAGAATAGATGAATCAATCAGTGGAACAGAAAGGTTAGGACTATGTGGGAGGGGCTAGCCCTGTGATCTAGTGGTTAAACGAGTCAGATTCCACATGACCAACACAGTTTGAATCCTGGAGCTGGCAGCTTGAAAAACATGCCAGGCCCATGTGCATGCATGTCCCAAATCCTGACAAGATAAGGAAATGGAAGAGAAGGGATTGTGGTATGACCATGTCCCATGGTGAGGGAGGGTACTTTCTCACTCCCCCACCTATATTTCTCTCTGGAATTTGTTTTTAAAGAAATATGGGAAATTAGCAATATTATATAATAGCATTGTGAATCAATGGGAAAGAGATGGACTATTCACTATTTAGTGTTGGCTATCTGCTAGAGTTACAGTTCCTATTTTATACCAAATGTAAAAATAAAGAACTAAACAGAAAAACATATTATAAAAGTGCTAGAAGAAAATAATATTGTTCCTGGACAAATAATATTGAGATGGGTTATTTATAAAACCCAGAATCTATAAACAAAACAAAAACACATTATATAAGTATTAGAATAAAGTAATATTTTAGGAGGAATGAATACTATATCAAGATGAGCATTTACAAACCTGGAATCCATAAACAAAATCATCTAATTATCTAAAGGTTTTAAAAATTTTAACATGATAAAATGGACCACAGACAACATTGGAAAAAAAAAAAAAAAAGAATGGCAGGTCAGAAGAAATTATTTACAGCACAACTAACCAAAAAATAAAAATAAATAAAAAGGCCAGCAGGTGGTGTGGTGGTTAAGGTGCTGGACTCCCACATAACCAACTGCAGTTCAAGTCCTGGGCCTGGCAGCTTGTGTGCATGTGTGCCCAAAATCCCAGAAGGAGAATAGAGGAGAAGGGATTGCAATATGACCACCCCCCCTTGCGGGGGTGATTTCTCACTTTCCTTCTCACTCTCTCTCTCTCTGTCTCCCTCCAGTGAATGCACTCATCCTATAGGAAAAAACTAAAAAAAAAACAAACAAACAAAAAACCCAAGCCAACATATAAAAAATAATATCCAAAACATATGAAGAGCCTTTTTTAATCAGAAAGATTTTTAAAAGGAAAATAATTTATAAAGAATATGAGGACAAAATCTGATTGCTTTTTTCTATTTCCAAAAATCCCTTCCAGAGGGCCTAGGGTGAGTCACACCTGCAACATTAACACTTTTTGGCCCACTTGATACCAGGACTCTTCCTACATCCTGTCCTTGGCATAGTATCTTTGCAATGGATGAGTCATGCCCATAAACATTAACAGAACATTTTGACTCATTGATAACAGGACTCTTCCTATGTCCTATCTTTGGGACAGTATCTTATGATGAATATAAGCCCCCTTATCTCTGTTAAAGTACACTCTTTACTGATCTTTTCTGAAACACAGAAAATCCACCTATAACCTACACACCCCACTTGCCTCACTTTCAGATGTCCTGCCTTTTTGGGCCAAACCAATGGGAAAGCTCTTTTCACTAATTCCAAACCTTCTCTCTTGATCTCAAAACCAAATATAAGGAACCTCTGTATTTGAGCACCCTGAGAAAGGCACATTTGCCTTTCTCTGAGCCTGGTCATTCATATTTGTGTTTAGAAACAAACCACATTAATGATTATTTCTGCAGAGTCAGTTATTTCCATTGAAAAATATAAATAGTCAATGCATAGGGAAACAAATGACATATGGTGAATGTATTATGAAAATAGATGTATCATAATTTCTTTTTTTAATTTTTAGAAAGTGGTTTTTGCTTCAGGGAACTTGTACTTGCCAGAAAGACAGAGAGAGACAGAGAGACAGAAAATGAGAAATTACCCCCCGGGGGGATGGATGGCCATACCACAATCCCCTCTCCTCCATTCTCCTCTCGGTATCTTGGGCATGCATGCATATGCGACTAGCGTGAGTTTAAGCCACCAGGTCTGGGACTTGAACCATGGTTGACTACATGGGAGTCCAGCAACATAGCCACTACACCAACTGCTGATCCCAGATGTATCATAATTTCTAACATGATGAATGCAATTTAAAATATTGAGATTGTATATCACAAAATTATTTGATGAAAATTACAGACACTCATAATAGGCAGGGTGTGATGGGTGCCGAGAGACATGAAAAGGGGGTGGGGGTCACTTGGAATTAAATCTATATCTACAATAAAAATATGCATGTCTCCACCTGGTAACATTTCTTCTTAGAGAAGATTTGTTTCTGTGCACAGAGGCACTTATAAGCCTTGCTTATCACAGCATTTGTCTTTTGCAGTAGTAACAAGAACAGAAAGAAAACTGTCTAAATATTCATTCGTTATTGTGTGATATTTGAAAAGCACAAAGGTGTGACTTGGACAGATCTCAGATACAAACTCTAAGGGAAGAAAGCAAATTACAGAACAATGTGGATGGTGTACTCCCACTTACACAAACAAAACAAAACAAACCCACATCTGTGTACAGGCTCATGTCTCTGTGTCAATGCAGAGATTAGAGCAAATGTCAACCCAGCTGCAGTGGCTACCACAGCACAGGCAAGCAGCGCGCAGGGTGATGAGTACAGACTTTCACTTTCTGCTCTCTTCTGTTTGAATCCTTTAAAAGCTTACATTCATAATTCACCTAGTTTAAAAAAACAAAGCAAAAGCTAGAGGAAAAAAGGAAAGAAAGAGATGGAAAACAGAAAACAATAGTAACTGTCAACAGATTTGCTGTCTTCCACAAAAAGGATTTTTGTATTTATTTTTTAGGTTTATAGATTTTATTTCTATAAACTGGGGGTGGGGGGGGGAGTGATTTATCATTCCTCCTTCTGTCTCTGTCCAGTGAGTGTATTCACCCTATGGAAAATATTAAAAAAAAAAAAGAGCCCCCACCATCCAGCTTTTGCCTTGGAGGGTTTAAATTTAATATACACATACTTTTTCAGGGGATGGGGGGGGGATAGAAAAATAAAAGATCATTTTTTTAAAAAATGACTCTAAAATTATAATTATTATATGGGTTTAGGGTTTTCTTTTGGAGGGATGAAAACAGGAACTATTGTGTTGTCAGAAAAGTTATGATGTATATTTTTCTGGTTTTTTTTTTTATGCAAAAATGCATGATGACTCTTCTGACAACCTAATAGAAAGAAGCAGTGGTTATAACACTGTGATTGTACTAAATGTCACCAGTGTTCACTGTAAAATGGTTCCTTTTATTTTTATGTTATGGGAATCTCCCCTCAATTAAAAAAACAGAACAACAACCAAAAAACTTCCTTGGCTCCCTGCTGTCTGCAGAGTAGAGTCCACACTCGCGGCCTAGTGTTCAAGTCCCCCTTAGCTTGGCCCCAGCTTCCCTTTCCCAGCTGTCTTGCTGGGACTCCCATCTGGGACCCCCTAATTACAGTTATTTTACCCTCAGACTGTGGAGACAATTCTATTTTCTTTAGTATTAATTTAAAAACAAGGACATGGAATGTAATACCCACACACATCTCAGCCCCGCTGTGGTGACACAGGTGGAAAGGTGTCACTGTGCAATACTGGAGGCATGTCAGAAGGCCCTGAGTTCAGATCCTGTGCCAACCTGAACACACTGGATGAGCCCATGATCCTGGCTGGGGAGAAGGCTACGGGGAGCACTATGAATGGTGAAGCCCTGTTAGGGTGTCTTTCTCTCTCTCTAAAGAAATATATAAGTAAACTTGGAAGAAAAGGTTTAACTAGCCATGGTTAAAAATAAAAACAGTACTGGGAACCAGCAGTTAGCGTAATGGCTATGTCGCTGGACTCCCACGTGGTCGACCGCGGTTCGCGTCTCGGACCCGGTGGCTTACAACTCACGCCGGGCGCGTGTGCATGCGTACCCAAAATCCCGAGAGGAGAATGGAGGAGAAGGGATTGCGGCGTGACCATCCCCCCTGGGGGGTGATTTCTCGCTTTCTGTCTCTATGTCTCTGTCTGTCTGGCGAGCGCACGCGCCCTATAGCGAAAAAACCTCTCAAAAAAAAAAATAAAATAAAAATAAAAAAAAATAAAAACAGTACTAAAGGGTATACATTGGAAAGTAGAAGCCTCCCCGCCATATTGGTAACCTCTAATGGCTCACAAACCCCTATCCCAGTGCCACTGGTAATGGTACCTCAGGTTTCACTCTCTCACCTATGTGCAATCTTGGAGAGATAATCTGTTGCTTAGCAAACAGAAACAAGAACTCTATACTATAATATCCTGCAACTCTCTTTCCATCATTATTATTATTATTATTATTATTATTATTAATTCTGGAGATCTATCCAACTTACTACACATAGTGCTGATTTTTTTTTTCAGTACAATCTTTATTTCTTTTATGAGAGAGAGAGAGAGAGAGAAAGAGAGAGGCACCCCCTTGCAGGGTCTCGGCATGCTGTGACCCCCTCACAGGGTGCTCCAGCTGGTTGGGATCTTGGGCCTGCATGCCAAGTGTGTCTCAGGTCACGTTCCAAGTTGACTCAGGATCCAAATTCAAGGCAACCCTGTGGCTTCCAGCACCGCAGATTAGTATGCCGCCAGCAGTGCCCCCAAGGCTGGGCTCTCGCTTCCTTCCAGCTGCTGGGTCTTCCACTGGCTGGGCTACACTGTTTTCCACTGTGCTATCAGTCCCATTAGGTGCTGGCGGGCTCTTCTTCGTCCCCTATCTGAAGTGACACTGCAGTGACTGTCCTCTTACTTACATCTTTGCCTACGTGACTGCTGGGCAAATCCAGGGGCGGGCATTCCTCACTGGGGCCCAGGTACTGCGAATGCAGAGATGTTGGCAATTAGCCCTCCTGAGTGTTGGCCTCGATTTGCACTCCCTCCCGTCATGTGTTAGGCTGACCACCCCTCCCTCCCTCACGTGCTCTTCAAACTTCTCTGTGGACGGGGATCACTTGGGGATCTTGCTCAGAAGCTGATTCCGAGTCATTAGGCCAGAGCCCGATCTGCTTTTTTCAATTTGCTATAGGGTGTACACTTGTGTGAGAAAATGAGCAGACACTCCTACCCCCTATTGAGTGTGGTTACGCCACGACGCCATCTCCATTCTCTCAGGATTTGGGACACGTGCACACACATGCCCAACATACTCCTCAAGCTGCGAGGTCCCAACTCAAACTGTGCAGCTGGCCGCGTGGATCCAGCCGCCTCAACCTCCGTGCCACCGACTGGCCTGATTTTCTGCATTTCTTTTATCTTTATTTTTTTGGGGGTGGGGAGTTTTTGCTATAGGGCGCACTCACTCGCCAGAAAGACAGAGAGACAGAAAGCGAGAAATCACTCCCCAGGCGAGACAGTCACGCTGCAATCCCTTCTCCTCCATTCTCCTCTCAGGATCTCGGGCACGCACACACATGCGCCGGGCGTGAGTTTAAGCCACTGGGTTTGGGACTCAAACCACGGTCAACTACATAGGAGTCCAGTGACATAGCCATTACGCCAACTGCTGGTCCTGACTCGGCATTTCTAACTGCCAAGCCCCAGGTAATGCTGATGCTGCTGGCCCACAGACCGCACTTTGAACAGGAAGGCCCGAGAGCAACGCTGCCCAGCAGGAATATACTGTGAGCCTCAGAGATCATTTTAAATTTTCTAGTGGCCATTTTTAAACCATCTAAACTAATATATCCAAAATATTAAGTTTTTTTTTTTCTTCAGGTTTTTGCTATAGGGCATGTGCACTCATCCCAGGGAGAGAGAGAGGGAAAGTGAGAAATCACTCCCCAGGGGGGGATGGCCACACTGCAATCCCTTCTCCTCCATTCTCCTCTCAGGATTTTGGGCACGCACGCACACACCTAGTGTGATTCTCAAGCCATCAGGCCCGAGACTCGAACCACAGTCAGCCATGTGGGAATCCAGTGCCTGAACCTCCACACCACATGCTGACCCCCAAAACATTGGGAGTTTGACATGCAATAAAAAACTAGAAGATCTTTTACATTATTTTCGCGTTTCTTGGACTACGTCTTTGAAATGAGGTGTGCATTTTATACTCTGCACATCTCAGGCGAGGCTGGCCGCCCTGTGTGTGCTCTGAGACCACCTGTGGCCAGCGGCTGCCTGGGTGCTCAGCCCAGCTCTAGAGAATCTTCTGGGCCGTGGAAATGCCTATTTCTCAGCCCCAGGGAGCAGCACAGGACCAATGGGGTGGGAAGCAGAAGAGGGGTGCTCAGGAGGCACTAATAAGAGTGTGTTCTTGGGGCTGACTCTGTGGCCTGGTGGTTGGGGCAGCCAGATTATACATGGCCAACTGCATGGTTCGAGTCCCAGAGTTGGTGGCTTGAAAGACACACTGGGTAAATGTGTCAGTATGCCCAAGAAAGAAGGGGGGAAATGGAGGAGAAAGGACTGCAGTGTGACTGTGCTCCATGGGAGGGGTGCTTTCTCCTCTCCCTCACTCTGTCTCCCTATCTCTCTGGCAAGTGCATGTGTCTTCTAGCCGGGGGAGGGGGATGAGGAGGGGAAGCACATTCTCCTGCTGAGGAAGGGTAGTCCGGGTGAGGGAGGGAAGCAGTGGGACAGAGCCAGTCCCAGGCCCAGCCCTGCATCCTAGGACTGAAGCGACTGACGCTATTATCAACGTTGTTATCACTACCTGCTCCTAGGCGGTAAAGGGAATCGCGGAGCAGGCAGCTCTGCCTAGCTCACTCCAGCCAACCAGGCCTGTTTCTACAACTGCCAAACGTTTGTCGTTCTCTCCCCAGAACCTCAGAGGCCCGTCCACTCTACAGGACGCCTCGGGGAGCGCTCAACGTGCTGAACGTAAGGTCTTTCGGACGGTTGTGCAGACACCACATGCATTACGGAGTCCAAGGTTAAATCTTAGGGAAACATTCCCACTGATGGTTCCCCAGGAAGGGACGCTCATTCTCCTTCCGGTTCAGATTTTCCATTTGAACACCCTTACCCTCCCCCGGTGCCCTCCTAAGGGAGAAGGCAGAGATGACGAGTATCACTCTGTAGTAATCCTTTTGGTCCCAAACCTGAAAAGTTAGACAAGAGGAAGCCGGGGGCTGCATAGGTGGGAGCAGGACTTCACAGAGCACCCGAGTTGGGAGACTTCTCCCCTCATTTCTCTCAGGACATGTAATATAATTTCTCCTGCACCTCCAGTCTAACCATTTTTACCTCGATGGCAAGACAATGACCCACCCTTCATTCCTCCAGCTGGGACATACTGAGCCCTTTAGGTGTGAAGCCTGGGGTAGGACTGAGGGGTGGAGGGGCTGGGGCGGGGGGCCAGGAAGGAGGAGGGAGAAGTACCCTCAGGACAGGGAGCCAGAGCCAGTGGCTGGCCTGGGGCTCTGTGGCCAGGCTCAGTCACTCTCCAGATGGAACAGGGAGTGAGCGTTGGAAGAGAAGGGGAGGCTGCGGGGCCTCCAAGCCCTCCTTCTCCTCCAGGGCCCAGCATCAGCCTTTAAAATCACCGTTTCCTGCCGCCACACACGACTGAGGAAGCCGCCCCACTCACTCTTCCCATTTCCCCTTTCCCTCTCCCCAAGCACGGGCTGTGTATTTCAGGGTGCTGCTGGCTCACGCTCCTCCCCCTCAGGAATTTAACACGTGTCCTGGGCACTGCCTGGGCACAGGCGGCATGTGTAATTATGCAGGCTCCTCCGTGCCAAAAGCCCGCACAAGCCATCCAGCTTCAAAAGCCAGTGGCCCCAGTGGCCCCAGGAAGGTGAGCATTCCCACCTTCCCACTGCCAGGAGCCTGCGAGGGATATTTTTATCCTTAATTACACATCCCTGAGCAGCTCTTCCTTCCCACTCGCTTCTTTTCTTTTTGTAAAACTCTCGAAGTACTCTGGGGAAGACGGAAGTGACAGCTGGGACTAGCACGGTGTCCTCAGCCCTGGGAGCCAGCCTGGGGCGCTGAGCCTGAGGGGGCTGCCTGATGCTGCTGCTGCACTCCTCCGCCCCAGACCAGCTCCTACTGTACCCGCTGGCCTGACGCTGCAGAGCAGTTACCAAACACCTGCCCAGAACACCCCCGTCCCGGGAAGCCCTGTCCACAGTGTTAGCGCGTCTGGATTTTAGTACAAGAAGGCGTTGGGGGTCTTTAGTCCACCTCCCTCCTTTTAGAGGGGAAGAAATACCGTAGCTATGTTACAAATTCACCCTCTGTTTAACCCTTTAGCAAATGTTTATTGAGTATCTACTATGAGCCTTTTTGGTTCTTTTAGGTTTTTTTTCTTTTTTTCCTGCTATACAGATTGTGTGCTTGCCAAAGAGAGACAGAGACAGAGAGAGACAGAAAGTAAGAAATCAACCGCCCCTCTCCCTACCCCGTGGGATGGCTGCCACCCTCATCCCTTCTGCATTTTCCTGTCAGGATTTTGAACATGCATGCACATGCAACCATTAATTTTTTTTTAAAGAATTATTTACTTCATTTTATTTATTATTATTATTTTAAAAATTTGCTATAGGGCATGCACGCACACTGGAAAGAGACAGAGAGAGAGAAAGTGAGAAAGCAAGCCACCAGGTCCAGGACTCGCGCCACAGTCGGCCATGGGGGAGTCCAGTACCTCAACCATCATACCACCTTCCAGCCCTAACCAGCATGTTTTTTAAGCTGATAGGTCTGGGACTCAAACTGTGAAGTCAGCCATGTAGGATCCAGCGCCTTAATCACCTTGCCACCAGCTGGGCCAAACTAGGACGTTTTCTAGGTGCTGCAGGTAAGAGTGCTGAGCGAGACAGACAGGTGCTGACTGTCATGGCCTCACAGCCTCATGGTGGGGACAGGTGATCAGTAAGACAATAAGCAGCAAAGACAGTTGCTGGGCGGGGAGGACCCACTGGGCCCCCACCCTACCCTCCAGAACCTGCCAGTACCGTATGTCCTGTGGCCCGGGGGAGTGAAGGTTGCGAAGTTCTGACCCTGTGGGGGGCAGAGGATCCTGAATATCCGGGTGGCCCCTCTGCTCACAAGGGTCCTCCCGAGGGAAACGGAGGCATTGACGGAACCTTGGAAATGGTGCAAGGAGAGACCTGCCTGCCATTGCTGGCTTTGAAAAGGGGGAGCAGGCCATGAGCCAAGGACGCGGGTGGCCCCTGGAAACTGGCCACAGTGAGGACAGGAGCAGTCCCTGGGCCTTGGGAAGAAGCGCCCTGTCAGCACCTTGCTTTTAGCCCAGTGAGGGGGTCGTGACACAGCGAGCCCTGCTGAAGACACCCCCTCTCTTTCTCCTCCTGCTTTCTTTTTCATAAGGGACAGAAAAGGAATATACAAATCTGGGGTCCTGGGGTCACCTTGAAAACTGTCTAGCACTGGTGTTTCTAAGTGCTACATCCCGCAAAGAAGGGGCAGGTCCACAGTGTTGACTCCTGCACCCCCAGCTCCCCATGAGTGCTGGCTGCGTGCGTGAATGAATACGGGATCTGCAGGGGTCTCTGAGCCAGGCCACGCCAACCCTGCTGGAATGCAGTCAGGACAGAGGGGACACTAATGGGACTCAGCTCAAAGCAGGGCTGCCTGGGCCTGTTCAGGGACAATTATTCAAATGCCCCAAACTCTGCAGGGTCCCAGCTGGGCTGACCTCAGCGGCCGGGGAAGCGAGGCCGGCAGGCAGACATGGCCCCAGCAGATGTGGGTGCCCTCACCTTCGGCTGGAGCCCAGGCTGCTGGGCACCTCCACAGCGCAGTGCCAAGTCGAGGAGGCCGAGGGGCCCTGGGCCCGTGAGCCCCAGCACGGCAGGGCAGATGCCATCCCTACTCCATTCTGAGCAAGCAGTGTTATCCCACCCAAGCCTTTGTCTTCTTGAATGACAATAAGAATAATAATTATAATGACCCCCTTCCCAGTGTTAAATCAAAGCAAGTGTGTGTGTGGCTCCTGGTCAGGCCTCACTAGCCGGAGCAATGGTGACACGGGCTGCTGAGAATGGCCCCGGTGCACAATAGGGGGCTCCCTCCGACACCCTGCACCAGCCCTGCCCCACCCCGGCCTCTGTCTTGCAGGTGACACAGGCCCCATGAGCAGGCCCGGGGTCCTGATGCAGACAGGGTCTAAGGGCCTGACTTGGCGCCTCCTCCCCGAATCCCTGCCAGACCCAGGGCCAGGCAGAGTCCTGGCCACTCAGCCCCTCTCCGAGTCCCTGGGGCGGCTGCCACCAAGCCCAGAGCTCTCAGGTGCTCTGTGGTTCCAGCCTTCGGTCAGGGGCAGACCAAGCTTCTCACTCTGCCTTAAACAACCATCCCTGCGTCACGTGGTGGATGCTGAGCTGAGCACTTCACATAAACCAGCTGTTTCATCCTCAGAACCTCTGGGGGAAGACCAGGCAGTAGCACAGTGGTAATGCAACTGGGCCCACATGGGGAGGTCCCGGGTTCACATCCCAGGCCTCCCTGTGTACACTTGGTGCACGAGTGTGCCCACAATCCAGCCAGCCGAGATGGGGAACCATGGCGTGAAGCCCTGTTGGTGGTCTCCATCTCTGTCTCTCTCATGGAAAGAACAAACAAACAAATATTCTTTAAACAACAACAAACCCCCCAAAAGAGAGCAGTAGTACTGTTATCCCACTATCTCTGAAGAGGAAACAGAGGCTCGAGGGAATGAACCATTTACCCAGGGAAGCTAGGCCTTGCCCTGAAGGCCCGGGAAGACCCTTCTCCACAAATGCCGCTGCAGGAGGCACCAGCGACCGCCCTAGGTCCGTGAGGAGAGAGGGGAGCAAACGCGAGGACCAGCTGACCGGGAGAGCAGCCAGGTAAGGCGGGCTCTCGCTTAACTGAAGACTCAATGCTGAAATGAAGTCCACACCGGGCAGTCAGTCTCCGGGGAAGAGAACCCTTCTCAGAATGCAGAGGGAATCAACCAAGGCCTGAAGAACAAGGGCAGGACGGCGACAGGGCTGGTGGGTGAATTAAGTAACTGCAGCAAGGGGAACCCAGATTATATGATTTTTTTCTTTAAATTTTTGCCAGAGGGTAGGTGTGCTGGCCAGAGACAGGGAGAAGGGAGAAGGGAGACGGAGAAAACATCACCCCCATGTAGAACGGTCACCCCGCAACCCCCTCTCCTCCACTTCTCCCTTCTTTGGCAATTTTGGGCGCACACGCACACGCCCCTGGTGTGGCTTTCAGGCTGCCAAGGCTGGGATTCCAGTCACATAGTCAACCACGTGAGGTCCAGCTCCTGGAAACTTTAGAGCATTGAGCTAGCACCTAGTCATACTCTCTCCCATCTAAAGGCATGGGTGCTGACCCGAAGCCAAGCTGGGATAAACGAGGGGTTGCTTTGTCCCTGGCTGATATGAGATGGCACCACTAGCCACATGCCACTACCCAAGTCAGGGGCAAGTTCAGCTCTTCAGTGACACCTGTAGCTCTATCTTTTTAAGGGTGGCACAGAATGAACTGAATCATTACGTATTTACTGAGCACTTACTATGTGCTACGAACGGTTCTGGAATAGACAGTAAAGTAAGTAGGCAATACAAAGTCAGATATCGCGAAGAAAATAAAGGAGGATAAGGAGTTAGAACGTGACAGTGGAGGGACCAGCAGATGGCGTAATGGTTCCACCGCAGGACTCCCACACAGTCGACCACGGTTCGAGTTCTGGACCCAGCGGCTGAGAATTCATGCCAGGCATCTGTGCCTGCATGCCCCAAATCCCGAGAGAAGAATGAAGGAGAAGGGATTGCAGTGTGGCCATCCCCCTGGGAAGTGATTTTCCCCTTTCTGTCTTTTTGGCAAGCGCACACGCCCTATAGCCAAGAGCTCTTTAAAAAAAGGAATGTGGAGAGTGGGTGGCTGTTTCCACGTGAGATCATGCAAGGTCTCTCACAAGGAGAAGGTATTTTCTTAGAGGAAAGTCTTCTCTGTTTGGTAAAACTTTAAGCGACCTTGTGCATAGATGAAGGTTAGACTTGAGTTTGATCCTGAGGGTGAAGCTGAGACGCTAAATTGGTCTGCAGTAAGCCAGTGGTCAAGGGCCTTCCCACAGCATGGAGTCTAGAATATGGATTGGGTTTTGTGATTTCTGTAGTTAAAGTTGGACGAAAAGGTATTGAGCACAAGGATGTCTGACATGAAGACAAGTCACTGGGAAAGTCTGGAGGAGGCTGGGAGGAGTCCCAGCACAGCGCAGCTCAGGAGAGCGGAGGGTCAAGGCTGCTGTGCCAGATCATTGCTCTGGGCTTTGGGTGCAGTGAAACTTGGTACTCGGTTTAAAACTTTTCACTTCCTTCTTCAAAATTCCCCTTGATCAGCTCAAACCTCTGTGTGCTAAGACACTTTTAGCAGCAGGTAACAGAAAACTCTAACTCAACTATTTTTGGAATCAATTATCTCAAAAAAACAGGAAGTCTAGAGGAGGGCGGCTCTCGGCGGGTTAGTTCTGCTCAGCTAATTCAGCGGCATCACCGAGGACCCCGGTTCGTCTGGTCTTTCTGCTCTGCCATCTCGCTCTCTAGAGACCGGTCTTCATGGCTGCAAAGTGGCAGCAACAGCCCCAGCTATCACATCCTATGACAGCTTCCAGAAATACAAAAAGGGCTCTTTCACCCTCGGGTCTGTTTCTAAGACAGAAAGGCCTTTACTAGAAGCTCCACCACACACTTGCCGTCCAGTTTCATTGGTCACAACTACATCCTGTTCTCCAGGCTAAACCCACCCACCACATGGCATGAGCTGCTGTCATTCCTGCACTGCTTTGGGGAACAAAGAGAGGAAATGGGCCCACGAAGAGGGATCAGTTGGACCAGAAGGCTCTGTTACATGGAGAAGTGAGTTCAAGACACTCGGGGGAACGGAGGAAAAATATAGTCGTTCAGAGGTAGACATGACAAATAGCACAGATAGTCTTTCTAGAACTCCCCTAAACTCCTGGGAAAGGACTCGATACTCTAGAAGATGACACACGTCCTTGGTCACTTGCGGCATGTGTACTCCGCAAGTCTAGACAATGAGGGGAGATGGCTTTCTTGGTAGTTCTGAAAAAGAAACTTTAAGAATGAACATTCACTCAGAGCCCAAACAGAAGGAAAGGTCTGAGTTCGCAACGTGAATAGAATGATCACAGTCCAAGCTCTACCAGTGACAGGAACGACAGGGGGGAAATAATTCCCATCCGCTTCAAAGTGGGGGAACGAAAGAAAACGCAAAAGAAAGGGCTCCCTCTAGCAGAGCCAATACTGCTCGCCTGGGAGTGTGCACTCGGTACTGTCTGTGACGGAATTCTCGGGGCAGCAGAATGAGGGGTCTGCAGAGTGCTGAGGGAACACGGGGTCCCCAGAACTGTAAATCCAGCAGAGGCTCCTGAGGGTGTGTGGCAGCTACAGGAGGGGGAGGAGGTATTCAGAGCTGGAAAATGGACCTGCTCGTGCCCCGAAGCAGATTCCATCAGTCAGTCAGTCAAAATACAGCCCCTAGAATGTGGTGCTCATGGCCCCTCGACCACTGTGGACCCCCCGGGGTGCCACGGAGTCAGGGCAGTCTCTGGTCGCTGGGCCTTTCTGTTCCCTCTCGTTGTGCAACTCCAGGAAGTGTGTGTTCGAGCCACATCCTCCGCCGTGGCTCGGGCGGAATCTTTGCTCCACTTGGTGACCACTCAGAACAATAACAGCTGCCACCCGCTTCCTGAGCTTAACAACAATGGCCCAACCGTTCATGCTCCCGGACAGCACAGGGGACAGAGGAGCTTTTAGAAAGTTGTTTTGTTTTCCCTCTCCAAAGGTCGCACTGCCCAGGGTGACATGTGGCCACCGTCAGGTGCTAGCGTCTGCGTCATGGTGTCAGCCTCAGAGCTCACCTGCGTGCTGGAGCCTCTGGGCTTTTCTTCCCGATTAGGGAAGAATAACAAAGCGTCTACAGATGTGATCTAATTCGCTCTTCACTAAGCCGGCATCGACGCCTCAGGGGCTCCTGTCTTAAGCACTCAGTACCCTGGGTACAGCCTCCACCTCGAGAGGAGACAGGACGTTTGCACAGAATGTCCACGTGCCCCGGGATTATGGGCGGTTTTCACTTTCTGCTTCATTCTTCTTGGTAGGAAGGATGTCAGGGAGCGAGAGCTTAACACGGGCTACTGACGGGCTCCTGGCTGGAGCCCAGGACCGCCCTCATGCTGGGCTGGCACTGGTTTAGGCAGCCATCTGTGTGGCTCACAAGCCCCGGGCCTGTTCCCTGTCACTGACCCTATACTGCCTCCCGCTCTCCCTTCCCCTCCGCGAGGATGCTCATTTCACGGGCGGGCGGCAGCAGTCTCGTCGCTCATCCGGCATCAGGAGCTCAAGATGGCGCCACTTCCCTTAGGAGAGACTCGCTCTTCTCTCCTAGCTGGGAAAGGAGCTCCAGGTATGCAGGGACCCTGCTCTCTGGGGCGGGGGACTCAGGCCTGAGGGCCTGGACCGTCTGCCTCCCTCTGACCTCACACAGTGCCCTAAGCCCTGCTTTCCCAGGTCCAGGACCCAGTCTGGAAGGTTCCCAGGGTGCACGGGGCACAGCAGTTGGGCAACCACTCAACCACGCAGGCTGCAGGGCACCCCAAGACACAGAGTCTGGGGCCGATGGGCAGAGCTGAGGGAGACCCTTCTCCATACTGTCGCTTCCCGCCAACCCCGCACGGTCTAGGACCTTCTAGAGCACTCTGGCCCCTGTGTGTCCACCCCCTTCTCTGTGCCTGTACCCCACCCCAGCTCCATCTCATTCTTTCTGTCAAAACTGCCCCCCACCTGACATTCCCGCTTCCTGACTTTCCTTCCCCCACTTTCATCTTCTTTTCCCCCTCCATTTTTCCTTCTTTTACATGTGCTTTCCTCTCTCCTCTCTCTCCATCATCTCTGTCTCTCTCTCGATATGAACATCTCTACAACCTCAGTTTCTTCTGCGTTCCCTTTCCCTCTCCCCCGAGCATCGCAGAGAACTGACCTATCGCTATCAGTGGATGAGAACTTTGCGTGACCTCCGATCCTTCTTACAGTGAGAGGTGACAGTGGGGGGGGGGGGGGGCAGCTGGCCAGCGGCCGCTCGCCCGGGCTGGGTACTTGACCTCCGTGGACCACGGCACACGGAGGCCTGTGGGTGATTCCCGCTCACCAGAGGCATTTCCGATGGCTGGAGAAACCTGGACGAAGCCAGCTCCCAGCTGGGAACGGAGTCAGCTTAGCTCTGGGTACCTCGGTGCCTTGCCACAGGGCCAAGTGACATTCGTGGTCAGATATCACCCACACCATGTGAAGGAAAAGAGGCCGTGCTCCTGAGAAGCTGCACGGCCCGCCGCCCTGGCCCCGGGGCAGCGCGTAGGCCTGTCCTCCCCAGGGCTCCCAAGGCCAGCCAGTGCGGAAACACTTTCTAGGCGGGAAGAAGCAGGCTCCACGGGGAGGCGGGAGACCTGGGCGTGAGCTCCGACTTCCGCAGGTCTCAGCCCCACGCACACCTTCAAACAGGGCTCGGGGGCAGTGACAGCCGCACCTGCCCTGTCACCTCTGATTTCTGTGCGTCTGTGAGGGTGGAGCGAGAGGGACGTCTCTGAGTGTCGGGCCGCTCCTCTCCCTGGCACACAGGGGCCATCGTGGGCACGACGCGTGGGCTGACCTCACGGAGGTCGTTCGTTTCTGAGACGGAGACCAAGCCGCAGCGGGGTGAGCCGCGGTGATCAACCCGGGAGACAGCTGCGGCCTCCGGGGCTTCACGTGGCAGCATTTCGGGCCCGAGTCTTATTTTGGGAGCCCCGTATTCTGATGGCTCAGAACACACTCGGGCAAAAAGTGAGTTATTTAGAAACTGTGGCTGAGCTCAGAAAAGAGTTTGAGGTTTTGCCCTAACATGAAAAGAGGAACTTGAGTTAAAATAAGCAGCGATCAATAACTGCTGAAGCTTCCTCAGAGGGTCCTGACTTGGCTTAATTGGGCATAGCTTTCATTTGCTCTTCTAGACATTTGCCCGTGTTTATTTTAGGAAGTGAGTTTTCAGAGGAAGGCATGTCCTTTCGGTGGACACTCTTTCAGACCACGGAGGCCCACAGCTCCCTGCGTGTCAGTTACCTGGGGCTGGCCCCAGGCCTGGTGCAGGGTCGGGAGTGTGCGTGGCCAGCAGGGCCACCCCTTTGCATGAGGGCTAAGTCACGCTCTGCTCCAGGACTCAGCCATCTCTGAGCCCAAGGCAGCCAGTCACACTGACGGGTGGCCCCCGGTGGCCCAGGCAGAGAAAGCCGTTAGTGGCTGGGCCAATCAGACTTGGCCTCGGGACCGGGAACTGAGAAGCGAGCCTGCGGGGAGGGAGAAGCCAGACCGCAGAGCAGAGCTGAGTCACGGCGGGTGGCAGCTGGGCCAGGGCCCCAAGGCCTTCTGGTCCCCAGTCCCGGGCGGTGCCTGAGTGGCCTCTCCCTGCTTGCTAAGCACTTCTCCATGAAGCCCACCCACCCGTCCCAGGACCAGTGAAAGTGAGTCCCCACTACTTGAAACCTTCAAGGCTGGCGAGACCCTGGCTTTCTATGCTGTTGCAGGACCCGTGGCAGACAGACACCCAGGTCACGGAGGACAGACTCCAGACACCGTCTACACCGACAGGCCGTGGGCATGACATCTACGTGAGAAGCCACAAAGCCACGTCTTTTCCAGTCATACTTAAAGTTTCCTTCACTTTGAAGGAATAGAAGAAACCACAAGGGGAGAAGAGATCAAAAGCATTGACCAACTTTTAACTTGAGAGCGCCGAGACTCAGCAAACCTCCCGTTGAGGGTGCTGAGCCAGCCAGGGAACTCACACACCTTGGCCTCAAAAACACTGCAGAGGTCAAGGCCTGAGCAGGCTGTCCCTCACCTGGCCACGTCCCTGACAGGGACAAACATGTCGATGACAATGGCTGCCACTCACTTGGGGCGCTTCCTGCATCCAAAATGCCACCATTCACTCTGGGACTTTTAGCAAGGACCAGACTAAAACAAGGGGGCACCCAGACAAGCTAAAGACCTTCCCGTGGGCCCTCCCCACAGGGGCTTGTGGTTAAGGGAGTCAGATCCCACATGGACAGCCCCATGTTCAAGTCCCTGCCCTGGGTGCAAGTGCCTGTGTGCTTAAACTGCCAACAAGGTGGAAAAACAGAGGAGAAGGGCATGACCATGCCTCACAGTGTGGGGAGGTCTCCGTCTCTCTCTGACCAGTGGGTGCACCCTCTGTCAACTGAACAAAATAACAACAGCAACAAACTTCGCATTGGGTACCCTTTGACTCTGGTGTGGAGGCACCGGCAAACAGGCCAAAGTAGCTGGGCGATGCTCAGCCCGCCTCTACTGCAGCAGCAGTTCTGCATCCCCCGTGAGAGCCCTGCAGAGAGCAGCCCAGCCCCCTGAGAAGGCAGCTCTGGGACCTGCAGGCCTGCTCGAGCCTGTCCCTCAGTGTCCCACTCTCCCAGTCAAGTGACCTGCTGAAGCCCTAGAGCCCTCTGACCACCGTGACCAGTCTCTCCGAGAGGCCATCTGCTCGCCACGGCTTCTGCCTCTTGGCACCTCTCTGGATGTCTTTGTGCCAAGGACCTGCCTGCTGCTAAGCCTGGAGTCCAACCGCGTGTCTATTACTGCACCCTAGTTCTGCACAGAGTCAGGTTCTAGAAACCAGTGACTGTGCCCTCCCCTCCCTCCCACTTCTGCTGTCCTTGCAACTGAACCCCACAGACCCTGTCGCTGCCTGGCAAACCTGTGTCTACCCAGCTGCTCTGCTCAGAACGTGATTCACGCCTCCTGATCGTCTCTTACCTTACTACGGTCCCTGAGGGCTGAGCCTCTCACACACATATGCACGCGCACACATACACGTATGTGTGTGTACACACATACGCGCGAGCGTACACGCTGTTCTCTGCTGGTGACCCTGAGGCCATCGTCTTCATTCTCCCCACTTCCACATTCTCTCTTTTCCTTTAAGAGATATTTTTACCATAGGGTGTGTGCATTCACCAGCGAGACAGAGACAGAAAGCCAGAAATCACTCCCAGGGGAGAATGGCCACACCCAATCCCTTCTCCTCCATTTTCCTCTTGGGGACTTTGGGCATGCATGCACATGTACCTTGTGTGAGTTTCAAGCCACTGAGTATGGGACTTGAACCATGGTCAACTACGCAGCAGTCCAACGCCCTAACCACTTTGCCACCTTCTGGCCCCTCCACATTTTTTTTTTTTTTTTGGAGAGATTTTCGCTATAGGGCGCGTGCGTTCGCCAGCCCGACAGAGAGAGACATTAGAGACAGAAAGTGAGAAATCACCCCCCAGGGGGGATGGTCACGCCACAATCCCTTCTCCTCCATTCTCCTCTCGGGATCTTGGGCATGCACGCACACGCGCCCGGCGTGAGGTTTTTAAGCCACCGGATCCGGGACGCGAACCGCGGTCGACTACGTGGGAGTCCAGCGACATAGCCATTATGCTAACTGCTGGTTCCCCACATTTTTTTAATGTAATAAAAGTCACAACCCTGGCTTCCACATCACTTAACTGTCATACATGGTGTGCCACGTTTTTGGTATTTGTGACGCAAACAGGGCGAGGGTGGCCTTCCCTGGAGCAGGTTGAGCAGCTGATTATGTGCACACTGGGACCCTGCATGGCCACACAGAATCAAGGAGGGTCAGCCGCAGCCTGAGCTGACTCTACGCATGGAAAGGCACTAATCGTCCAGGTCTCCAAAGACACAACCTGTCGGCAAGTCCACGTCCCCCTCTGGCCCGGACTGCTCACTCTCATTCCCTCAAGAGCACGAGGGAACAAAGTCGCTGGACATGGCCACGCACTGCTCTTCCACTCTGGGCATCCTTCCTCGCCACTGGTTCCTTGTCACACCATGGACGCTGGTCACCATTAGCCTGGCTGCTCCATCACATCATGGAGCAGGTCACCCGGAGGGTCACGCTCACTCGCCAAGCCCCCACGTGCCACTGCTTTTAGGCTGCCGCTCCTCTTCCACCCCTTCTCTGCCCAGGTAAGTTCAAGTCAGACTTAGGAAGGACTTACCTGAACAGTGAATTTATCGTCTTCATTGGGCAGAATTCTGTATGTGTAAACGCAGTTCCGATACCTGAAACAGACCACAGACTTATGAGAACCATGCAGTAAAATCCAGCTCCTGTCACTGAAAGGCCACAACCTCCTGACGTGGCTGAGGGGTCGGGCCCTCAGGGAGCCTCAGGAAAAGGCAGACAGGGCCGTTTGCGCCTGGGCATGGGGCTGACGGGGCTCTCGAGAGCTACGGGGTCTGATTTAAAGGGGTCGCCATCTGGGAGGGCTTCCTCAACTTCTCAGCTGCCACAGTGTCCAAGTGAACGGAGCCAGAGGGGGTGACGGAGAAGAAAGAAGTCTCCAGTGGGGCCGAGTACGGTGGGCTCTTGGTGCTTGGACATCAGGCCGCAGACGGGCCACGCTGGCCTGGGAGACTCACTCAGGACCTCCCTCCTGCAGGGCTTCCCGCTGCCCCTACGTGGCCCCATGGTCTGCTCTCCCAGAAGGTGGCCACCCCTGTGCCCCAGTGGCAGGTGAGAGAACCCGGGATTATTTCTAACAAAGGCGAGCCAGGAATTCCGCAGCGTTCTCTTTCTTTTTTTCGGAGAGGTTTTTGCTATAGGGTGTGCACTTGCCAGAAGGACAGAGAGAGACAGAGAGACAGAAAGTGAGAAATCACTCCCCCCAGGCGGATGGTCACGCCGCAATCGCTTCTCCTCCATTCTCCACTCGGGATCTTAGGCACGCACGCACACGCACCCGGCGTGAGTTTAAGCCACCGGGTTCGGGACTCGAACTGCAGTCGACCACATGGGAATCCAGAGACATAGCCAGTACACCAACTGCTGGTCCCAACAGCCTTCTGTTTCGAGAAGCTCCCCCTTTCTCTGGCTCAGGGACCCGCCCTTGAGGAGGAGGTACTGTGTACTCTCCTAAAGGCTCTCGGAGGAAGGAGGAGTTGTCAAGTCTGAGCCCTTCGGAGCTGACCACATGGTGCGTGTCCGCGGCTCCAGCCCATCCCAGAGCCTGGAGCAGGGACAGCCTGGCAGGGCGAGCACCTGGGGGAGGCTGTCCAGAGCATGTACTCTCAGAGCTGCTGGTCTGTTCTCTTCCCACATCGCTGTCCTCCGCCCTTTCCTGTACTTGGGGCTCTCATGAACCTTCAAAGCCTTCACCCTCTGACCCCACTAGGCAGGGGCCATCAAGACAGCGCTTCACTGCAGGGGTTTCACGGACGTAGATAACCCTCCCCTGAGTCAGCGACCCACCGAGCGTTTCCGTGTGTTATTGTCTAACCAGACTTAAAAAATTACGCACTAGTGGAGGAAAACCCAACCACACAGAACACTAGAAAATGAAAAATAAACACCTCCTTCCTCCCTCCTGGGAGCCCCGATTCTGCGATTTACTACTTCTGCTTATAAATCGGTCCAGAACTTTGAAACATACCCACAGGCTGACGCGAACATATCTATTTACACGCCTGATGTCATATTAGGTACCTTTTCTGAAATGTGATTTTTTTTTTTTCTCACCAGAACAAAAGTCTTAGAGATCTTCCCAAGTCAGTTGAGGGAGCTGGCTTATTACCAATCTGGTCTGCTACCGTGTGGACGTGGGGTCACGTATGTGGCCAGACTCTGATGACAGACAACACATAGTCACAATCTTTTATTTTATTTATTTATTTTTTTAGAATTATTGGTTTAACTCTATTGATTATTCATTTATTTTTAATTTGTCCAGAGAGAGGGAGAAAGTGAGAAAGCCCCACCAGGTCCAGGACTCGAACCATGGTCAGCCATGTCTAGCACCTTAAACACCACGCCACCTGCTGGTCCTGACGATCTTTTATTTTTAGTATTTTGCTATTAGAAATAATGCAGCGACCATCGCTGCTCGCAGATCTTGGAGTGCAGGGGTGAATTTGCGGTTTCGATTCCCTATCAGCGACCTATTGGTGTGTACACTGAATGCGTTCACGTATGTAATGCACTGAGAACTGTGCCTGGCTCATGCTGGCCTGCCTCCGTCACTGCTTGTCAGTGCCTGTGGAGAAATCACTAGAAGGAGACAGCTGGGCTATGGGACGTGGGCATTTTCTATTTTGACAGAGACTACCAATTGCTTTCCAACAAGGTCGTCACTTTTTTCTCTTACTAACTGGATATGAAAGTGTCTATTTGCCCACACCCTGCCGACCGACTGTTATCAGATATTTGAATCTTTGCACATCTGAAAGAAGACAGAAAAATCATAGCTTGCTTTAATTCGCCTTTGTTTAGAAGGGTTCAGTGTGTTCTCATGTCTAGCTACTTGTATTTCTTTTTCTGAGAATTCCTTTTCATGTCTTTGGCTCTGTTTTTTTTGTGTCATGATTTGCTGATTTATCCATAAAGACTCTCATAGATGCTGCCATGTATTTTGGAGTGATTTATTTTTAACGGTGCTTATTTGATGGGCTTTAAAGCTGTGTTTAACCACTTGATGTGGCCAATTTTACAATCTTTCATTTTATGGCTTTTGAGTCAATGGATGCTTAAAGAAAACTCCGGACAGCGTTTTGGCTGATTCACCTTCACACGTCTCTTCATTTCACACAAGTGGGCTCTTTCCTTTCTCCCACCCTGTTAGTTCCGTCTTCACTCGGGACCCTAAAGTGACAGACACCACAGTCACCTTGTACCTGAGATGGCCAAGATGCGTTCCTACTGTGTAGCCTTGTCTCCCGGGGACATCCCTGGACAGAGAACCACCCTGACCAGCGAACCCTGTGCAGAGCCTGCGGCCAGCTCCACCCTGCTGGCTCCTCCTTCCTCCTGGCACTTCCTCCAGTACATATGCAAATGAGGCGAGGCCAAGAACTGCCTCTTAGTTTCTTTTCTTTTTTCTTTTTTTCTTTTTCTTTTTTGCTATAGAGTGGGTACACTCTTGAGGCAGGGGAACAGAGAGAAAGTAAAGGAGCACCCCTCAGGGGAACAGCCATGCTGCAATCCCTCCTCCTCTGTTTTCCTCTCCGGATTTTGGCCATGTTTGCACCCGTGCCGGTGTGTTTTTCAAGCTGCCAGGTCTGGGGCTACAAGCCACTAGTCAGCCATGTGGGGTCCAGCCGCCTTCACCACCGCCCCACCGGGCTGCCCAAGCACAGCCTCTCACTTGTGGAGGGCGGCTAATTTGTGGAAGAGCTTGGGAGGCCCAGACAGCAGCTTGTGACAGGTGGAACACAGAGGGACAGAGAGACAGGCAGTCACACAGAGCGAGAGACCCTTCGGCTCAATGGAGGGCAGCAGACAAGCCTTCCTGGCCTTTTCCTTGAGGTTCTGGAAACAGCAACACGAAGCAGCAGCTCCCCGTTCCGAGAACAGGTCAGAAGTCAACAGCGAGTGCGAGAGGCAGGGCGATCCTTCCCGCTAGACAGACACCGCAGTAGCTGCGACGGCCCTGCAGGGCCCACAAGAGGCTGACACTGTCCGAGGGAGAGCAGAGCGACACTACCACTGAGCTTCCACAGCCACACTCAGCAGTGGGGAGCCACGGTTCCACACTGCGTTCCAAGGGTGCCGGGGGTTCTGCAGGGAGGTGAGGGCACACCCACTGGGCCTACCCACCCAGCAGCAGCAGCATTGCACTCTGGTTCCACATGTACACTCGACCACACATGCACACACATGTGCACACACAACACACACATGTGCATGCACACAACAAATGCACAACATGCACATGTGTGCACATAAAACACAGCACACACATGTGTATGCACAACATATGTGTGTGGACTTCAAAAACTTTGTGGGAAATGGAATTAAAGTATGTGTTTAAATTCATACAAAAAGTTTTGAAAGTCACATGTACTTTTTGCATAATATGCATTTCCTTTGAACTTTTGAAGACCACTTACACATGTGTACCCATACAACATACATGTACACCCACACAATCTTACATGCAAAGCGTTTAAAGCAGATGCCACGCCGAGACCAATCACACTGGGGCCTCCCAGCCCCTCTCAGCTCTTCGTCTGACTCGTCACAACTTGTGATGCTGTTGCTCCGCGGAGTCCGCCCCACGACCGGGTCACACTGCAGGGAAGACTGTTCGAAATGTCCCCGTGGGAGGGTGTGACGTGTCGGTGGTGACGTGCTCCTGAAGGGAAGCTGGATCCCATGGCGACCACGGCCTGGAGCCCTGCCTGGCCAGTCTGAAGCACGCCAGACATGCACGCGAGTGCCCAGGACTGGACAGAGGGGGCCACCGTGTGGCCCGACTCTGTGGAGGGGGCTTTCCTTCCTTCCCTCCTCCCTCCCTCTGTCTTTCTCCATCATGAATAAAGGGAAAATGTTAAAAAAGTCATTTCCAGGCCAGCTGCTGGTGTGGTGGGAGGGTAGCTGTGCCCCACGTAGCCAGCTGTGCAGTTCAAGTCCCGGACCTGGTGGCTCGGGAAACATACCAGGCACACGTGCGTGTGTGCCCCAAATCCCGAGAGGAGAAACGAAGGAGAAGGGGTTGCGGCGTGAGCATTCCCAGGGGGGTGCTTTCTCCCTTTCTCGCCTCTCTCTCTGGGAGTGCACGCCCGCTGACAAATGTTTTAAAAAATGAAATTCCCATTGGAAATCCAGGCCAAGAACGCACCGGGCTCAGCAGTACTTCCCTCACCACCGAGCGAGATGGCTCCGCTCTCACGTGACGGGGCTCTCATGTGTGTGGGGCTCTCACGTGTACGAGGCTCTCACGGGTAGGGGCTCTCATGTGATGGGCTCTCACGTGTATGAGGCTCTCACGTGTACGAGGCTCTCACGGGTAGGGGCTCTCATGTGATGGAGCTCTCACGTGACAGGGCTCTCACGTGACGGGGCTCTCACGTGTGGAGGCTCTCACGTGATGGAGCTCTCACGTGTAGGGGCGCTCACGTGACGGGGCTCTCACGTGTACGAGGCTCTCACGTGATGGGGCTCTCACGAGGCTCTCACGTGATGGGGCTCTCACGTGATGGGGCTCTCACATGTACAAGGCTCTCACGTGACGGGGCTCTCACGTGTGCGAGGCTCTCACGTGTAGGGGCTCGCAGGTGACGGGGGGCTCATAGGTAGGGGTGCTCACATGAAGAGGCTTAGAGCAAACGCCCGTCTGACGCTGGCAGGTGCTGGGGGAGGCAGTGTCCTGCGGTGGAGGGTCCGTGGGTCGGTCCGACGTGCTGGAAGAGGCTGGGAAGCCCCGCGTCGCGCTCCGTCTGCTCCCTGGGCAGTACTGACACCACGCCGTCCACGTGCCCTTCCTAATGAACACTGACGGCCATGCTCAGGGGCAGCCTTCACCCAGTGCGCCCGCAGAGACACGGATCAGACCGCACACGCAGCCTCATTAGCGCCCGCCTGGCTCAGCAGATCTGCGTACTGTGCCCTGTACTTGCCTTTAAGGCCCTTGGTAGCTCTCGTTACCTATCGTTCCTGATGGTGGGCATACGTTTTGCTTTTTCTTGGTTGAGGGTTGCAGACTTCTATACCAGATGGGCAGGAGAGCCGGGCCAGAAACCCTGCACTGGGACCAGCAGTTAGCGTCATGGCTATGTCGCTGGACTCCCATGTAGTCGACAGCGGTTCACATCCCGGACCCGGTGGCTTAAAAACTCACACCAGGCGCGTGTGCGTGCGTGCCCAAGGTCCTGAGAAGAGAATGGAGGAGAATGGATTGCAGCGTGGCCATCCCCCCGGGGGGCTGATTTCTCACTTTCTGTCTTTCTGTCTATATCTCTCTGTCTGGTGAGCACACGTGCCCTATAGCAAAAATCTCTCCAAACAACAACAACAACAACAAAAACCTTGTACTCAGTCAAGTCACGTGGGCCAGCGTGGAAACAGGAGAAAACAGATGTCAGCCCTGGGAAGCCAGAGAGTTCCAGCCAGACTGAGAGCAGGACTCGATGGGTTCAGAGGCCATCACTTGGGGCCAGCAGGTGGGGTGGTGGCTGGGGCACTGGACCCCCACTTGGCTGACAGAGCTTTGAGTCTCAGACCTGAAGGGTTTCTTTTTCACTCTCTCTGTCTCTCTGATGAGCACATGAGCCCTGTTGCAAACTAATAATAATGATAACTAAAATTAAATAAATAACTTGAATAAATAAATTAAGAGTCCATGACTGCTAACAAGGGTCCCTCTAGCCAGGAAGTGAGAAGTGGGGTTGAGGGGCAGCGTTCTCAGGAGCCTGCTAAGGCCCTCTCCCAGCGGCGTGAGACCTCGGGGAGGCCCTGCCCACCTGTGCACCTCACCACGGCCTCCCAATTTCTCCCCCATCAGCGGAAACTTAGATGGGGATTTCTCAACCTAAATCCTGCTGGGTCCCCCCTTTTTCTTTTAAGGTTGTTGCCATAGGGCTCATGCACTCACTGGAGAGAGAGAGAGACAGAGAGAGGTACAATGAGACATCACCCCTTGGGGGATGATTGTGTCAGAATCCCTTCTCCTCCATTCTCCTCTGAGAATTTTGGGCACGTGCACACACGCGTCAGGTGTGATTTTCAAGCCACCGGAAACTTGGTAAGATTCAAGAGACAACTACATCTCTAAAACCGGATGAATCAACTGTAAAATTGAGCAAACTGATCAGAACTGAGTATCGGGAGGTCTAGAATCAGAATTCAATGCACAATAGAGGCAGAAAAGAATGTATTTAGTGGGGAAAGTTAATGAAGAAAAAGACAAATTCAACAGAATCAGACAGAAGGAAGAGGCAGATTGTAAAGTGAGAGGGAAGATGAGAGCTATCAGAGACAGATCTCAGTCCTCAAATGTAGGCAACAGGACACCCTAAAAGCACAAGATCATCTCTGAAATACAGAAACAGAAAGCTGAAGAGATAAGCAAACCTAGAGGCATGTGACTTGAAAAGCAGAAATTAAACAGACAAATCTGTGACCAACGGAATAAAGGAAAGAAACAAATGTAAGGGAGCCGTCACTCTCCATCGCCATCCTCCTCCCCCAGCGGCGTCCACTCCAGACTTTCCAGCTGCCTGGGTTCAGGAAGCTGAGTCTGGGGGCTGCCTCACCTGGGTTTGCTCAGTGGTAGGCACTGGTGGGGTTAGAGGAGGGGGAGTGGGTCTTTGTCCCCTGATCCCGCCTGCCTGCTACAGAGCAACAGTTGCTGATCTCCCTGGAGGCCGCAGTCAAGCCAGATGGGCTGGTCCTCCCACAGCTGTGCCAGGGTCTGGGGCTGCAGCTCCTTCTCCTCTGCTTCAAATCCAGGGCAGGCATGGCTTCCCCGGGTTGCTAGACCCAGGGCTGCATCGCCATCCCTGGCTGCATCCTCCCTTTTGACAACACTAACTAATGGGTCATCGGAAAAGCCATGATGTGTTTTTCTATGCAAACGTGGGTAGTAGTGGCTTTTCTGATGACCCAGTATTTCCTGCTGACATCCTGGCCACCATAAACACAAAACCAAAATGATAAAAGGAAGAGAACAGCAGCAAAACAAAACAAAACAAAAAAAACAAAAACAAATCACCTCGTGATTATGGAAAACCACACAACTGCATGCCCCCAAATCTGAAAGCTCTCAGCAAAGGGATTGTTCTCTTAAATTTTGTGTATAACTTATCAAAGGTGACATGAAAGAAATAGAAAACAAGATGAAATCAATACCAAAGAATAAACTGGAAAAAGAATTATCTCTCTTATTTTTCTCTTTTCTCTTCTGAGAAAAAACGGCTTTCCCAAAAATTGTTTAACATTTCGAAAATCAAATGATGACACTACTTAAAGGCTCCAGGATATTTTATACAACTTACATGATTCATAAACCATAACATTACCAAAGTCACATAAATCCTTCTCTCCTGAATATGCACACAAAAATCATAAATAAAATTCAGAGTATGATACACAAGTATCATCAAGAAGAGTTCATTTTAATCATGTAAAAATTATTTAATATTAGAAAATATATGATTAAGCTAAAAACTAACAAATGAAATATGGTCCAGTGTAATTATCACAATAAGTATCAGAAGGCATTTGGTAAAATTCAATACTCATTACTTCAGAATTCTTTTTTAAAAAGAATTATTTAATTAATTAATTCATTAATTAATTTTTAATTGGACCAGAGAGAGAGTAAGTGAGAAAGCAAGCCACCAGGTCTGGGACTCGAACTGTGGTCGGCCATGTGGGAATGCCCAGCACGTTAACCATCACGCTACCTGCTGGTCCCGAATTCTTTTAAAAACTAGGAAAAGACAGCTCCTTCTTTGAAATAACAAACAGAAAGAACTTATTTGATCAGGTGTTAACTCTATCCAGACCCCATCTCAAGTCCTTCCTGGACCTGGGTGACTTTCACAGCATTCCTCCCTGGGGTAAATATTTTCTTTTTCCAATATTGCCTACTGTAAAATTTTAGAAATGTTGACCAATGCAACAAGTTATGAAATTGATTAAGAAATGTATGTATTTTAAAAACAGATCACAAAATAATCATCATTTGAAGATAACATGATAGTTTTCCAAGAAAATCTGAAAGAAGCAATTGAAAAGCAATTTGAATAATGAGAAGTGTGTAAAGTAACAGAACAAGAGATGATAACCCAGTAGGTTATCAATTACCATTTCATGGTAACTACGGGGGAAAAGGAATCATTTGTGATAGTAACAAAAATTTAAAATAATCAGATGTAATCATGACCAGAAATATGAGGGATCTATATGAAGAAAAGTACAAAATTTAAAATAATAGAGACAACCATATTTATTTTTAAGGAGACTAAACATTACTAATCTGTTCATTTTACCAGTTATATTATAGATTTAATAATTCCAGTCAAATTTCCAATAGTAACTTTTTCTAACTTGGCAAAATTAGCTGGTTCACCTAGATGAACACTTGAAAAGAATAGACATAAAAATTCTAAAATATTTTCTAAAATTGTGGTCATGCATTTGGCACAAAATAGGTGTAAGAAAGGCAGACATCCACAGAACAGAGTTAACTGGCAAGAAAGGAATATACAAAACTTATGAAAATTTTAGAAATTTATTCCTTTTCCCTAGGTGAAAGGGAAAAGGAATAAATCATGCAGGAAGAGGTTTTTTTTTTTTTTTTTTTTTTTTTTGGAGAGGTTTTCGCTATAGGCGCGTGTGCTCGCCAGACAGACAGAGAGAGACAGAGAGATAGAAAGCGAGAAATCACCCCCCCAGGGGATGGTCACGCCGCAATCCCTTCTCCTCCATTCTCCTCTCGGGATCTTGGGCACGCACACACATGCGCCCGGCGTGAGTTTTAAGCCACCGGGTCCGGGATGTAAACCGCAGTCGACTGCGTGGGAGTCCAGCGACATAGCCATTACACAAACTGCTGATTCCCAAAGGGAACTCATGCAGGAAGAGGTTTAAGGAAAAATAATTACTTGAGAATACACATACATTTTTATCTTATGTCTTTAAATTAATCCCAAGTAGACTGAAGAGTTCACTGTAAACAAACAAGGCCTATAACTGATCCATCTGCTTTGGCCAAGTTCTGTGCTAAGCATGTGATACACATTTTCACTCAGCCCCTACACTCCCACACAGGCGTTCTTAGCCCTGGTCTTTAGATGAAGAAACCAGGGCTCCAGGAAACTAAATAAACTACTGGAGGCTTCAGTAGTTTAGTTAGCCTGAGTCTACTAGACCCGCAGGCCCTGACCTAACCCTCCTGTCCCCCCACAGGAAGGAAACAAGTGAATTTCTGTGTGCAGAGGGATTCTCTACATTGAAACGCTGTTGGAGAAATCTCAAAAGAAAAAGACTTTACTGTACAAAACTTACAATCTCTGAATGTAAAAAAAGAAAACAACAACAAAAATAATTCAACGGTAAACCACAGAGGGCCAGCTCGTAGCTCCGTTGGCAAGCCCTGTGCACAGGAACTAGATCCCACATGGCCAGTTCAAGTCTCAGCCTCGGAGGCTTGAAAAACATGCTGGGCACGTGTGTGTGCCTGAACCCGATGGGATGACGGAATGGAGGAGAGAGGATTATGGCATGGCCATGTCCTGTTGTGGGGGGAGGCACTCTCTCTTTCTCTGTCTGGCAAGTGCCTGTACCCTCTAGCAATAATAAAAAGAAGAAGGAAGAATAAAAACAACCATATTTTTTTTAAAGGCAAATCACAGTGAATATTTGCAATGAGAGTAAGATGTACAACCCGTACAAGAACACGACAAAGAAACTGCAGCTCCAATAGAAAAACTGCGAAGAGACCAGAGCAGACCATTTGCTAGAGAGGAGCTCTGGAGGTCAGGAAGCTCAACTACAAATCAAACCACCTCTCAGCTTGAAACTTAGTATTGTTTTTAAAGTGAGAAGTGTGAATAGGGAGAAGGAATGAGCTGGGCTCTCTCTCCCACTGTTGGATGGAGCATAAATTAAAGCAAAATCCCAGTAGTCTCGGTCAAGAGCCTCCAGAACATTTCTATCCTTCCGTCTAGTAATTCCGTTTCTGGGAATCTGTACCCAGGCATGTTTATAGCATTTCTGCACAAAGACCTTCATCCCCAACGTATTTACAACAACTAACCACTGTTGATAACTCGCCTGCCCAGTAACAGGACAGCCACTTCATAGAGAATGGCACACTATGTGATAGAATTCTGTGCCTCCACTAAATATAATATTTAGAGGGAAATCCTACTTAAATGGAGAAACATTTATTTTTAAATATTTATAATAATGCTGCTAAAAACCTCAGGCTAAAATAATGTGTGTATTGTATCTATAATATTAAAAAGTACATAATGGAGATCGTTTACATATGTGGAGAGAGAGACTGACATGATATGCCAACAGACTAACAATGCTAGTCTCTTAGTGATTAGGTGATTATTTTTCTGCTTTATAGTTTGTACTCTCTATGATTTATACTTATACCATTAAAAAAAAATTTGTCAGTGGACATGTGTGCTTGCCAGAGACAGGGACAGAGACATCGGGAAAGTGAGAAAGCAGCCGCATGGAAAACGGTCATGCCACAATCCCTTCTCCATCTCGCCCTCCTTTGGAGATTTTGGGCATGTGCACATAGGCACCCAGAGTGTTCTTCAAGCTTCTACGTCCGGGATTCGTACCACGCAGTTGCCATGTAAGATTTAGCCACCTTAACTGGCCTGCTCTTAAGACCATTTAAAATTTTTTTGATTCACTGTCATTATTTTATTATTTTATTTTATTTTTTTGAAGTTGACCACAGAGAGACAATGAGAGAGAAGGAAAGTGAGAAAGCAAGCTACCAAGTCCAGGGCTTGAACTGTGGTCAGCCATGTGGGAGTCTAGTTGCCTTAACCACCATGCCGCCCGCCGACCCCCTTAATACCATTTTTTTTACAGTTACTGGAAAGAACACTGAACTGTGTATCAGAAGACCTATTTATTTCTGTGTTGCTACTGACAGTCGTATGGCCCAGCTAGATGCGCTTATCTGGAGAGCAGGCTCCTTTGGGACCAGCCCTCGATGGTGTTATTTACAAGTATTTGAACACTTTTAAATGGGTCCTGGTACTTGTTAATAGGATATTTTTCTAACTAATGGGGCCAAAGGGAATGGAGAATGAGCCAGGGAGAGACAGAGTCTGGCCCCACATGTTCGACAGGCCGGTCTCCCACCTCCTCAGCTCGCTTCTTCTCCCGGGGCATGGGCCAACTGCAGCTCTCAACACCAGGTCCCCACCAGGCAGACAGAATGTGCTCCTTCTAGACCTCAGAACTGTGGGAGTTTAGTTCACAAGACATCCTCCTAAACTGGAACTACTGGATTGTTGGAAAAGTCATAGATTTTCCATTTGTTTCCTATGCAAAAATGTGGCATGACTTTTATGATAACCCAACTGAAGGAGATGGTCTCAAGAGGGCCTGCCTGCATCTTTTCTGGGCTTCCCCTTCCTTCAACCTGGTTTCACTTGGCATTCTTCTGCCCCCAACCCTATTCCCTTGGGCTTCCAGACACTCAGCCCAGGCCCCAGCAGCTGCGGCCACTTGTGCGTCATTCGACTCCACTTCCTGCCTCAATCTCTTTGAGCACTTCCTCTGAGGAGCCCCACATGACAGCTCAGTGTCTCCTGGAGGCCTCCAGGAAGTTCCAGAAGTGGCACTCTGCACTATCCTCGTCTGTCCTTCTGCTGTGGGCATCTTCACACACGGGCCCTCTCCTCTGCTTTTGCTCACTCTCTGGCTCATAATAAGCAATGGCCAGCATTTCTTTCTTTTTTTAAAAAATTATTTTATTTATTATTATGACTTTTTTTACTCTTTTGAAATTTGCTACAGGGCACATGCACTTGAACTACAGACAGCCATGTGGAAGTCTAACACCTTAACCACCACACCACCTGCTGGCCCAGGTCAGCATTACTTTGATATGCGTAAAGCATTCAGTAGGTGCTAACCATGCACCTGGCCTTGGCTGTATCTGTTGCCTCCACCCTCTCATTTTACCTTCTCAATACCCACTGCCCACAACAAAGCCAATTTTTAAGATGTGTGAAGCCCTGAATAGACATTTATTCAAATAAGATATATATATATATATATATATATATATATATATAGCCGATAAGCACATAAAAAGATGCTGATTATCCCTAGTCATTAGTGAAATGCAAATGAAAACTACGATCAAATGCCATTTCGCACCCACCAGGATGGCTGCAGTCAAAAAGACAGATAAGATCATGTACCAGGAGGATCCGGGAAAACAGTTCAACAGTTCCTCAAATGCTAAACGTAATTACCACGTGCCCCAGCAATTCCACTCCTAGGTATACGCCCAAGATGACTGAAGACATATGTCCACATGAACAATTACAGCAGCCTTATTCATAACAGCCAAAAGGGTGGGAACAACCCCCCATTCCTCGGCTGGTGAATGGATCCATGCCATGGATCATGGAATACACAATGGAATGATTCATGCTACAACATGGGTGATTCTTCAAAGTCTGAGTGAAAATACCCAGGTGCCCGAGCACGCATCCTGTCATTCTAAATATATCAGGTGCTCGGAATAGCGAAGGAGTAGATGAGTTGTTGTCATGGGCTGCGTGGAGGGAGGGTAGGAAGTGACTGCTAGTAGGTACAGGGTTTCTCTCCGGGGTACTGAGCATGCTCTGGAATTAGTGGCATTGGTTGCCAAGGTTATGAATGTATTACAAACCACTGAACTGTACGCTACCAGAAGAGTGATTTTATGGTATGTTGATAATACTTCCATTTGCAAAACCGACCCAATGAGTGCGCGTCGTCATCGTCACTTCGTGGGGGTGCTGGGTTGGCACAGGGAGGTCGGTGTCTTGCCAATGCTGAGAGTCAGATCTAGCCCCTGCAGAGCCTTCTGAGGACTGCAGGGTGCATGTGGGAGGGAAGAGCAGAGCTCCTCCCACTTCATCTCCGGGGCAGGGAGGGCAGCCGGGCGGGAGGACTGCTATTGTGATCAGGGCCCACTCAGTCCAGCAGTGCAGACGCCTGCACACAGGTGAGCTTAACCTATCAGGTAGGCAAGCACACAAAACACACCAAAGCCAGGCCCGAGGCTAGATCTGGAAGGGTGCTCTGGGGTGCTGAGCAAAGGCACAGAGAACCTGGAAAGACACGCGGTTGTTCTGAGTCACGCCACACAGAAGATGCCACTGAGAAGTGACACGAGACCTCACGGGCATGTCACTGTCTCCTGGTCTTGCAGGCAGAAAGAAAACTCAGAAGAGCTGTCCTAGGACGAAGCTCACTGGCCTGTTCTCTCATGTCACACTGGTGGTGGGAGCCTGTGACCTCCAGCTCTGGCACAGCCTGTGCCAACATCTCTTCCCACGGTCTGTCAATACCAGATAAGAAAAACATCGCCTTGCTGCATTTGCACAAGGCGAGTAAGCTTCACTGAAGCTATAAAAGGGGTTAGAGGAAGAGAGATCGGCGCACGCCCACTCACACCACAGTAAAGAGCTTCACACCTCTGCCGGACACTCCCGGCCTCCCCCAGCCTTGCTCTGTAGCTCTGTCTGGGGGGTCCTCTCTGCAGGCCTTTGTCCTCACCCCCACACCCTGCCCTGCTAGCTCTCTCTCCTTCTCCCTCCCAAGGACAGAGTAAGTGCAAGGCCTGGCCCTGCCATGTGCTGGTCCTATAAAGTGAGCATGTCCCAGACCCTGCCTCACTTTCCCCTCTGTAAAGGGAATGATAATCCTTCCTCCGGAGGCCCCTATGGACACTGACTAGGTTACTACATATAAAGAGCCCACAGTCAGCTCTTTACAAGCACCTGCTGTTCCTGGGCCCAGCAGGTGAATGACTGCCTTTGGTAGCAGAGCAAGGCTTAGGGTCGGCTCCGCCTCTCGTGGCTTGTCACCGTCTTTCTTCCAAACAAGTAGAATGCCTTTTCTGGGAGGGATTTTGCTAAGGAAACATCCTTCTCGTGCATCTTGTCTTTCTGGCATGGCTGACAGGCTGAGTCCAGGGTTGTCTGTTGAACTGTCCCCGGGAAGGAGCCTGTCCCCCCCACCCGGGTAAAGCCATGTGCCATGGGAAGCAAAACCACTTCCTGCCACAGTAGCTGGGCCCAGCATTGGTCTGTGAGCCAAAGGCAGCCTCACGCCCGCTCAGGCTGAGGGTGGCACTGACCCCCCCAGCTGCTCCTACACAGGACACGCGTGTCCCTGACGGTACTGCCCTGGTGCTAGCTCTGCCTTCACCTGGGCCGGGAGGGCCAGCTGGCTGGCTTGTGGACACGCACGCTGACCAACCCCCTCCCGGGGGTACATCTCTGCTCCACAGTGTAAAGCCCCGGACAGGAGCGCTGCCTCTCAGAGGCAGAAGGGGGCACGGCCCTGACAGCCCCTGTCTTCCCTCCACCATGAGCCCAAGTCACCTCAAGGTGCCCACACGCTCCCTGGGGCAGGGTCAGCTCTGCTGGGGACTTGATGGGACCACCTGAGGGCCACACAGACCCTCCCAGAACAGCCCACTGTCCCTCCTGTTCTCAGGCCCTGGCTGGGGAGGGCAGAGCTGGACTCAAACCACGGGGTCATCTGCGGGGATCTCCCCGCTCCTGCCACCCGTGCCCGAGATGAAGCTGCAGGCTCCCTCCCATAGGGCTTTCTGACTTGCTGGGGAGAGATCAAAGCTTTCCTGCCCAGAGGCAGGTGACAGGGCTGACCTCTCTCGAGGAAATGGTTTGCTGGGTGTGGGGGAGTGTGTGCCTCGGCCACACGGCTGGCACCGAACCGCAGCCTTGTCTCTCGGTGCGTCCCTCCGTGCTGGGTCCCACGTGAATAGGCAAATCTGTCCTCACCCTTGGACACAAAGGCTGCTCCCTGACAAGGCTGCGTCCGTTCTGGGAACACCAAACACGCCCGCCTAACTCTGCAGGTGGAGGCCTGGCATGTCGGTCCCCTGCTCCCAGAGGGCGCTGGGAGGCCCAGGCAGGCTGAGGTCTGGGCACCCCAGTGAGGGCGAGGAGAGCGGCCCTCTTCTCATGGAGATTTTGAGAGCAGGAGGGTGAGTGGCCATGGCTTCCCTCTGCAGCCCCGGCTCACTAGCAGGCCCTGAGCCCACAGCTGAACTACCTGGGTCCTGCAGCCTGGGCGACTCCCGGAGAGACAGCTGAGATACCAGTCTGTCACTTCTGCGATCGAGGGACGCCAGCCGCTCTGGAATCCCAAACAGCACGCGGGGCCAGGTGGGGCCACGGGGTGGGAAGACAGGGATGGCGGAGCCTGCCTCTCGGGAAGCTAAGTCTCTTTGCTCTCAAGAACTGTCATTTATACACACACACACACACACACACACACACACAGATATCTGTAAAAGAGTCTGTCCTTCTTGCCCACTTGGATGATGCTCTCTTTCACCAAACAAGGTGCTGGGAGATGACTTAGCTTCATTTATTTCGTTTATTTTCAGTTGTTAAAGCTCCTTAGTCAGCAGAATGGAGGCCGCAGCCGTAGGGACCCCGCGTTTTGGACAGTAACTTGCCGGCGGTGTGACCCTGCCAGGAAGCGGCTTCCCCACTGAGCAGGGGAGAGAGGGTGCCCTCAGCCTGGGGTGAGGGTCTGGCCGAGGGGAAGGCTCCTGGTGTTCGGAGCTAAGGGCCTTGGGGGTGAGAGGTTGAGGAGAGTCCAGACCAGGCCTCGGAGCATGGGGGACATCTGCACATACTCCGACACCTCCCTAAGGTGCAGACTGTCCCTGGTCGTGCACTGAGAGACTGCTGCGTGGGAGGCATGGAGGAAAGACACCAGGCCTGGCCCTCGATTTACCTCCCACCAGCATGGCGGCTCAGACAGGGTTCTACCCGAGGCTCTCCCACCTCACCAGCTCTGCCTCACTCTCTGTGGCGGAAGGTCAGAGGGCCCACGTCCCATGCCTATAACCTGCACAACCACGGGCCCTGGTTGGAGGGCTGCTGCCAGGGCTAGCAGTAGGGAGCCCTGGAGGCCCCGGACGTGCTGGAGCTCAGCTTGGGAGAACCGGCCCTCAGTCAGCTCCGCCGGGGCAGGAGGGGAGTCCACATGGGTCACGTGCAGTCGGACGAGCCATAAGAGATGCTAAAGAGCTTCCCCTCTAGGGGCCCATCGAGACCCCCATGAGGTGGGGGTGAGGGGGCAGTGCCCACAGGGAACTCTGGGCAGGTAGCCTGCATGCCCTCCTCTGAGGTATTAGCTTGGGGGTGCAGGAAGCTGGCTTTTGGGGGCGGCTGCTGACTCCACAGGGGCTGGCTCTGAGCCTCAGCTGGCTGCTGGCCCCTCAGCTGACCCTGTAAGAGCCCGGCTTCTCTCACTTCTGCTGTGGTCTACACACACTCCCAGCCTGATGGCCAGGCGGGGGTAGGCAGCACTGGGTGGTGTCTTCCGTTGCAGCCTCTGGGGACAGATGGCCTTGGCTTTGAATGTCATGACTCAGTTAACTGTCAGGGCCTCAGCGTCCTCACCTGCAAAGTGGTGTTAACTCACACTTCAGGTCGTGCTGAGCGTGCCAGCACAGCCAGGGCTCACTCGGTCGCATGTGGAGTCCCCACTTTCCCTCCTGCCTGCAGAAAGGCAGGACCCTGTTTGCAGGGACGTTTCTCCAGCCCAGTGCCGCTGCTTAAGACTTCCAGGTGGGCACAGCCCTCCTGCCTGCACCTGGGCAGTGGAGACACACGTAGACCACAGGCTGCAGGGGCGAGGGCTTCCTTTAGACACCGGACAAGAAGGGGGCGTTAAAAAGGAACCATCCGCGCGGCTCTTCCTCCAGTGTCAGGACAACTGCAAGATCAGCAACACCGCCCGGCAGCAGTGGGAGCTGATGGCCACAGGGACCCAAATGGGTAGGGACACAGCCCAGTGCCCAGGACGGAGGGAGGACAGATGTGTGCTGGCCACAGAGCAGATTCTGAACTGAAAGTCCTCTCTGTTAAACCCACCCATGTCCAGGGCCCCCACGCCTGGGCACAGAAAGGGGTCCCTCTGGACACATTCGCTCTTCTTTGGGTTTCTGAGCTGAGTATTTTTAACCAACATCTGGGCCAGAGGCTGCCTTCCTCCACACACCCACCACCACCACCAGGCTGGGCAGCTGGAATCGGAGACCAGGGTCTGATGGGCTCTGAGATCTCCCGGCACTGCAAAACCTGCCAGGACAGCTCCCTGAACGCCAAGGCGAGGCCGAGAGGGGCTCGGGCTGGACCACCACGAAGCCTGTTGGTGCACGCAAGCTAGTCCTCCATTCCGACCCACAGCGACCCATCCCAGGCCCAGGCACCTCACGAGGCCCCTCGCTGAACCCTGGCTGGGCCCCTTCCTCGGAGCCCTGGGGGTCCCTGCAGGAAACCGGAGCCCGGTGCCGTACTCACAGCACGCAGAGCGCGTAGGCCCGGGAGATGGACTCGCTGGCGCGCACGAGGAAGCTGCCATCCTTGCCCGTCCTGGAGAGCAGCTCCTCGGCCTTGGAGCGCGTGATGTTGCCGTGGTTCCAGCAGGGGACCATGGCGGCCATGGGCCTCCTCCGGCCAGGCTGCGGCCACCGCCAGGACCTGCACGCCACCGAGGGCAGCCGAGGTCCTGCGCTCTCGCAGGCCAGGCCGGCGTCGGTGCCTCTCAAGCCTCTGCGGCTGCCCCTGCTCAGCTGCCTGACTTCCTGTTTCAGGCTGTCGCTCGGCAGGGAAAGGAAACCGAGCTGCAGAGAACTTCCTCATTATAGCAACCAGGCAAGACACAGGTCCGGCGTCCACCCTCCACCCCGCCCAGCCACTGCCCGCCACCCGCCCCGCCCCGCCCGGCCCCTCTGTTTCCTCGCTATGGTCTCAGCAGCAGGGCGACCAGTGCTCCCAGCCCCCTGGTGGGGTTTTCCGCTCTCCGGCGTCAGGAGCTTCCGAGGGAGTGAGGCCGAGCAGGGTGGACCGGCCAAGGGAGTAGCCCTAGGAGCGAAGTTCAGTGCTGATGCCCACCTCGGTGCCACAACAGAACCCCTCTCTCTTCTGCTACCCCGGGACTTGCCCTGCCTCCACATACCCAGGCCAGAGCTTCTCAGATGGGACTCGGGACTTCTCCTCACACACAAGAGCAAACTGCGGGGACCAGAGGGAGGGTGGCTGAAACTCTCCTCCTCCACTGGAGACTCTTGGCCCTCCAGACACCCTATTATTGTCTGGGTGCTCAGAGAGTCCTGGCCAGCTCCCCTGAGGGACTCCAGGGGCCCAGGCGATGGTCCCATGACTCTGTGACACTCCGTGACATTCTCAGGGGCCGGCAGGTGTGACGGAGCTAGAGGTGACCTGTGAGAGAGGGTCGGGCTCAGGCTGATCCCTGCTCCTAGCCTGAAGACACACAAAAGGCACCCCCCCTCCCCCGGGAGCTCGCGACGTGGCGTGGACAGAGCAAGCACAGGCCGGGTTTTCCCCTCTGGGAGCCCCAGAACCCTCAGGCCGCAGGCTCAGAGTGGAGACCCACACATCCACACAGGGCAAGTCAGCCACCTGGCCAAGGAGGACGCTGGTCCCCAGGCCCTGAGACTCAGCAGTTGGGGTGGTCAGCCACACCACGCCCCCTCCACACTGGTCACAACCATGTTAACACGCTGCTCGAAGGGGACCAGCAGCTCTCAGAGGGCTATAAAGTGGACCTTTGTCCCTTGTACCCCAGAGCTGGTGCCATTTAGTCCTGGTGTCAGCTCCAGCACAGGTGAAGGGAAAGTGCTGACCCAGTGCATCAGCAGGACCCCCAGCTGGCTCGTCTCTCTCTCTGCCTTGGTCTCCTCGCCTCGAGGGACAGAGTTCCTGAGGGAGCACAGGTGTTGGGGGGTTGAGTGCGAGGCGCGCTGCTGGTGGTTCCAGAGCGGGCGCTCCTAGCACCTCCCACTGGCAGTGGCGAGCACTGTCATTCAAGGGCCCTCTGGTCAGGCCCCAGGCCAGGCATGGGGACACGGTACTGAAAGCAGCTGGCCTCCGCCCTTTCCTTCCCAGCTAGGCCTGAGGATTCCGTTGTCTCACGGCTCTGCAGAACCTGTGAATACGGAGATGCCACCCACCCACCTGAGCATTTCTGAGCAACTCGTGTGACTGTCATGCTGTGCCCGGATGTTGCTTCTCAACTGTGCCGCCTGTGGCCACGGCTTCAGCCGTCCCTCTGGGCTGTTCCTCGCTTCGCTGATGGCCTAATGCATGTCTTACCCAAGGCACGCCAGAAAGTGAGGGCATTTTTCACGTTCCAGATTTTAGCAGAGCAATCCACCCTCCCACCACGTTCTCCTGAACGGGTTAGGCCATGGTCCTGTACTCCTATGTTGTGATTGAGAGTTATTCAGAATCAGAAGGAAGATGTCTGCATGGGCCCTGACCAAACTGAGCTGGGGAAGGCCGTGGAGCAGGTGTTTTTTCATGCTGGTACACCTGATGGCAAGAGCTGTTATTATGTAAACCACATAGGGCATGTGCCTCCGTGGGAGAGAGAGAGGAGAGTAAGAAAGCACTCCCCAGAGGAGATGGCCACTCCTCAGCCCTTTCTTCTCCATTCTCTTGGGATTTGGGGCATGGACCCATGCATGTTTTCCAAGCCACTGGGTCCAAGACTCAAAATGCACAGTCAGCCATGTGGGATCCAGCCGCCTTAACCGCCATGACATCTAGCTGGCCCCGAGAGCTGTTATATAAGAAATCCGCAGGAACACGACCTTACACAAAGACCACTGCGGCCTGATACGAGGACAACGTCTGCAAGGACAGCTACCCAGAGCAGCCTTGGGCAGGCCCACCTTTGTTACCGACCTTGGTCACCAAGGATTGTTGTCCTCGAGCAACTGGTATAATCCCTTCTCCCCCACTACCTTCCCACTTGTGGTTTTGCCTTCAAAATCCATGAGAGGATGGTAGGATCTTGGTGAGCATGTTCAAGGCCACCCGGATTAAGCTCACCCAGGCTGCACGCTGCCTGAAGTCACATACATTTTGGCTGAGAGTAAACTTCTTTTCATATTTTATAGATGGACGATTTCTTCAACATTATCTCTCAGTGATGACTGAACCCACACCTTCCACACATGAGAGGAGTCCATTCTCCAAGAACAACAACTTGGAGATCAACCTGGAGGCCTAATGCCACCCCGGTGATGGCTAGTGGGAGACAATGCTGATTGGAAGAGCCCCTACGCATCAGAGGAGATGGCCGCCTGACCTGGGGGGTCCTCAGAGTGGGTAGGCAGACTGCCCAGATGCTGTTGGCAGGGATATGCCTGCTGCCCTCGGTGCCCAGGGCCACTCAGAAGCACCTGCTCCCCAGGCTGCCCCTAGGAGCCACACTCAACCCTGGGGCCCAAGCATAATCCCATTCATGTGTCTCTGAGCTCCTTGGGGCATCTGGTCAGTGTTAAGCATCACGCTTCCATCCCCTCCTGTTCTCTGGAGCGCTTACTATATCCAAGGTTCCCCACTCCTGTCCACCCTGGCAGATAGTAAGGTTTAACCCACTGTGTGCAGGGAAGCGGGGCTGGGGATGAAAGGGTTTACTCACAGTCACCACCTACAAAGGGAGTAGTAAGGGTTAATTTTACACTTCAGCTTGGCTGGTCCCAGTATCCAGACAATTGTTTCTGTTCATTTGGCTTGGTTTTTAGTTTTGCTATAGGGCACATGAGCTCACCGAAGAAAGAGAAAGGGAAAGTGAGAAATCACTTCCCAGTGCGTATGGCCGCTCTCCCTTCTCTTCCATTCTCCTCTCAGGATTTGGGGCACACATGGACATGTGCCAGCATGATTTTCAAGTAGTTGGGTCCAGGACTGGAAACGCCCTGATATTCAGCTGCCTTAACCTCCATGCCACCTGCTGGCCCAGGTCTGTTGATATTTGATCAAACATCATTCTGGATGTCTCTGTGAAGCTGTTCTTTTAGATGAGATGAACATTTAACTCAGTGGATGTGAGTAAGCAGAGTACTGTGGGTGGGCCTCATCCAGTCATGTGGAGGTCTGAAAGAAAAGGCTGACCCCTCCCCAGAAGGGAGAGTTCGCCAGCAGATTGCCTCCAGACCAAAAGCACAGAAGCAGCTCTCCTGCGGGTCTCCAGCCCCCCAGCCGGCCTACCCTGTGGATTTTAGACTTGCCAACTTCAACCTTCGCATAGGCCAGCTCCTTAAGAGGAAGCTCTTTCTGTCCATCCATCCACCCATCCATCCACCCGTCTCCTGTAGTCTATTTCGGGGAACCCTGTCCAATAGAGGAGCAGATGCTCGGCTATGAAGTTGGAAAGCTGCGTCTGGCAGGTGTGCTCAGGACTGAACTTCCCTCAGCCCAGACCTGGTGAAAAGACTTGGGCTGGAGAAGGGGCCGGAGAGACCAGTCACAGGGGTCCCCTATGGTCAAGCACCACTGTTCTCAGGGCCGTGGACCCCTTGGCAAGTGGCTTAGTGCCCAGGCTCCTGCTTCTCACCATGGGAGAAAGGTCCTCAGAGAGGAGCCGAAGAGAAGAGCCTCAGGAAGCAGAGCTGCCCTCCTCTGCCTGGGAACTTACCCTGCAACCTCCACCCCTCCTAGATCAAGATGGTGGGAGAGGACAGCCGGCCCCTGGCAGGAAAGTAGACAGACCTGCAGAGCTGGAACACCTCCAAACCTTGGGGATCATACCACCCCCCATCGTTCACCAAGAAGGAAGCCTCCGCCCCGCTGGCCTCCTTTCCCCAGCTGCTTTTGGAATTTGGGATGCCTGCCCGCCTTCCTTTCCACCCCCAGATTTGCTCCTGCTGCTGCATCATCTGTGTTGACCTGCCTAGGTCCACTGGGCCCTGCAGTCCCGGTTTCGCTCAGAACTGCAGGTCTGGTGGCACCGCCTTCTGCACGCCTGGCTGGCCTTCCCAGGCTCCCATGGCTTCCTGGGGCTTGGCGCGTCCTGAATGAAAATGGGAGGACTTGATTCACAGCACTGCCCCTGTCCTATCCTCTCTGTCCCTGGTAACTCTATTTCGGAGTTGTAAATCCGAACTGGCTTTCAACACACAGGAGTGGGGCTGGGATCTGAATCCAGCCTTGCCGCTGGTACTCGGCGGAGTCTCCCGATCTCAGTTTGCATCTCTGTGAAGAGCTAATAACATCTGCATTGAAGAGCGTTCAGTGGCTGGAGGACAGAGCCTCGGTGGATTCCTGTGGTCTCCAGTGGGCAGCCTGCATTGGTGACCTTCAACACCAAAAAGACCCTGGGTCAGTCTGAGCTTTGAGACTCTTGGCCACCAGAGGGCGCCTTGACCTCCGGCCTCCATGCGTGCAGAGCCCTCGCCTGTGACCCAGCGCGCGCTGCTTGGGCACTTTCCAAGTTGCTGCAGAACAGAGGCAAATGCCCAAGGGGCCAGGGGACCGTGGAGTTCGCATTGTGCTCAGGGACACCCCTGAACCAAAGGCTCGGCAGGCGACTCTTTCAGAGAAGATGCCAGCAAGCCAATAAGCCTGAACTGCAACAGGGACAATCAGGATGACCCGGCAGGGCTGGACAGGGACAGCCACGTGCACTAAGGCGGCTCGTGTCACTTGTCAAGGTTGTTAAGGACACAGGTAAATTTCTGTAATGCAATTGCTAAGTGAGAAAAATTAGGACATGCGTGGGGATCCATCATGATTCCAGCCAGGGAGAACACTGTCCCAGGAAAACTGACTGCCGAGAGTGCTGGTGGCAGACCGGCCAGCTAGGTTTTCCTTCCTTCTGCCTTTTCAACTTTTTAGTTTTGGTCACATAGTCATTAATTACTTTATATACTTATTAATTAATTAATTTTTTTGGAGAGGTTTTTGCTATAGGGTGCGTGCGCTCTCCAGAAAGACAGAGACAAAGAGACAGAAAGACAGAAAGCGAGAAATCACCCCCCAGGGGGGATGGCTATGCCACAATCCCTTCTCCTCCATTCTCCTCTCGGGATTTTGGGCACACGCCTGGTGTGAGTTTAAGCCACTGGGTCAGGGATTTGAACCGCGGTCAACTTCATGGGAGTCCAGAGACAGCCATTACGCCAACTGCTGTTCCCTATTATTAATTTATTTTTAAGACAGGGTCTCTCACTCAGTTGCAATCCCCCTGCCTTACAGTTGGGATTACAGAAACCTGTCACCACGTTCAGCTCTTTTCTTTAAATAAATTAATTTTAAAGATTTCTTTCTTTCTTCCATGAACGAGAGAGAGAGCAAAACAGACAGTACCCCTAACATGGACTTGATGCCACAATCCACCCCCAACTGTAGCCAGCCCCAGATGATGGGCCCACACGTGCTCAGAGGACTCGAGGTCTCTAGAAGCCAACATGGACCCTCCCATGTGGCTCAGCCTCACACAGGGCCGCCTTCACTGCTGCACTGTCTGCCCCACTGCCAGCTCTGCTTTTCAGATAGGGCCTGATGTGTCGCCCAGGTCAGCCTCGGGCTCACAGCTGTCCTACCTCTGTCTCCCCGAGTCGCTGAGATTTCAGGCACACACCAGAGCACCCAGTGCTTAGGCTAGGGAGAGAATCAAACCCAGACCTCCTCTACTCTGAGTAGAGTTCTATGGCTGTGGTCTCTTTCCTCTCAGAGGTACGTTCCACTGCGGCTGGGCCGTCCATACTATGTTTATAATAATAAAAATGAAACAGGGCCAGCCTTCTAGCCTCATGGCTAAGGGAGCCAGATCCCACATGGCCAACTGCAGTTCAAGGTCTGGCCCCAGCTGCTTGAAACACACTGGGCACATGTGCATGCATGCCCCAAATCCAACAGGATAGAGGTGAAAGAAGGGCTTGTGGCATGACTGCACCCCATAAAGGAGTGCTTTCTCCCTCTCTTCCTTTCTCTGTCTCCTTTTCTCTCTGGAAAGGGCATGTAACTTCTAGCGAAAATTTTTTTCAAAAAAAAATTGAAACAAAAAATCCAAAATTTGCATATCCCAGAACACACCTCTCCAATCACATACTTCTCATAGTTCCTAAGAAACAGACCAACTTTTGTTTTTCATACCAGCAGGTGGCATAGTGGTTGAGGTGCTGGATTCCCACATGGCTGACCATGGTTCGTGTCCTGGACCTGGCAGCTTGCTTTCTTGTATTCCCTCTCTCTCTTTCTCACTCTCTCTCTGGAAAGCAAACAAGCTTTGTAGCAAATTTAAAAATAAAATTAATGGGGGAACCAGCTGTTAGTGTAATGGCTATGTTGCTGGACTCCCATGTAGTCGACCGCGGTTCGCGTCCCGGACCCAGTGGCTTGAAACTCATGTCGGGTGCGTGTGCGTGCGTGCCCAGGATCCCGAGAGGAGAATGGAGGAGAAGGGATTGCGGCATGGCCATCCCCCCTGGGGGTGATTTCTCGCTTTCTGTCTCTATGTCTCTCTCTGTCTGTCTGGTGCGCACACGCGCCCTATAGCAAAAACCTCTCAAAAAAATAAAAAAGAAAGAAAGAAAAAGAAAATTAATGATAATAAATAAAATAAATAATTCTTTTAATAAAAAAGACCAACTTTTTCTTCATTATTTTTTAAATTGAAAAATAATCTTGGTTAGCAGGTAGGGTGGTGGTTAAAGCACCGGATCTCACATGGTCAACTATGTGATTCAAGTCCCACACCTGGCGACTTGAAAATCATGCCAGTGTGTGTGTGTATGTGCCCCAAATCCTAGGAGAATGGAGAAGGGATTGTGGCGTGGCCATCCCCTCTGGGTCAGAGGGTGGGATTTTTCACTTTCCCTCTCTGTCTCTCTCCAATGAGCACATATGCCCTATAGCAAAAATTAAAAACAAAAAGAAAAAGAAAGAAAGAAAACTGTTTCCAGTTTTTAGTCAGCATATTTACAAGGAAAGTGCCCAGAGGGAGAGTGGGTTTAATGGTTGTGTGCATTTGGGGTTTGGGTTAGAATTCTGTATTGTCTTCTAGACTGGTGGCACCAATTTTCACACCCACTGTGGGTGACGACTGTGGCTTAACATTTCTTTAAACCCAGGAGAGTTATTCTCAAGAGTGCCACTTTAAGAAAATTCTACTTATGAGATAGATTTTAAAAACAAAGAAACAAACAAAAAACAAGCCCTCCGATTTGTATTTCAGAAGGATTGACTTTCACCACAGCGTTGGTTTAAGGATGAACTCCCCTTGTATTTTTTTTTTCTTTGGAGAGGTTTTCGCTATAGGGCGCGTGCGCTCGCCAGACAGACAGAGAGAGATAGAGAGACAGAAAGCGAGAAATCACCCCCAGGGGGGATGGTCACGCCGCAATCCCTTCTCCTCCATTCTCCTCTCGGGATCTTGGGCACGCACGCACATGCGCCCGGCGTGAGTTCTAAGCCACCGGGTCCAGGACGCGAACCGCGGTCGACTACGAGGGAGTCCAGCGACATAGCCATTACGCTAACTGCTGGTTCCCCCCTTGTATTTCTAATGTGATTTGAGCTTTTAAGAAAACGAGTGGTAGCCTCCCTTGTCAGGGAGAGATATGCCCGAAGACCTCCAGCGGATGCCTGAGACCACGTCTGACCTAACCCTATAGAACTGGGTTTTTCCTACATATCTATGCATACCCATAATAGAGGAATGCAGAAATTAGGACAGGAGGAGATTAACCATGACTAATTATTGAATAAAGCTGTTGTAACTAAATACTGAAATGAAGGTACTTGAAAGTATTCATTCTCTCAAAGTATCTTACTGTACTGTGCCCACATATTTTCAAGTCGTGGTTCACTACAGGTCATGAAACTGTGGAAAGCAAACTGCAGAGAGGGGCTGCGTGCGTTCCCTTTTCCTTTTCATTTATTTATTTATTTTGCCATAGGGTATGTGTGCTCACCAGAGAGAGGGAAAGTGAGAAGTCACCTTGCAGGAGAGATCCCACACCACAATTTCTTTTTCTTCCATCTTCTCTTGGGACTTTGGGCATGCACACGCACGTGCCCAGTGTGATTTTCAAACTCCCAGGTCCAGGATTCGAACCATGTAGTCAGCCACGTGGGATTCAGCACCTTAACCACCATACCAACTGCTGATCCATGTTTATTTCCTTTCTAGAAAGCTTCCTGGGTCTGTTTCTTGCCAGAGGTAAAGGTGCCAGCTCACGGCCACTTTGCAATTTTACACCCTTGGTGCACACACCTGGTGTGTAAAGCGAGGCACACTTGTATGCCTGTCCCCTCCCCCCCACCTTGTTACCATAGCAATCGCCCTCTCCTGGCTCTCACCCCGGGGTCGGATATTACAAACCCTAGAGAAAGCTGCCCTCAGCTCTGAGACTCCCCTCAGCCTGACCTGAGCCGAGCCACTGGGCAGCCTGGACCAGCCTACCAGGCTGCTGCTGGGGGTCCCCGGCCACCTGGGTCCCTGCACCTCCTCCAGTCTCCACTCCAACCTTGAGCACTTCCCAGCATGAGAGATGACGGCCGCCTGCCAGGGCCTCTGCCAACAGCCACTCGCTTTCCACGGTGAACCAATCCACCCCTTCCCAGCTTCTCCTCTTCCTCTGTCCCTCTTCCTCTTTGCCTCACCAGCCAGTGGTTCCCCAAACTCTGCCCCAAACCCAGTCAGCCCTGCTTCATTCCCATCGGAGTCTTCTTCCCAACGGTCTGGATCGCAGGAAGCCCTGAGCCTTCCTGACCCCCATCCCAGCCAGTTAATTGGCTCCCTAAACTGCAGAAAAACTCTCTGAAATGCCCCTCCACACCCCAGCCCAGCCTCCTCCCTGACAGCTCCCCCTCCAGGCTGCCTGAGCCCCTGCTGACACCTGCTGCACACTACCCCTCGTCTTCGCCCACCCAGCCTGTAGGTCTGGGGCTGCCCACTCTTCCCTTGAAGTGACAACCTGCATGCTTCGCAAGCACCTCCCTGGCCCTCGTTACGTGATCACCCTGGGGATGCAGCTTGGTCTCATTTGTCCTCACCACTGCAACGCCTGGCCCGAACTGCCAGCCAGGACCCACCTTCTTAGACAGCTCACGCTGCCGCAGCCAAACCACAGCCAAACGCGGACCAGGTGGGTCCATGCAGACACTTCTTTCCCACGGTTCTGGAGGCTGGAGGCCCGAGGCCAAGGTTCTGGCATTGTCAGGTCCCGGCGAGGGCCCTCCTCCCCGCTGGCGGAACTCTGCCTTGCCCCTGTGTCCTCACATGGCCTTTCCTCCTCTTCTTAGAAGTCCACCAACCCTAGCAGGTCATGACCCCACTCATATGGGCAGCTACAAAAATTTCATAGAAGATGGGGTTAGCAGTGTAGTGGTTAAGGTACTGGACATCCACGTGGCAGACCATGGTTCAAGCCCAGGACCTGGAGGCTTGAAACTCACACTGGGCGTGTGTACATGCGTGCCCACAATCCTGAGAAGAGAAAAGATGTGGTGATTGTGGTGTGGCCATCCCCCGGAGGGTGATTTCTTGCTTTCTGTCTCTCAGCGAGTACTCTAGCCCTATAGCAAAAATCCTAAAAAAAAAATACATACATATATATATATATATATATATATACACACATATACACATACATATACATATAAAATAGAAAAAAGTATACATTTATTTTGCATTTACTGTTTTTGAAAGCCATGTATAGTTTTTTGGTTTTTTTTTTTTTTTTTTGGAGAGGTTTTCGCTATAGGGCGCATGCACTCGCCAGACAGGCAGAGAGAGACAGAGAGACAGAAAGCGAGAAATCACCCCCCAGGGGGGATGGCCACGCCGCAATCCCTTCTCCTTCATTCTCCTCTCGAGATCTTGGGCACGCACGCACATGCACCCGGCATGAGTTTTAAGCCACCGGGTCCGGGACGTGAACTGCGGTTGACTACGTGGGAGTCCAGCAACATAGCCATTACGCTAACTGCTGGTTCCCGATAGCTGTTTTATAATACACATTTTGCATCAACTTTTTAAAGGCCCTTCATGTGCTCTCACTTCACCCCAGTTACCTCTTAAGTGACCCCCACCTTCAAATGCAGTCACACTGGGGTTAGGACTTCAATGTTTGAATCTGGAGGGGACACAGTTCATCCATCGCAGCTCCAAGTCTGAGTCGTAACAACAGCTACTGTCACTGTGAGGCCTACTACGTGCAAAACACGTGGGAAGTTCATTGTCTTCATGGCTTCTCCAGGGGAAGTCCTACTGTCATCCCCATTTTACCGGCAGGGAAACTGAGGACCAGGGAGGTCGTACACTTCACCTGCACGTTAGCAGCAGGTCCTGGCTCACGCCTGTGTGGCCTCATAGCTGCCGTGTTCGTGGCACACCTTGTCCTAGGTGAGCAAAACTCCATGCTACACTCCGGAATGTGGGACCTAGAGCTTCTATCCTGTTCATCTCGACTCTCCCAGTGCCTCTCTCTTCCAGAAGCCCCTGGGCCCCATCATTACGGTTACTCCGACCATTACGTGCATACGTGACGAAATAGTGAGGTCCAAGCCGGGACACTGGTCCCCGGCACGGGAGAGTTTTAGATGGCCAGTTCTACGGTTCTTAGAGTTGTGCATGCGGCCTAGAGCTTCAGACAGTTCCCACAGGAGCGGAAGTGTGGGTCCCATCCTACCTCCTCAGTTTTTGTTTGTTTTTTAAATTGCCAGAGGGTGTGTGTGGAGAGAGAGAGAGAGAGGAGAGAGGAGAGAGAGAGAGAGAGAGGGCATCGCCTAATGAGGTGTGGTCATGCCACAGTCCCTTCTCCCTCTTTCACCCTGTGGGGATTGGGAGCACACCACACCCAGCGTGTTTCCCAAGGCTCTAGTCCAGGACTTGAACGTTGCTGTCAGCCACGAGGGAACCAATTTCCTTAACCACTAGGCCACGGGCTGGCTCGCTCCTGGTTTTTACTGTGAACTCCAATGTGGCTTGACAACCACCTGAGGTCTGCAGGGGCACCAGGGCCTCAGTGGAGTTCGTCTGTCCATCTGCAAACTCCTTCCCACCTGAGGCCATTGTTCTCAGTGCAGGTGACCAGCTCTTCTCCCAAACTCCCCGTTTCAGAGCTTCAGTGTGCAATCAGACTGCGAAGAACACCCAGGCCCACCTTCCTAAAACCTTGCTCTGGCCGTGTCACTCCGCAGCTGAACATCTTCCAGCGGCCCCTTCCTACGTGAAAGGCAAAGTCAGACCAAGACGTCCTTCAGAGGCTGTCGCCGACCACCACCTGCACCTCTTCCTGTGCCCATCCCACCCTGGGCGCCAAGCCAGGGTCCTCCCTACTCCACGCCTGGATCTAGCATCTTCTGCCAACCCTGCCCCTGCAGCCCTGGAGCAGGTGGCCCAAACCTTAGCCCCCAAATCCAGCTCCTTCCCTTCCACCCTGCCAGCCTGGTCCCGGCCTAACCACCACCTTCTCCCGACCTCACTTCCTCACTTGGGTCTGGGCCCCTGACCCCCACCCACCTGTCCCCAGGCTGCTGAGTTGTGCCAGAGACACCCCTCCAGGCAGCCCAGTGCAGCTCAGCACAGAGCCAGTGTCTTCCAGGCCTCCTCCACGGGCTGTCTCACCAAAGCCTGCACTTTGTCCCCCAATCTCGCTCCCCTCTCTCTCCTCCCCATGCTGCTCTGGCTAGCCCGCCTCCAGATAGCCAGAAATGAAAACCTCTCATGTTCCTGCCCACAGACAATGGCTGGGGCTCCCAGGCCGCCTTCCGCTGCGACCACACCTGCCTCGTCTCCACCATCCCCCATCCTCCTCCATGGTTCTCGTCACCCGGCTGGGACCAGCTCCCAAAGCTGCCCCCACGCTCCTGGACAGTCTCCCTCCACTCCCACTCACTCCTTCCCCTCATCCTATAAGCAAGCTTCACATTTTCCCATCTCACAAAAGGAAAAGAAAAAGCCCTCCCTGCCAAAGGTGTTCCATCTCGGTGGCAAATCTGAAAGTCCCCACCCAGACTGATGGTGGAGAAATATGACTTCCCTCCCAGGCAAGTCTGACCAATGACCAGGGCTGAGAACCGCAGCCACCCCTTGCTCTCTGCTCGCCTGGGCGTCGCCCTGGCTGTCCCACTAACTGATGACTGTTTGAATAAATTGTCCCCGTTCGGAGTCACAGTGTCCTCTTGCACCACAGCCTGGCCCTTCCAACCGCTCTTTCTTTGCAGGTGCCTGCTCTCGGCCCCATCTGTTCCACACTCTCCCAGGGCACCCCCCCACATGGCTTCCAAACCTGCATTTCTGGCCCTGTCCTCTTCCCGGTTCCCTGCACAGACCCCGACCGCACAACCTATCTCATCTGAATTTTCCATCTTTACATCAAAAACCTGTTCTTCACTGCATGCTCATTACTGTCACCAAACTAGCTGCTCCCCAGCCAGAAGCTGGGTGTCATCCCCAGCCCCGCCCCCTCTCACCACCCACAGCCAGCTGTTGACAAAGGAGTGTGAGAACTCTGGAAGGAAAGCGCGTCCTGGGCTGCGGCCCACAGGCCCTGCCTCCATTCTGCCCTGGCTTCAGTGGTCCCCGGGCTAGGCCTCCCTGCAGGCGCCTTCCATCCTCACTCACTGGCCGACTTCCTTGTTCCCGGCGGTGCCCCTCTGTCACCTCTCTCGATGGCTTTCTCTCTCTTCAGATGGGCAGGCCACACCGAACGCTCAGGGCCCCACACCTTGCCTCCCCCAGGCTCACTCTGGGCCCTGGAATGAGCACACTGGCACTGCACGTGCCCCGTTCCCTGACTCAGCAGGTGCTGACAGAGACCCTCCCTGAGCCCCCACACTGTCCCAGCCCTGAGCATCAGTGGCAGGGCTTCACTGTCACTTGCTCAGCACGGTGCCTGCCACACAGCGGGTGTTCAAGAAACGTTTTCTGGCTGGATTCGTGAAGAAAGAAGTGCAGTGGTTAGCACGGTAGCAGTTAGGTCCTCACTGAAACCCGCGTGGCCCTGATGTTATAAAACCACACTCAGGCTGTCACTGAACGATCTAGAAAGAAAAAAAGAATACTCAACATGTGAAAGTAACATGTTTCAGGTGACAGTCACTGTCTGGTGCCCCCAGACCCAGAGCCTTCCTGGGCAGAAGGGAAGGCCTGGCTGCCGATCAGGACCCTGTAGGTGTGAAGGACAAGGGAAGGAAGTGGCAGTCCGGACCCTTCCCCCAGAATCCCAGGCTGCGGGCCAGGGAATGACTGGGGAAGAGACCTCGGGGGCCTAGCAGCCCAGAGCAGGTCATGTGACTTCGAGCCGGTCCCCTGCCTCTCAGGCCTCTGCTTCAACCCTCCTCTTCAGATAAAAAAGGCAGGCCAGGTGGTATAGAGGACCCTTCTGACCTCTGTGGCTCTAGAACTTTCTGTGTCTATTTCCATCTCTGGTCTCTATTGCAGATTAGAAACCACATCGGGGGAAGCATGACCGTGACCTAAAAATGAAAGAACAAATACACAACTTAATCCATGTTTTCTGGGAGCTCAGAGATCTAAAAAAACTTTAAAAAGAAAAGTCATTTTAGGGCATTTGAGCTTAGAGTCGGCGTTGTGTTTTTACATTTGCAAACAACACAGTTTAAGAAGTTCCAAGTTTTTCTCTGACTCAATAATTCCTTTTAGAGGATCCGGGTTACAGGAATAATCAGCGAAGGACCAAGAGTTCCTTGCAGCAAAGCTCATCACAGCACTATTTGTCATTTAAAAAACAGAAGCAACTTCACTTTCAAACACCAAAGAGCAAGGGACCAGCAGTGAGCGTAATGGCTATGTTGCTGGACTCCCACGTAGTTGACCATGGTTCGAGTCCCGGACCGGGTGGCTTAAACTCACGCCGGGCACGTGTGCGTGCGTGCCCAAGATCCTGAGAGGAGAATGGAGAAGGGATTGCAGCGTGGCCATCCCTCCTGGGGGGTGATTTCTCACTTTCTGTCTCTCTGTCTCTCTGCCTGTCTGGCGAGCGCATGCGACCTATAGCAAAAACCTCTCAAAAAAACGAAAAACAGGGAACCAGCAGTTAGCGTAATGGCTATGTCGCTGGACTCCCACGTAGTCGACTGCGGTTCGCGTCCCGGACCCGGTGGCTTAAAACTCACGCCGGGCACGTGTGCGTGCGTGCCCAAGATCCCGAGAGGAGAATGGAGGAGAAGGGATTGCGGCATGACCATCCCCCCTGGGGGGTGATTTCTCGCTTTCTGTCTCTATGTCTCTCTCTGTCTGTCTGGCGAGCGCACGCGCCCTATAGCGAAAAAAACCTCTCCAAAAAAAAAAAAAAAAAAAAATCAAACCAAAAACAAACAAACAAACAAAAAAAAACACTAAAGAGCAAAAATTCAGTCATGGTACGTCTCCTTGACATAGGCGGGGACTTCAAAAAGTTCGTGGAAAAAATGGAATGACAATTGGTGCAAAATGAAATTATTTTGGTGCCAACATATTTTTTGAAATCCACACATATACATTTTGGAAGAGAACACTCTAGGGAAAATCTTATGATACCATGTCAAGGTGGCGAGGAAGTGAAGGAACGCAAGCTTAGATCAATTTTGCAGCCTGACCCCGGGTTTGGGAGAAAAAGGAAAGTACACAGATGAGCCCAGTAGAAGATGTGCCTCTGGGTAGTGGGATTATGGGCGATTTTCGCCTGGTTCTTCATATTTCCAAGTGGTTGGCATCTATTCCTTTGAAACCTTCTAAAAACAGCACAGAAATGGAATTTGAGCAAGTAAATACCTTGCCAAGAGTACAGTCAGCGTTCTCACCTCTTCCCGGAGCCACACATTTAGGTTCCGGATCCCTTCCTTCCTCTGCACTTGCTGGGCGTGCGAGGCCCACGGCAGCGAGGCTCTGGCGCTGGGTTCTCACCACGCGAGCAGGCGCCTCTGAGCGCCGAGCTCCTGGCTCTTCCCGGCTCCGCTCAGGCTGCCAGCCAGGGCGGGTGGAGCCTGTATCCGGCTCCTGGCGTCCTTGGGGGTCAGCACCTGGCTGGCAGTCCAGCAGGGAGGACAATCGCACTGCCATCTCCCGACCCTGGCGAGGAGACGTGGAAGAACAGGGAAGATGGCACCGTGCCCAGCGACTCAGGCCACAGCTTCGGGACAGGGTGAGCAGCATTCCGCGGCCAGAACCCAGAAGCCCTTTGTGTTTCTTGGATATTAGAGTTGAAGGAGTCACCTGGAACAGGTGCAAGACATTTTCAGGGATCAGAAGAGCAGCTGCTCTCCTGGACCTGACCCTAACTACCGTGTGACCCGCTGGAGGTCGCTGGGCCTGCAGGACCCCCTTTCAGCCACCTGCCAATGGAGGAGGTCTTATTTCACAAACTTGGAGGTCATGCCCCACCTGAGATGGGCACCTTACGTCTGCTGCAGTGCGTGGCCTTCGTTCGGAGAATCGGCAGGTTTATGGTAGCCTTTGGGACTGCCATGTTGACCGCGGCTATCTCGGCTCTGCAGGGGAGGGTCTTTCCTGGGAGGGACAGACCCTCCCCTCAGCACCCTGGTCTAGCAGCACCCTGCTTCCCTGCAGGACAGGCTCCGTGGCTTCCCAGGTGACTGCCCTGAGGTGCTCCAGGGCCTCTCTCCTCTCGCGAGCCTCACACGCTGTAGCAGGCCTTGACCCAAGGCCCCCAGCCGTCACCCCACACCCGTGTCCAGGGCCGAGGAAGGCACCTCCTGGGAGCTACAGGCCATTTCTGGGAGGCAGCTGGTGCCCAGGTCAGGGCAGGGGGCCCTGTTTAGGAAGCCCATGGAAATGTCCATGGAATGATTCGAAGGGAAAGCTGGTCTCTCTGGGAGGAGGGCCTTGTGTGTGTGTGTAATATATGTCTACACGTGTGAGCATGTGCACACATGTGTGGCTTTGGCATGTCGAAATTCTTAAGGGAAGAGGCGGAACCTGACATGGTTGTGTTAGGCCGCCCGAAAGATGACTCTGGCAGCTTTTTCATTTTCTGTCTCATCCATTTCCGTTTCCACTGTCAGGAGACAAGCACTCGGCCCGGGGGCCGACCTCGTGTAGATGCCCGTCCCACAGCCTCCAAGCCTGGCGCCAAGCGGGAGGCGGGCTGGCTGAGAGCAGAGGGCCGCCTGAGCTGGCGGGGGCAGAAACTGAGTGTGCGGCTTCGTGGCTTTGGGATCGTGTAGGGATCCGCTGTCAGCCTTTCTTGGGTTCTGCCTATCAAGTTCCAGGAACAGCTGTGGGGACACTTGTCCTCCAGTGCCCACTGACGTCAGCATTAATTCGGGGATGTGTGACAGAACGGCCTGATGGGGGCAGACGGCAGCGGCCAGGGGAAGGGCGGGTTGGTAAGAGGCTGACAAGTCCGCTGGCACCAAGGAGTGTCCCAGGGCCCAGTGGCCTGTATTCTAAGTCCAAGAACATTTTCTTCAAGTCTGCATTAGCTGTAAGAGAGTGCCCAGCAGTTCATCCCCCCGAGCCATCCACGGGAGCCAAGGCCCTGGTGAGCTTGGCCTTGTGTTCAACAGGCTGCCAAGGGCCGGCTGGAGCCCTCCCTCCTCAGGCACGGGAGCAACCATGGTGACCTAGTCCTTCCATCCGCCCAGGGAGGGGCTGCCCTGGCCCTGGGGTTTGGAACACGGAGGGGCTGCATCCTGGCTGTGACAACAGGCGTCCCAGCAGTGGAGGCCAGCGCTCCCGGGACACCAGGCAGTGGCACTGAGCTCAGAACTGGCCAAGGAGCCTCCTGCTGCTGCGGCACCACCCAGACCCGAGCCCTGCGGTGTCGCCGACCTGGGGCCCCGCACCTGCGCACAAAGGCGACGTGGAGCTACGGCCATGTCTACACCGGCAGTCCGGGCCAGAAGCAGTCTCTGCACTTGCTTATTTACTGATTTGTCTAGGAACTGGTTTGGGGAGAGAAGGGAGGGGAGGGCCTGCTGGGAGTGCGTGTGTGCGTGTGTGTGTGTGTGTCTAAGGGTACAAATTTATTACGGTAGAAATTCTGTTCCACTAAATGGATCCTGGAGTAGATCCTAGAACAGAAAAAGGATGTTAGTGGGAAAACTGGTGAAATCTGGATACAGTCTAGAGTTGATAGTCAGGTACCAACGCGAATCTGACAATGCACCACGGTTACACAAGTTCGACAAATGTACCACGGTTACACAAGTCGTCAGCAAAAGGGGAAACAGAACGCGCTGTTCTGTCTTCACAACTTACTGTAAATCTAAGATTGTTCTGAAATAAAAGGTTTATTAAAAAATCCTATTCTGAGGTTTTGAAGCCCCATGTTATATATTACTCCGGAAGTTAAACTAGCAAATCCACTATTGGATTCCACTTTTACTTGTGTGGAGGTGTGACGTTAGATAGTATGGGGGTCGTTTGTATACAGCTCATGGGTGGTCACCCACGCAGCCAGCCCCCGGCCGAAGCAGAGACTGCGCCTAGCACCAGGACGTTCCCTCTTGCCTTCGCCTAGCCGACAACTAGAAGTTGTTGTAGGGTAGAAATAGCCACCTTCTTGGTGGTTAAGGTGCTAGACTCCCACATGGTCAACCACAGTTCGAGTCCCAGACCCAGTGGCTTGAAAATCACTCCAGGAATGTGAGCGTGCATGCCCAGAATCCCAAGGGGGGAGTGGAGGGGAAGGGATGATGGAATGGCCACTCCCCCCAGGGGTGTGATTTTTTCACTTTCCCTCTCACTTCTCTGCCTCTGTCTAGTGAGCACACACACCCTATGACAATCCCTCCATAAAAAAAGAAATAGCCACTCTCCTGACTTACATACTGTAGATTCATTTCATCTGAGCTTGAACATCATATAAATGGATATATAGACACTCTTTTGTAAAGTGCAGCTGTTTTGGCTTCTTTCATTCAATGCACTGTCAGAAAACCAGCCAGGCTACGTCCGTACTCTTGTGCTACATCTTATCCCACTACAAGAACGTGCCCTCATTTAGGTTTCCATTCTGTGTTTGACTGGCATTTGGGACTCTTGCAAATGAAGCCGCCATAAACATACCGATGCACGGCTTTGGCAGATTCACGCGTTCATTTTCTCGGGCATATGCTTCAGAGTGGAATCGCTGGGTCGTAGAGCGTGTGCACGTTTAGATTTAGTAGATTCTACCAAGCATCTTTCCGAAGTGGTCGGACCAGTCACTCATTTGCTGGAAATGTGTGGGCGTTTCAGGGGTTCCACCTTCCTGCCAACACTTCTTTTTTTTTTTTTTTGAAGAGGTTTTCGCTATAGGGCGCGTTTGCTCGCCGGACAGACAGAGAGAGACAGAGAGACAGAAAGCGAGAAATCACCCCCTGGGGGGGATGGCCACGCCGCAACCCCTTCTCCTCCATTCTCTTCTTGGGGTCTTGGGCGCACACGCACACGCACCCGGCGTGAGTTTTAAGCCACCGGGTCTGGGACACGAACCGCGGTCGACTACGTGGGAGTCCAGCGACACAGCCATGACGCTAACTGCTGGTTCCCATCCTGCCAACACTTCTCGTTCGTTATCAGTCTTCTCGTTCTAGTGGCCGTCTCGGTTTTACTGTCTATCCCTCTCATGACTAAGAGCACTGAGTCTCTTTCCATGATGGCAGTCATGAGATGATCTCACTTTGTGAAGCACCTCTTCAGCTCTTGCTCTTCGTTGTTGGATTATCTTTTTCTTATTGATTTGTAGGAGTTCTTTATATATACTGAGCACAAGTCCCTTGTCAGGTACACTAGTATAAACACCTTCCTCACACATATGGCTTTTCTTTTCACTCTCTTAATGTCTTTTAATGAGCCGCTCAGTGCAGCTTCAATCAAATCTGCTTTTTGTTGTCGTTGTTGTGCAAGTCAGAAGACTCTGGCATTTATATACTCTTAGAACTACCAGGACGGTTAAAGATCAAACATGCCAGTGGTTTTTGATCCTTAAATAACTTCAGAAGTTTTAGAAAAAATACCCCTGCCTGGGCCTCAGCAACAGAGATCCTGAATCAGTCGGCCAGGGCCAGAGCCCGGGCATCAGAACATTCACCAACTCCCCAGGGGAGTCACAAGCCCGCTGGAGTGAAGAGCGGCTGACCTGCGACGGGATGGCATCTGAGAGAGTGGTGTTCTGCTTGGCTATGGTCAGAAGCCCTATCCCATTTCTGCCTCGCCTCCAAGGTTGAGCACAAAGGCTAGCTCCTGGCAGAATCCTCGGAGGTCTTTCTCTCGAGCCTCCTGGCTTTCCTGGGCCAGTCCTGGTTAGCATTTGCTGTCTGGTGTGGTTTTTAGTAGCATCTCCTTTTGCCCACAGAAGTATCCCAGTTGGGTAACATGGGTCACCCAACCTGTAATCTCCTGAGGGTGTGCCCGCGGTCTCTGCCTGGGCTCAGTCGCAGCCTCCTGGCCCCCGATACGCTGGAATGGTTCGGAAAACACGATGTGGGCATCCCCACTGCAGAGGGGCCTCCCTTCCCATTGCTCCTCCTTCCAGCTGGCTTGCCTAGAACCCACATGGACAGGCAGCATGTTGATGGGCGCCAGTGCCTGGAGCCACACCAGAGCTTCTCCAGCTTTCTGTACAGGGAAATTCTATCAGATCGCTGCTGGGCCAGACGGAGACACACTCAGCGGCAGGAAGCCGTGACGGCTGCCACAGGTCCCCTTAGCTAGAGGAGCTGAGGAGAGGGGCTCTGCTGGGGCTGTGGGCAAGGTCCTCGAAGACCCCCAGAGAGAGGTCAGCCACTGATGCCTGGGCTGGCACCCTCCCAGGTTGTCATCCCTGAGACGACAGAGGAGCAGTCTTCACCCTGCTCTTTCTTTCGGTCAGAGCTACACAGCAGAGCACCCCTCCCCACAGGGCTCAGCCTATCGCCATAAAGACCGAATGTTCCAGAGCAGCTCCATGCCGTGGGTGCACATGCAGCAAGCCCAGCCTCTCCCATCCTGGACTCTTCTGAATCACCGGGTTCAGTTGACTCCCTTCCTACCTTAGCCCCCACCTACCCACACAACCTAGGATGACTGTGATGGGCCGCGGTGGCCCCAACGGCAGCTGTGAACATGACCTTATCTGGGAGAAGGGTCTTTGCAGATGTAATTAAGTGAAGGAGCTTGAGGGATGAGATCATTCTGGGATACCTGAGTGGATCCTAAATCCTATGGCAAGTGTCTTAAAAGAAACAGAGAAGGAGGAGAAATCCACTACAGGCTGAGGCAGAGGCTGGAGTGATGTAGTCATACAGCAAGGAATGTTGGGCCAACTCTGTGGCCTAGTGGTTAAAGGAGCCGGATCCCACATAGCCAACCTACATGGGTTCAAATCCTGGCCCTGGCAGCTTGAATTAATGCCAGACGAGTGTGCATGCCTCAAATCCCAACAGGATGGAGAGATGCAGAAGAGAATGTGGTGTGACCAAGTCCCATTGGGGGTGCTTTTCTCCTCTCTTTCTCTCTCTCTGTCTCTCCAACTCTCTGGCATCCACTGGCAATTTAAACAAACTAATTAACTAATTAATTAAAAACAAAAACAAATTGAAGCATGCTAAGGGTTGTCAGGAGCCCTCAGAAACTGGAAGAGGCAAGGAAGGGTCCTTCCCTAAATCCTGTGGGAGGAGCACAGCTCTGCAGACACCCTCATTTCAAACTTCTGGCCTGTAGAATTATGAAAGAATAGATTTCTATTGGTTTTGGTTTTGATTTTTGCTATAGGGTGTGTACGCTCACCGGAGAGGGGAAGTGAGAAATCACCCCCAGGGGGATGTCCACACAGTAATCCCTTCTCCTCCACACTGCCGGTCCAGGACTTGAACCACACAGTTGGTCCTGGAGGACCCAGCACCTTAACCTCCTCGCCACTGACTTCTGTTGCTTTCAGTCTCCACGTTTGAGGTCACCAGTTACGACTCTCCTAGAAAGCACACTCAGTGACTCGAGCTGGTTCCATTTTCCTGGTCCCTGCTCTTCCTCCCTGCCGCTCTGCGCCCCACACCGTCTGTGCTAATGCATTAACCAGGACACACACACACTCACGTGAACCCTCACGGGCGTGCACGTCTCTGCTGACCCACATCTTCGTCTCAGCCTGTTCCCACACACTCACACTCGTGTGTGCCCTCACAGGCGTGCACATCTCTGCTGACCCACATCTTTGTCTCAGCCTGTTCCCGCACACACATACACACACACACTCGCATGTGCCCTCACATGCGTGCACGCCTCTGCTGACCCACATCTTCATCTCAGCCTGTTCCCACACACACACTCGCGTGTGCCCTCACGTGCATGCACGCCTCTGCTGACCCACATCTTCATCTCAGCCTGTTCCCACACACACACACTCGCGTGTGCCCTCACGTGCGTGCACTCCACTCCTGACCCACAGCTTCACCTCAGCCTGTTCTCAGGAACTCTGTGACCCTTTCCTGAGGAGAAATGGGCTGGACGAGGTTACTCAGCAAGACCGAGACAAAAGCTGGAGGTTGAGGGCGGCACGGGAACTGTGCAGAGGGACAGCCACCACACAGAGGGACAGCCACCACGCAGAGCGACAGGTGCCATGCAGAGGGACAGCCACTGTGCAGAGGGGACAGCCACCACGCAGAGGGACAGCCGCCACGCAGAGGGACAGCCACCACACAGAGGGACAGCCACCATGCAGAGCGACAGGTGCCATGCAGAGGGACAGCTGCCACACAGAAGGGACAGCCACCACGCAGAGGGACAGGTGCCATGCAGAGGGACAGGTGACATGCAGAGGGACAGCTGCCGTGCAGGGGGACAGCTGCTGTGCAGAGGGACAGCCATCACATGGAGCTCTCCACATTAGCCTTGTCAAGGGGCTATGAAAAGCCAGACTCCTGGGCTGAAAATAGAATCTTCTGGAAAGACTGCAATGTCGCAGGAGGAAATGAGCCAAGAGGCAGACCTCGCCACACAGCCTCTTTTAAAAAGCTTTACATTTATTTCTTCCTTGAGTGACAGCAAGTGAGAGAGCGAGCACACGAGAGAGAGAGAGAGAGAGAGAGAGAGAGGGAGAGAGAGAGAGAGAGCGCGCGCGGGACGGCACTCTCAACAAGGCCTTCACGCTGCGACCCACCCGCCTCAGCAGGCCTGGGTCTCGGGCACGCGTGTGCCAGTGCGCTCAGGGAGGTCTCCGGGTGTGAACCAGCTCCTCTTTACGGCTGCACCCCCACTGCCCCTTCTCTGCACGCTCTCACTGACGGGCACCAAGAGCCTCCCTCCAAGTCCAGAGGATGCCAAAAGAACAGCGACATAATTGCCTCTCGGAGAGTCCAGAGAACAGAAAGAGTCGCTCTCGGCGTCGGCCGTGACCGAGGCTAAAATTGACCTGGGAAGGCTTGTTTCAGGGTGAAGAGGACAAAGATGATCTCCTTATAATTATCCGATTCGTAGAGACACCCGAACAGGGGTGACCCGTCGGGGCCAGGGCCCATGCTCTGGAGGTCTGAGTAGGCACAGCTGCCCTCGGCCAGCAGAGCAGGTGCCGACCAGGCTGCCGGGTCCGGGGGCTGCGTGTTGAGGTACACACCCAGGTTGGTCCTCTGATGCGGGTCAGAGGGGTGGGTGTAGAGCAGCCATCTTTCTGAGGCACCCGGCCCTGCGCGGGGGCTGGGGAAGCTGACGACACTGCCCTGGCAGCCATGGGGAGGTTCCACCAGCTTCGTCACCAGCTGGGTCTCATTAAAATCCAGCCCATCGTTGGTGCTCTGGGCCTGGACCCTGGCTCTGTGGAAGCTTCTGGCATTGAGGTACACTGCCCTCTGCCCCCCAGCCCCGACTTCAGTCACTTGGCACTCCAGGCTGTCCTGGCCCACGAAGTTCCCGCTGTGCCACGTGTCCCCGTGGTCGTGGCTGAGGAAGCAGAAGGCGAAGGGGGACGGCCGCTGGTGGGGGTGGAGGTTCCGGTAGGCGTAGGCGGGCACCACCAGGCTGCGGGGCTTGTCATGCAGCTGCAGGCAATGCCCTGGGCCCACCGCGAAGGTGGCCCATTGCTTGTGGGCTGGGCCGATGGCAGAGTCCGTGAGGTCTCTGGCAGGGCTCCAGGTCCTCCCGTGGTCAGAGCTGGTGACTTGGCACAGCCGTGTCACGTTGACCCTGGTCTGGAGCTGGTGGTGCTCAGAGACCTGCCCCAGCACGACGATGAAGAAGAGGGACAGGGTCTCCGTCTGCTCGTCGTACAAGGGGCACGGGTTCATGGACCGGTGGCCCTCCAGCCGGGCTTGGGTCACCACCTCCTGAGCTTGCCACTGAATGCCAGGAGAGAGGAAGAGGGAGAAGCACAACCTTCAAGGCCTGTGACCGTGACGGCCACTCTTGGGGACAGCTGGGAGTGGGTGCGTCTTGTGGGGTTAGAATCAAAGGTCATCCTAACGCTCATGTCCCCTACAATGTGTCCCGCGTGGTGGAGCCAGGGCTGCACTCACTCCCTCTGCGGAACCCTGCACTCCTCTTGAATGTCACTGTCACCTCTACTCCCATCAGCATGCACTCACCGGGCACCTGCTACGAGCTGGGACAGAGCACCCGTCCCGCTCCCCACCCCGCTCCCCAGGTCCCTTCTGCGTGGGGAGGCAAGCCACAGTGAGATCATGGTGAGCTACCCCTCTAGGACCTGGGGTCACCAGGGCATCTTTTCTGCCCTACCCTGAATGGTCCCTGGCTCCTCCAGGGCTTCCATGTGCGTTTCCCTCTGTCCCCAGGCCCCAGATGGGCAGAAATGGGGTCCCTGTATTCCACGAGGACACGTGTGTCCTCCCCGGCACACGCTGGCCATGCATGGGCTGTGCGGAGAGAGCTCCATGGGGTGGTTGTGGCCACCTCGCCTTACCTGCACGCGGTGGGTGTTCACATCGAACACTCCTCTGCGCAGGACAATCAGCTCCGCGTGCTCGTCCGCCTCGTCCACGCGCTCTTCTGAGAAGGCCAGCAGGATCTTCTGCTGAGGCAAGTAGAGCAGGGCGGGGATCCTATAGGTCCGGAACCCCGACTGGAACACTCTCTCCTTCTGCAGGACCGGGACGGGTGCCATGGGGCTGGGGACAGGCAGGGAGCAGTGAGTCAGCTTCAGGCACACCTGGGGTAGGGCCAGGGTCCTCCAAAGGACTACAGGGGCTCGCCCCGGGGGCAACCCCAGCAGCATCAGGTGGCCCACCCCTCCCACCTGGGGCCCCTGCACACTCATTCCACCCGGCTTCCTGTTTCCTGGTCCTGCGGGTACCTCCCGTGGCCTGGGCAGCCCTCAGTCCACGTTGCAGGTTGACGAGCCGCCTACGGCAGGTTCGTGATGGCCTTCAAGTGCCTTGCCAAGCCAGCGGCCTGCCGCTGTGGAACCTGGGAGGCCGAGTGGCACTCTGGGCCGTCCGACTGCCAGAACATGACACATGGGCACTTTTTTAAACTCCTGAGTCCAGGGAAGTTGTTTCAGGGAAAAAAGGAAGAACGGAAAGAGAAAAGCCTCGATTCCACAGGCTCTCACTCCCAGGCTGCCTGAGGCTCACCGGCTGCCCCCACTGCCTGGGCTTCCCCCGAGGCAGGGAGGGGGCGGCTGGAGACAGAGGCTCCAGGCAGCGAACCCCGCCTGGAGCATGGGCAAAAAAAAATGGAAAGTATTCGGTTACAAAGGGTAGCAAGGGACCGAAGGTAACGGGGCGGTGGTCTCTATGCTGGGCCCTCACAGCCTTGTTGGGGACTGACCCCCGGCTCTGGGGGTGCTGGTTGAAGCAGAAGGGCCCAGGGAGGAGGGGACGATGGCCCTCAGATAAAAGAACCTGCTTCTGAGGTCCCCCTAGGAGGGGATGTTTCGGCTGACTGACTGACTCGGGACATGAAGACTGTCAACCCTTCCTCCCCGCCCCGCCCCTCCTGCCCTAACGGGGACATTCTCTGAGGGGTCAGCTGAGCCCTCCCTGGGCCCACACCTCGGCCGGCCTTCTCCCTCTGCCCTCCTCCTGCCTCGGCTTCTCCTGCGGGCACTGAGCCGGGACGCTCCCTGATACGCCTCTGCCAACCGTCTCCTGTGCAGCCAGCTTCCTGGGCAGCCCTGCCCGTGGCTTTGGGGAGAAGTGGGAAGTACAGCCAGCAGGAGGGACAGGGCCTTCGCTCTGGGTCCCCTCGCGTCCTGCTTGTGATTTTCCTACCATCCCCACGTGCTATCTACTTAAAACTTAATTGAACATTTTGGAGAAATAAATGTAATCTAGCAATCTTGTATTCAATCCCCAACGAATATTACTGTGAGCATAATGTGACGAAATTAAGCTAAGAAGGGCAATTGCTACACAAGGAAAAACATGCGTGATCGCCTGACGCTAAATCTTCATGATACATCGAGACCTACAAACTGTCCCCCGAGAAAACAGCTGGGTAGACGCAGAAGGGGATATGGTAGAAGAAAAACCTCAATTTCTCCTATATGCTCATAACACAGATCGTTTCTGTGATGCTAAAAGCATGGGGACTCCTCCCCACCACCCAGCGTCAGTCCTGCAGCAGACACCAGCTGGGAGTTCTCGCAGCCAATTTGGTCCTGGCCCCACCTGCCTGGAGGCAGCGCCAGATCCCACAGGCTGAGGGCTCAGTCCGGAAACCTGCTCCCACTCTGGACACCCGTAGCAAACCCAGGCCTCTGGGACTGGCTACAGGTTGGGGTTCCCATGACCCCCTCTTTAAACTTGATTGTGTCGCTAGAGCAGCTCAAAGAAGCACAGTTCACTATGACGATTCCCTTCCCCCCCAGGGCCACATGTGTTCACCAGAGCGGGGGGGACTGAGAAAGCTATGGTCCCACAGCAGGTGTTACACTGCAATCCTCTCTCCTCTGTTTCTCTACCCTTTCAGGATTGGGGGCCCACATGTGCCCAGTGTGTTTTTCAGGCTACTGGGTCCGGTACTCAAAAAACACAGTTGACCATGTGGTGTCCAGCTGCCTCAGTCACCACAGCATTGGCTGGCCCTAAAAGATCATTTAAAGGGTACCAATGAACAGCCAGATGGAGAGGTAGGTAGGGTGAGGGCTGAGAGGGCCCCAAGCTCAGGCTCTTCCGTCCCGTGCAGTTGGGGTGCCACCTTCCCTGCGCATGGCTGAGTCCTCCCTGCAAGCTTCTCCTGCCAGCTGTCCAGAAGCCCTCCGACCCGTCCTGCTGGGCTCTTGATGGAGACTTCATTGCACAGACACGACTGGAGCACCGACAACCGTGTAGAAACGTGATTGGACATAAAGGGTCGGACTAACGGCCACAGACCAGGAGAAGCCAGTGAGACCTGTCTGCTCAGATTCTTCTCAGCCGCTCTGGGCAGGACTCCCTACTCCAGGGCATGGGCAGGACCCTGTGGAATGAGGTCTTGTAAAGTAATGCCAGACACGGTCAATCAAGGAATTTCTTCAGATATAGGACAGAGAGGTGGGGAAGACGAGGCTGTGCCTTGGAGAGCTTTAGGAACCAAGAGGGGAAGACCGAATAGTTGGGAGCCAGGAGCCGTGGGTGCAAGCGATGCATGTATGTCATGAAAGTTGCAAGTCCCAGTGGAAGTGGGGGTGACAGATGCAGTTACCGGTGGCTCCGCCATGGTAGCACATGCCACACACTGCTGCTCGGCAGGCTTGGGCCATGAGGAAGGCCCAGGTGCAATTCCAGGCTTCCCCTAAAAAGCGGAATGCAGTGGCGTGCACCTACAATCTCAGCGACTCAGGAAGTTGAGGAAGGAGGACCGTAACACAATGAGAATCTGCCTAAAAACACACAAACAGCCCGAAGTCTAAAAACTAAAACCAAAAACAACCAAAAGAAAAATACCATACATACACAAAGAAAAAAATATATAAAAATTAACAAGAGCTTTTTGAAGCTCCACAGAGTTTACTCTGCAAAGTACTTCCTTGATGAAAATTCAATAGTCATTGGTATAAGTCAGATTAAAATGTTTATGTTTAAAATCTCAGGCCAGGGGACCAGCAGTTAGTGTAATGGCTATGTTGCTGGACTCCCATGTAATCGACCACGGTACGAGTCCCAGACCTGGTGGCTTAAATGGACGAGAAGGGATTGCGGCGTGACCATCCCCCTTGGGAGGTAATTTCTTACTTTCTGTCTCTCTGTCTTTCTGGCGAGTGCATGCACCCTATAGCAAAATCCCTCCCCCCCCAAAAAAAAAATGTCAGGCCAGCCTGCAGCATGGTGGTGAAGGCATCTGGACCCCACATGACTGACTATGCAGTGTGAGTGCAGACCTGGACTCAGAAAGCATGCTGGGCACATGGAATACATGCCTTTCTCACGGGATCCTGGTAAAATGGGGCCAGCAAATGGAGAAAGAATTGTGGTGTGACCATTTCCCATGGTGGTGGTGGCAGGGGTGCTTTCTCACGTTCCGTTCTGTCCTCTGTCTCTCTCTGGCGAGCACATGCCCCCTCTAACAGGTAAAATGAAATAAGGGCCAGCAGCGGCTGCTGGCTCCGATGGCTGGATCCCATGGCTGACTGTGTGGTTGAGCAGCTCCAAAGACACACCAGGCGTGTATGTGTGTGTGCCCCAAATTCCAAGCAGAGAATGGAGGGGCAGGGTGGCGGCGTGGCCGGGGTAGTGTTTTCTCACTCCCCCTTCCCTTGTCTCACTTTAGTCGTGCCCTAAGCGCATGCACCCTGTAGAAACTTTTTTAAATAAATAAATTATATAAAATGAAATAAAACAAAATGTCCTCAGGGTCAAAACTTTCTATCTGTATTACTAATGCATCATTTTCAAGGTTCATTTGCGCCGTGGCAGAGATCGGCGAGTTCTTTCTCTCCGTGACGAACACACCCCGTTTGTTTACCTGCTCACCAGCCGACAGGTGGCTTCCAGTTTGGGTGATTAATGCCGCTGTGACGCTCACGTCCAGGACTTCGTGTGGCTGTCTGTTCCCAGTTCTCTCGGGTGTTTGCCTAGGCCTGGAACCGCTGGGTCAGATGTTTAACTCTGAGAAACAACCCAACTCTTCCACAGCAGCCGCTCCGCCGTGCACCCCTGCCTGCAGCACCTGAGGGTCCCAGCTTCCCTTGTCCTCAGCACCCGTCGTCATGTCTCCGGGCCTCACCACCCTAGCAGGGTCAAGTGGCACCTCACGGGGGTTTGGATTTGCACTTTCGGATGACCGACGGCACTGAGCGCTTTTGTACGTGCGTGCTGGCCGTGGCAGCTGGATTTTAGCCTGGGGCAGTAAGAAGATTTCACACATTTTGGGGCAAGACAGTGACCCAGCCTGATTTAATTTTAGGAAGTCCTTTTGGTTTCAGAGGGAAGGGAGTGGAAGGCGAATAAATGCAGTGTTCCAGGTGAGAGCCAATGAAAGCTTGGATAGGCAGAGACGGTGGTGCGCAGGGGCCTGGTTCTTAGAGACGGGGTGTGGAGGAATCAGTAGGAGCTGGAGGCAGGCGAGGGAGGAGTTGGGGTGCCTGAGTTTGTGTTCTGAGCTGACTTCCACAGTGTCTGGGACCAGTGCCCAGACCCCTCCTTCAGAGTCTGATCTCTCTGAGGGAGGCACGCCTCTATTCATGCCTGTAGCGGTGTTTACTGCGTCCCTGCCACCTGCCCAGCGTGTTCTAGGATCTCGGGAGCATCCCAAATGGGACAGATCAGGATCCCTCCCCCCGGGAGTTCCGTTCTACGGAGAGGGAAGGGTTACTACTATTGCATATTCTCGAGGTGCTGGCAGGACAAGGACCTGCCTGAGCACTTTGCAGGGGTGGCCTCGTCTGGCCCTGCAAACACCCTGCCCTCTGTAAGCGGGGCGGCTTGAGCAATGGCCCTTGCTGGAGTGCCCTGCCCGCTCCAGCCCCTGCTCAGGCAGCCTGTGTGGATCGGCGTCTGTCTCGCGTGTGTTAGAGACAGGGGTGAGCACAGGAGGGTGTGGAGGAACAGGAGGAGCCAGTTGGGGGGGGGGGCCTCTCTATTCGCCTCAGCAGTCCCATGCTGGCACAAACCTACACACCCACTGACAATACCAGCCCCAGACGTCCTTGCGATAATCATGCCAAACATCCACACGGCCCTCGCCAAAGGCTGGGCACTCTTCAAATTCTCCCCAATATTTCAGAAAAATATTTAAAAGTTATATTTACAAATTTTACTATCTACAGTATAATTTATGAGTATTGATTTATTTAATTCTCATGACACCCCCATGCAGTGGGTATTCTTAGCCCACTTTCCAGAGGAGGAAACCAAGCCTGCCTAACTCTCAGTAGCAGAGTTGGGACCAAAGACACTTGTAACCCCATGCAGCATTCCCTCCAAGAGGGGTTCTGGAGGGACCAGCATATGGCATAATGGTTACATCGCTGGTCTCCCACGTAGCTGCCTGTGGTTCAAATCCCTGACCCGGTAACTTGAAACTCACACCGGGCACGTGTGTGTGTGTATCCAAAATCCCAAAAAGAGAATGGAGGAGAAGGGATTGCAGTGTGGCTGTCCCCCCTGTGGGGTGATTTCTCGCTTTCTCTCACTCTGTCTCTCTAGAGAGTGCATGCACCCTATAGCAAAAATCTCTCTTTCAAAAAAAAAAAAAAAAAAAGGAGTTCTGGAAAATGCCATTTTCCTGCTCTTGTGGAATTTCCAGCGATCCATTCTTGCTGATGGCTGGCACACTTTGACCCAGCTCTGGTTCCAAACCCTGGCAGCAGCTTCAGGATGGCGTACTGGGAAAAGAACTGAATTAGGAATCCGAGAAATAGATTCTGGTCCCAAGTCTACTCCCAACAGGGCGTGCATCTTTGGAGAAGGACCTGCCTCCTTGGGTCTAGCTTCCGTCTGCCAAGAAGGAAGCTGTGTGAGGAGGCCACGCAGCCTCTTCCATGGCTTGTGGGCGAGGGTCCAGGGCGGGAAAGAAGGAGGACTCGGCAGCATCTCCCCTTATGTGGGTGGGCAGGAGCCTCAGCACACCCTAGTCTCACTGCAGGAGCCAGGCGGTCGGAGAGAACTCTGAGACAGCGCCGTTCTGTGGGCCGGGAACGGTCACGCACGGGCTGATGGTAGAGCCTGTTGCCCTGTGAGTCTGGCCCTCCAGGAAGGCTCTGGGTACGCGGGCACAGGTGTGCCCATGATCTCAGACAGGCTGAAGCTGGCTGGACTGCAGCCTGCCGGGAGTGTTGGCTCTCGGTGTCTCTCCTGTCTCTTGATCACGGAAGAAATAAATGTTAAGTTCAAAAACTTAAAAAAAAAGTTCGCAGCCAGCCCTGTGGCCTGGTGGTTAAAGGAGCCAGGTCCTATGTGGCTGACTGTTTGAATCTTGACCCTGGTTGCTTGAAAAACACGTCAGGCATGTGTGCATGCGTGTCCCAAATCCCAGCCGGATGGAGAAATGGAGAAGGGCTCGCGGCAGGACCATGCCCCACTGGGGGTGCTTTCTCCTGCTCCCTCTGCCTGTTCCTCTCTGCCAAGGACACACAGTGCGAGCAAAAACAAAAAAACAACAGGTAGCATGGCACAGCTTCGTCCAGGCCACCTGAGCTGCCGGCTGCCGGCCCTGCCGCACCTGAGGCACCAACCCAGGTCCAGACATCTGGCACGAAAGAAGAGAGGCTCACTTCTCCCCACTCAGCCCCCCAGCAGAACTCAGCTCCCATCACAGAGTGGGGGAGCACAAGGGGGCCAGGGGTGGGATGACTTTCCCAGGAGCGCACGGCAGTCAGGGGCAGAGGTGGGCGGGCCTGAGCCTGAACCCTCCTCCCAACCACTGGGCTCTTCTGCCACAAGTCCTGTGGCTGAGACTCAGAGGTCTGCAAAGTTCTCACAAAAGACAAACGGGGGGGCGTGCGGAGTCAGGGGGTGTCCCTGACGCCTTCTCGCCCTCTCCTATGGGGAGCACAGCGTCATGGGCACCTTGTGAATCCAGAGGCCTCACCGCCAGCACTGACTTGCCCCTTCAGGGAGGTGCTTTGGCAATTCACGAATCCACAGGGAGCCTCGCCTGTGTGTGGGGAACAGGAGCAGGGGCTCCCGGTCCCGGCCCTCCAGCACCCAGAGGGACAGGAGCGCCAGAATTCTGGGATGAGAAGCGCATGCTGCAGCTCTTCCCAGGGGGACCGACTTTGATCTCAGGCTCGGCCTGGCATGGGCCTCGCCTGCAGCTCCCACATCGGGATGTGGCCATCCCTGCAGGGTCTGCAGGGAGCGGGCGGGTGCTGTTTCTGGCCAGCAAAGCCAGGTCCAAAGTGTGGTCGGCCCCTCTCCCAAGAAAAACCCATTCCCATTGGATGCGAAAACTCAGCCAGGGCCACTGCTCCGTGGATTCCCATCCCAGGAGGATGGGACTCTCCACCCTAAGCCTCCGCAGACTGCTGGAAGTAGGCCTGAGGGAGTTGAGGGAGAGCCTGGAGCGCTGGCTGGCTGACTGAGTGTCCCACGCCCCCCCATTTACATGTCCTCCGGAACCGCGTGGGGGCTCAGCCGGCGGGGGCTGGGGTGCCGCGAGCGCGTGTTCTTTAAACCCACCTTGTGTGAGGCATTCCCGGATGTTGCCCCATCACTTCGTAATTATCTAGCATGGAGATCTGTTCACGTCAACAAAGGAGCATGTAGGTCGATTCGGAGATAAACTGTACCTGAGAGTGTTTCAAGCCGGATCCAGGGACCTGGGCGTGCAGTCTGGGCGTGCGAGCGGAGGTTGTGGGAATCTGGCTTCTGACACACTGTGCAGCTCCCGCATGCCCCCGGCCTCCTCCGATGGCTCCTTGCCTATATACACCTGCCTCCCACTCCCTGACCTAACACGCTCCAGGGCTGATGTCACCTGCTGGCCCAGCCTTGGCCCAATCAGGACACGGCCTGCTGGTAACCAAGAAGTCCATGCAGGTCTCCCCACGGTCATGCCTGAATCAGAGGCTGGGCCACGGGCAATCTGAGTCAAGGTTGCTCTTACACACGGATGCCCTGAGCACAGCCGTGCTCAGCGGGGATGGACTTCCAGAGCCCGGGAGAGCCTGGGCGGGGCAGCCGGGGCAGACAGCCGGCTCTGCCCAGGGCTGGCGGGGGAGCAGGGCCACTTTCCTGACCCCTTGGGACCTCAGTTTCCTCTTCCTGAAAATGAAGGTGAAAATATCACACTAGTCTGGAAGCTGCACGGGAGCCGATCTCTCACCCTCAGCTACCTTGTTCGCCACCACAGCCGGGTGGCAAGGCCAGTCCCTGACTCCTCGCTGGCACTCAGTACACACACTGCACACCGGAGGGCTGCCCGTCCGGGTGGGGCCTGCGGGAGGACGGCCAGAGGTAACCCGTCAAAGCCCTTAGCCCAGCCTCCGGCACAGGGTAGGGACTCCTTAGATGGCAGCACCTGGCCCTGAGCCCATTTCTTCTTACCTAGCACGACCACGTCCCAGCCCGGAAACGAGTCACAAGCTGGCGCTCGGCCAGGAAATCCACGCCCCTCACCACACCCACTGCAGAGAGTGGGTGAGGCTGAGACGCCAGAAACACCGAGAGGGAGTCAGCCTCGGTTCAAGGTGCATTCTTTGCTTTAACTTTGAACCAGGAGCGGGGGGACGGGGGCTGTCCCCCCCGGACAAAGGCCTCCCGTGGTGTTTTCCTTGTGCTCCCGTGGCTCAGAGTCAGAGGCCTCTACACTTCGGCTCCCCTCGCTGGAGGTCAGCTCTCCCTGACGGCCCCCCACATCATGCGCGGCCCATTCTGGATCCTCTTGGTTTTGCTCTGACGCAGCCTCTCACCTGTTCTGAAAAAGAAGGTCATGCCAATCTGACCTTGGAATTTATCTTTGAACGTCTCCCAAGGTCAGCTCCTGTGAAGGCCCAGCCCGCCCAGCCAGATCCACGCTCCATGGGAAAACGGGATCACCTTGAGGTTGACGCCTTCACGGGCTCATTTTTCTGCCAGCAAATTGACAGAGTCACAGAGAGTTGTTCTAAGAGTGGGGAAAGTATAGGGGACCGAAACTTTGTGACCCACCCGAGAAATGGGGTAGGGGCAGCCAGTGAGGTCCGATCACGGTGGGAAGACTAGGTAATGCAGGCCAGCCAGGGGCATGGCGGTTAAAACAGCTAGACCCCACCTAGCCAACTGCATGGTGTAAGTCCTGGACCCGGCAGCTTGAAACTCACACCACACGTGTGTGCATGTGTGCCCAAAATCCCAAGAGGAGAACGGAAGAGAAGGGACTGCAGCGTGGCCATTCCCCCACGGGGTGCTTTGACACTTTCCCCATCTCCCTTTCTCTCTGTTTCTCTGTTTGTCTTTGGTGAGCACAAATTTAAAAAAAATTAAATAAAGACTAGATAATCCATGAGAAAATGCTGGGATTGATATGAATTACAAAAAAACAGGTAAGGTAGGATCCCACTTTTATAAATTTGTATATTATATTCTCAATATTAAACATATAATCTATATTAAAAATAAAGAAAAAATAAGATGTGTATTCTATACACCCAAAATTTAGCACGGTGTCTCACACAAAGTACTTGGTAACTATCTGACTGTAGAGTGAGTAAGTAAATGCCGTCGATAATCCCTTTTAACAAGTGGGATCGCAAATGATGCTTGTCTACGTCCTCGTACCCTTCCAAGCCTGCATCAGTTTCATTAGTAGTGTTTAAAGGTATTATTTTAAGGATAATGGTAAGTAATAAAATGGAAAACTTCAAAATGTGGCTTCAGGGTGCCCATGAACTACCTTGGCCAGACCCCTCTGTGGGAAAACATGGTCTCAAAAGGACCTGAAGAGCTTGTAGGAGTGAGTTTGATGCAGCGTGCCAATTTAACTCACATTTGACCCCAAAGGATCAATTGACCCTTTCGTGTTCAAGCAGATTCATTGAACCACCCTACAGAGCTGACAGAGTACTAACTGGAGAGGGGACAGCGAGGGGGTCACGGACGAAGTCCAGAGAGTCAGGTAGCTGACTGCGGCGGGGTAAAACCTAGCTTACAAGGAACAGGGTGAGCAAAGCCAGGACCAGGCACTGCAGGGCGGACTGCGGTTACGAGCAAGGGAAGGGCTGGGAATAGGTGTAGCCAGGAAGACTTCCTGGAGGAAGGTGTAAAACATGGGGTAGATCGGGAGGATCTAAGATGCACAGAGGCTGAGAGAACATTTCAGCAGGAGAGCAGGGGCCAGCACATAGTAGGTACTCAGTCAGTCAGAAAGAGCAGCAAGGAGCATGGGATGAACTCGCGGTCGGTCATGGGCCGAGCCGGGATCACTCCCGCCAGCGCTTTGAGTGTGTTTCTCTCTGATTGCTTTTGCGATGTTCTTTATCGCTGATTATCTGAAATTCCACTGTGGGGTATCCAGGTGTGAAATCATCTTCACGTCCCTGGCCTCAGACTAGCATGGCTTTCGTTTTAGTTTAGTTCTAGTTTTTCAAACTCAGAACTCACGTCTTTCTTCAATTCTGAAAACTTCTCGATCATTATTTCTTTTAACGTCACCTCTCCTCCATGTTTCCATTCTCTCTTCAGAACAGCCTGTTAAATGTATACTGGGTTTTCTTCATTTATTCTATAGTTATTGGGTTTTTTTTTTTTTTTTTTGCTTTTTTCATATTTTCCATCTCTTCACTTCATTCTCAGTGATTTTCTCAGAGAAAGCTTCCAAATCATTAAATCTCAGTAAACCTAAAATGGTGACTATTATGATGTTTTAATGCAATATTTTTATTTATTTAATTTCTATTTAGTTTTTTTTTTTTTTAATCATTTTCTGGCCCAGCTGGTAGCACAGTCAATAGCAAACCAGTGCTAGAAGCCATGTGGCCAACCATGGTTTGAATCCTCGAACTGACTTAAAAACATGTTGGGTGCGTGCATTGCATGTGCCCCCGATCCTGAGGAGCTGGCGTGCTGGGAAAGGAGGCTGAGGTGGGATGAGGCTCCGAAGATCTCACTGGAGATGCTTCTCTCTCTCTCTCTCTCTCTCACTTATACGTGTACATGTGTTCTCTATCACAAATAAAATAAACTTTTAAAAATCTACTCTTTTAAAATCAAATCCTCTTCTTGTTTTATAGATTTTACTCCTTTATCTCTCTAAACACTCTACTTTTTCTTAGTTTTAGTTTTGCTGTAGGGTGCATGTGCTCACCAGAGAGAGAGAGGGAAAGAAAGTGAGAGATCACCCCCCCCAGGGGGGTTGGTCACACCACAATCCCTTCTCCAGTCTCCTCTTGAGATTTTGGGCATACACACACACACACACACACACACACACACACACACACACACACAGCTGGCATGATTTTAAAGCTGCCAGGTCTGAGACTCAAACCCACAGACAGCTGTGTGGGATCCAGCACCTTAACATCCACACCACCTGTTGGTCCTCAGTGAGCACTTTAAATGTACTTACACATATTAATGTATTTAATTCTAACAGCAACTCTATGAAACAGGTACTATTTATCATTCCCCATTTATGAAGGAGAAATCGGGCAAAATATGATTCTGTCATGAGGGCACAGTTAGTCATGGGTAGAACTGAGACTTGTAAGTAGAAACAAAAGTCATACAGTTCTTAGGAATGGAGCTGTGCAACTCTAAAATCCATTATGTGGAAGTTCTAACCCCCAATATCTCAGAATGTGACTATATTTGAAGGTAAAACCCCTTAATGGGTAATTTAGGAAAAATTAGGTCGTATGGATGCTCACTAATCTAACATGGCTGGTGTCTTTATAGGAAGAGATGAAGATGCAGCCATGTGCACACATAGAAAAAAAACGTGATGGCACCGAGAGAAGACAGCATCCACAAGCCCAGGAGAGGCCTCAGAAGAAACTAAACCTACCAGCACCTTGATCTTGGACTTCTAGCCCCCAGAACTGTGGTAAAATAGTTTAAGCCACCTAGTCTGTAGAATTTTGTGACCCCTAGCAATACGCCTGGTACTTCACATACAGATGCTTTTATCCTTTTCCTCTGGCCAACCTCAGCCATTTATGGATGCCGAGCTTGCTCAATCTTGTTATTGTCTGACTGAGAACGGAAGAGATTTCATCATCATGCCTTAGAATCCCATGAAGGTAACAATTACACACATCTGTTTCCGCAATGAACAACATTTATTTCTGATCATTATGCTTTTTTAAATTCTTTCTATCTCCTCATGTGTCAACTCTCCCAATCTTTTAGATTCCATCTTCATGTTGGACTTCCTCAAATGCTTTATAATTTGTTACAATCTTCAATAATTTATATTCACTTTTATTCTTCACATTGGTCTTCTTAAATGTTTTATAATTTTTGTTGTGAGCATATCTTCTATGAAAACTATCTTCAAGTGTGGCAGAGGGAGTTATTTTCCACTAATGCCTTTCTTGTAAAAGGCGTCCTCATAGTGCCTTGACCTAAGTTTTAAGGACTCACAAGTTCTCAACTTTCTTTCTCAGTTTCCATCTTGGAATTTCTATACTCTGTGACTGGCATGAAGTGAGTGAGTGAGCGGCAAGACATGGGACACCATGTGTGGATGCAGTTTGTTCCCCATTATCTGTTCTTTCTGAATTGTCAGAGGGCACATGCATGAGAGAGAGGGAGAGAGAGAGAGAATCTCCCAGTGGAAGATGATCACACTGTAAGCCTTTTTTCTTCATTTCTCCACCCTGTCAGGATTTGGAGCATGCACACACGTGTCCAGCTTGTTTTTCAAGGCCCTGGGGCTGAGATTAGAACTGGGGTCAGCCATGTGGGATCCAGCTTCCTATGCACAGCACTTAACTGCTGTCCTGCTGGGTGGGTCTTGCATTTCCTTGCAGGTGATACTATTTCTACCCAGGGTCTGGGATATTTTTTGCTTCTGAGCTACAATCCCTCTTCAAGCTTCCTGTTCAGGTCCAGAGGCTTTGATTCGTAGTCTCCCAAAACTGTTAGTTTAAAGCAAACACCACGGGGAACTCTGAGACAGTCCCTAAAGTACTCGGTTCACAGGGGCTGATACAGAATTGCCTATTCATCTATGGCACTTCGAGATTTTTCTTTTTGTCTTTGAGCTCAAATATATGTTTACAAAAACTGTTTCACCTGCATTGCTATATGTTCAGGAAAATCTACATCATCTTGGACAGGCTGTTTAATTCTATATACCTAGCTACCCCATCATGAGACTATAGGAATGACTGAACAAGTTAATCAACATGAAGTGTTTAGAATAGGATCCGGCTCACTGGTGGTCAGTAAGTGTTTTGCTAATTGTTCCTATTTCTGCTCAGTTATTTTCCTTGACCAGGTTTGGCTCACCATTTTTCTATATTTAAATTGTAGTTTTTGACAACTGTAACCATTTTTTAACTCTAAAACTTTAGATTCTTCTCTTCTTCCCACCTTTAAATGCAAGTCAACATAAGAAGTTAGTAGATTTTTGTTTTTTGTTTGTTGAAGGGCACATACACTTACCAGAAACAGAGGAAGAGAGGAAGAAAGCGCCCCAATGGGTGCTGTCACACCGCAATGCTTTTTCCTCCATTTTTCCTTCCTATAGGATGTTGGGCACTCACACATGTCTGGCATGTTTTTCAACTCACCAGGCCAGGATTTGAACTCTACATGGTTGGCTATAGGGACCCAGCTCCCAATGCATAACACTTCACCAGTGTGTTGTAGGGCTGGCCCATGGATATCTGATAAGAAATTCTCTTTTAATGAATTAAACTCACTGCACTTGAATATTCAATTCTTGCCAAGATACAATTTCAGTAATCATTTTAAAACAATTCATTTGTTGGGACCAGCAGTTGGCATAACGGCTATGTCACTGGACTCCCAGGTAGTTGACCACGGTTCAAGTCCCGGACCTAGTAGCTTAAACTCATGCCGGGCACATATGCGTGTGTGCCCAAGATCCCAAGAAGAGAATAGAGGAGAAGGGATTGCAGCGTGGTCATCCCCCCAGGGGCTGATTTCTCGCTTTCTGTCTCTCTGTCTCTCTCTATCTTTTTGGTGAGCACACGTGCCCTATAGCAAAAAACTTCTCCAAAGACAAAAACAAAACAATTCATTTGTGATGATTAAGACCATTAATGACCTATCAAAAAGTATCACCCTGAAAGGCATCACAAATGCTTGCAGTCAAGGATTCTCCAGGCTTTGGAAGGGATTTCTCAGCATCATTCCAGAAGATGTCTTGTAATGGCAGAAAGCTACTAAAACAGTGAAGACTTCAAGGTGCACTGATTGGAAAACCACCAAGATGGCACGTGCAAATGGGGACGTAGGCGCTGAGATCCGGCTAAGTAAGGCATTGGTGTGCGAGAACATTTCTGGGAGGATTCCTGTTATACTGTAACAGAGGTTATGTAAAATGTGTTTGAGCAAGACAGTGACAAGGTCAGGTCTTCAGCAGGGCCGTGTGGGTACTGAGTGGGATGGGGTGGGGAGGGCTGGGAGCAGTTAGGGAGGCCTGAAGTCAGGAGACTCATTTAAAGGGTGCTGCAATTGTCTGGTAGGAGTTGATGAGGCCTCTTCAGAAGTAGATGCAGTGGAGAAGAAAAGAGGAAATTAGATTCACTTTAGAAGCTGGAGCCCCAGGACCTAGCACAGAGTAGGTGCTCAGTGAACACACGCAATGAATGGTTCCTGCATGAAAGACTGTTACCGTTGTAGTTCCCAAAGTTGTAGTTCCACAGGTCTCCCTAGGAAACCAGCCCCACTGACACTGTCACCCTCTTCTGACTCATTTCCTTAGCCCTGGGCCTTGGGGAGCAGGGCGGGGAAACAAGCCTATGGACAGGTGATCCAGGGCTCATGCCCCCCGGTGCTTCCTGCTGGCCCTACCACCTGGGAGTGTGACAGCAGGCCCTGCTCCACCTGCGCCCCAGCTCCACCAGGTAACCTCCATGTGCACTGCTGCAGGCAGAGCTCTGGGCCAGGCACTGCAGAGGGCACCATCGCCGCAGGCCTGTGGGTCCTGCTTCCTTTGGGAGCTAAAGGGAGATCATTGCAAATGAGAAAGGGGGAACGAGAGCCAGGAAAATCAGATCTAAGCCTACGTGTGTGTGTAGACACATGTGCACCAGCTATCACATACACACGTGCATACACATGTGCACAAGCGACCACATGTGTGCACACAGAAACATGTGCATCAGCTACCACATGTGTGCATGCAGACACACATGCTCCAGCTGCCAGGTACGCATGCAAACACACATGCACTAGCTACTACATGTGTGCATACAGACACACATGCACCAGCTACCACATGTGTGCATTCAGACACACATGCACCAGATATGACATGTGCATGCAGACACAAGTGCACCTGAACACATGCATATACATGTGCGCAAGCTACTACATGTATGCACACAGAAACACATGCACCAGCTACCACATGTGTGCATGCAGACACACATGCACCAGCTACTACATGTATGTGTGAAGACACACACGCATCAGCTACCGTGTGTGTGCACACATGTGCACCAGCTGCGACATGTACATGCAGACACATATGCATAAGCTACTACATGTGTGCATGCAGACATATGAGCACCAGCTACCACTGTATGTGTGCATACACATGTGTACCAGCTCCTTTTGCACACATGCATACACACATGTACCAGATACTGCATATATGTGCTCAGACACATATGCTCTAGCTATCACATGCACACATACAGACACAAGTGCCCCATTTACCACATGCACAAGTATGTACCATGTGCACCAGCTACCACTTGTGTGCATGCAGACCACACACGCCAGCTACCACCTGCACACATGCAAACACACATGCACCAGCTACCAAATGTGCGTGCATACACGTGACTAGTTACCACGTATGTGCATACGCACAGGCACCAGCGACCACACACACATCCATACACATGTGTAGCAGCTAGCATATGCATGTGTGCAGATACACATTCAGCAGTTACCATAACACTGCATGTGGAGGTGCTCAAAGTGCTTTTCAAGTGAGCGAGACACTGAAAGGCAGCAAGCAGGAGGACAGGGCCATAGAAACTCAGCACTTGAGGACCAGCTGACAGATGGAGCCAGTGCTCCGAGGGGGCAGAGCACTCCGCAGATGCCTCCCCAGGCCCTCGTACATTTGACCTCCACTGGAAGCCCTGCGTGGCAGGGGACAGTGAGGGAGAGGGAATTAGTGTACTTATTCTGGTTTTCTCTGAGCCCAGTGCAGGGCCTGGCTTATAGAGTCCTGTTCAAATGTTGGCTGAATGGATGAAGGGGTGGATGGATGGGTATGTGGGTGGATGGACAGATAGACGAATGAAATGAAGGGATGAGTGGATGGTGGTCGGGTGGATGGACTGACAGACAGACAAGTGAAATGAGGCATGAGTGGATGGTGGCTGGGTGGATGGGCTGACAGACGATTGAAATCAAGGGCTCAGTGGATGGTGGCCACGTGGATGGGTGAATAGATGGACAGAGGGATGGGTGGGTGAGAGACTATTTCTGTCTGGGTTTCAGAGGCAACAGCAAAACCGCTCCTCAGGGCATCAGAGGCTATGGTAGACAGCTTTCCAAGATGGTGCCATGAGCCACCCACTGGTACCCGTGCCCCTGTAGAAGCTCCTACTTCTGAGTATGGGCCAAGCCTAGTGACTTTCTTCTAGCCAGAGTGTTGGATGTCACTTTGATGATTAGATCACAAGACTGGCCTCCATCTTCCTGGGCTCCCTGCTGCAGTCTGCTGATGGGGAGAGGCTGAGGTGACAAGGATAAAGGAGACCTCCACCTCCAGCCGGGGAGGAGCAGAGGCCCTCATCCATCCGCCCTCGAGGAACTGCATCCTGCCGACAGCCTGCGGACTCGGAAGGGGGTCCTTTCTAGGGGAGCTTTGGGGTGAATCCCAGTGACACTGACATCTTACTGCCGCCTGTGAGAAACCCTGAGCAGAAACTGCAGCCAGGCTGTTCCCAGATTCCTGAGCCACTGAAACCGGAGATAACAGATGGGTGTTGTTTTGAGTTACTGGGTTAATTTGTCACCAGCAGTAGACAACTGAAACAATGGCTCATTTGAGTTTCTATCAGTACGGGCATTGTGGCAGTTAGAGCAGCCAGCGATGGTTGTGCTTAAGGGCCAGATTTGGGTACAAATTGGCTTGGGTTTGAACCCTGGATCCCCAACGTTCTAGCTGTGCAGCTCTGGGTAAGATGATCAACTCTGTGAACTGTTTCTGTATTTTTTAAATGGCCCCCGTTCACAGGGCTGATACTGGATGATGCGGAGGGACTGTGTAACACGCCTGCCCAGGGCCGGCATGCAGTAAGCGCCGCTCAGAAAGAAGTATTAGCAATAGTGACAGTGACGAGGAGGATGGAGCAGGACTCCTCCCAAAGTCGGGGGCGCCCCTGCCTGGAGGCGATGATGCTGAGCCCAGATGGAGTGTGCAAGAATGAACAGAACCCCACAGGACCCCAAGGCCGTTCCCGAATCTCGAGTTTGAGTGCCATGCAGTGCCTGGTTGCTGTGGGGACAGGTGGGTCACATGTACCCAGGGCCCTTTTGGTGGGACAATCGTGTCACCTTGCACTGAAGCCATTCCCGTCTCTCACCTTGAGTGGTACCGTCCCTCCTCACAACCTCTGGCCAGGTGTGCAGCCACCACTAGCTGGGCCTGCAGGGCCAGAGAGGCAAACACCCAGCCAGGAAGTGATTGGCACGGGCACGGGGCCAGCTGTGCGTCAGGCGAGTCTGAAGGTCGGGAACGCTTCCCAGGGAGGTTAGCCCAGAGAGGATGAAGCCTTCGGCCGTGGGCTCTCGGGACAGAGTGGAAGTCTGTGAGTTTAGCTGGGGACACACCGGCCTGCCCCGAGGGCCCTGCACTGGACAGAGGACAGGAGAGGGAGAACTGTCGAGGAGGCCCAACCCCAGGAGCTCCACGCTGGCAGGTGAGCAGATGGTTTTGGTATTTAATGAAACGATATGAAGCAAGAGAGAGAGAGAGACAGAGAGAGTAGAGGTTGCTGCTGGGGCGGTCGGCGACCAGCACCCCCAGGCACGACTTCACCCTGAGGTCCCGACTAGGCTTGGCCTCACCACTCCCCTCCTGGGACTCAGCTTTACCATCTGCGAGTCCGGGTAACGATTCCTACCAGGCCCTCCCCCGTCGCGGCTGTGGGCCTGGGAGGTGGTAAACCGGAGAAGCGGCACAGTTCACAGACCCAGCGTAGCGTGGCCCAGTGATGCAGGCCCCTGCTGAAGAGTTCCTACAGGTTCCAGACCGGCAGCAGCGACCAAGCAGGTAAACAAAGCGAGGGGACCCTGTGGCCGACAGGCACACACCCACGGCCGCCCTGATCATCACAGCACTTCTGAACTGGGACGCTTCTGCTTCCTGTGTGCTACGCACGAGTCTCAGGGGCAGCAAGCACTCCTGGGGAACAGAAGTGACAGCCCCCTTCCATCAGCCCCTCCTGCTAGGACAGGACAGGACAAAAGGCCTCCACCCCTTAGAACTTTCTGGACTTGTGCACCCAACTGGCATCAAGCCAAGGCTTGGCGTGATTCCTCTGTCTGGGGCACAGTTCTCTTGCACGGGACAGAGGCAGGTTCTCACTGACTCTCTTGACTTAAAGTTGTTGGCAGGTTCTCACTGACTCTCTTGACATTTAAAATGTCACACAGTCGCCAGCTACAGGGACCTGGGACTGGCGACTCCTGCACTCTGGACATTCCCGCACGTTCTGATCAGCCACATCTTTTTGCCTTTAGGGAATACGGCCATCTCGATGCAGCGAGGCCACTGCGCAAATGCACGGGGCGTGTCCCTCGGCCTGCTCCCTCGTCCCCTCCCCTCTGTGGCTCCCGCCCAGACGTGCCCCTTCTGTTCACTCCTGCCCACGTCTCGGGCACCCTTGGTGCTGCTTCACTTTGGGAATGTGGACACCACTGTCTCCTCTGGGCCTGAGCTTCCGGTCGTGAAGGCTGACAGCCGGCCACCTCCCTCCACCCTGCTCGCAGCCCCCAGCCCCTCCTGGAGCCCCCAGAAGGCCAGAGTGAGATGCCAAGGGCAGTTAAAGGGCGCCCAGCTTTCGGCCCGGCAGCCAGAGATGGAGGGAGACGAGTGCTTTGAGAGTGTCGCTTTTCTTGTGGGAAACTCACCTCAGTCAGGACAGCCCTCACTGGGGCACAAGCCAGCCCCAACCACGTGGGCGGCCAGCTCTGACCACAGCCCTGCTGGCTCCTCTCGGGGACATGTGCGCCACTGGAGATCCCAAGGAGCTGGCGAGCCCTGGGGCAGACCATCCGTCTCCCGGGACGGGGTCCTTTCCCCATCCTTGACCCCTAGAGTCACCCCAGTGGAAACAGTCCCCATCCCCTCACCAGATCAGTGCAGAGCACCTTGTCCATGCAAGGTTTTGTAGGAGGGCTGGGGGCAGGCAGGGTGACGGTGGCCTTCAGGCTGGCAGAGCAGACAGAGCAGTGATGTGCTCCACCCTCGTGCCGGGCCAGAAGCCCCCTCCCAGAGAGAGCGCAGGACACCACTCACTCTAGGGAGGATGATCAGGTCACGGAGCTGAGAGGGCTCATGGCCGAGCTGAGCCAGGGTGCATCCTGGGCCCAGGGTTGTCTCTTCTCAGAGCCTTCACCCCACCCTGTGGCACCTTCAGGTGGCTGTGGGGCAGGGCCGCCTGGGCCTTGGGAGATCCAGTCTTCCTCTGGGTCTGAGCAGTAAAGAGGGACCCAGCCTGGGCCATCCCCTCAGTACATCTGTTGGGAAAATAGCACAGGCGGGTGATTAAAGGCCCCGCGTCTGCGAGCCTGGGCCCCGCCATCCTTGGAGCTCTCTACCTCAACTCGCCTTCCCTTTGGGATAGAGAAAATCAACCTGCTCAAGTCAAAGGATGGTAGGGAGGCCTGCATGGAGAAGGTGGCATTGGAGCTGAGCGTCATTAAAGAATCTTAGAGCACGTGTTAACTATTTCGCAGGAGGAGGCGAAGGGCCGATGGGGTGGCTCCGTGTCTCACAAAGTAAACGTGACGGTGTGGGGCTGAGTGCCACTGCTACCGGGACCGCATGGCAAGGCCGAGAGTTTGCATCCTGGGCCGACCTGGACGTGCTGGGCGCACCCATGGGCGCACCTGTGATCTCGGCTGGCTGGAAGGCTGGGGGAGGATCGAGGCATGGCAAGACCCTGTCAGGCAAGACGCCGCTCATCGAGAGCTGCATCCACAGTCAGAGAGAGAAGGGACGGCAAGGCTTTCCTCCAGGGAAAGGGTGAGGCTTACACCAACTGTTTGAGGACAATTGTCCTTGGCTGCCGGGATTGATAGCAAGGGCGGCATCAGTCCAGTGTGGGGCAGGCAGTCCCAGGGCAGATGTCCTGCGTCAGGTCACGGTGGTCTTTGCAGGTCATGGTTCTGGCAGGGCCCATGTGACAGCTCCGTGATCAGGCAAACACCCTTCCACGGCCTTCTCTGGCTCAGTTTTGTCAGGGCTGAACGTAGGCTGACACAAATGACCATCCGATGCTGACGAGTGGCCACAGTGCCCAGCCTAGCTGGTGGGAGCCCTGTGCACCAGCTCTGGGGTCTCCCATAGCTGGAAGTTCTGACAGTCAGTTGTTCAAGTCTTTGATGAGTTTAAAAACGGGGCACTAATTTCTTACCTAGTATGTCTCGTGCCAGGGCCATGCCCTTCAAAACAGGCTCTCCAAGAGGTCAAGCAACTTGGGCAGTGCCCACTAAAGAGTTGAGCAGAGCTGGCCCAGTGGCCTGATAGCTAAGGGAGCTGGACCCCACATGGACAACTCCAGTTTGAATCCTGGACCTGGAAGTTTGAAAAGCATGCTGGGTGCTGGAATCAACAAATGGCGTAATGGTTATATGGTTATATATGTGGTTATAGCACTGGACTCCCATGTAGTTGATTGTGGTTTGAGTCTCAGACCCGGCAGCTTAAAACTCACACGGGGCACATGTGCGTGTGTGCCCAATATCCTGAGAGGAGAATAGAGGAGAAGAATTCTCCTAAATAAATAAATAAGAAATCATGCTGGGCACGTGTGCATTCATGCCCCAAATCCTAAAAGGAGGGAATGATGGAGAAAAATGGCAGCATGACCATGCCCCATGGGGGTGGTCATTTCTCACTTTCCCTCTACCTCTCTATTTCTCTTCTGTCTCTGCACGCATCCTCTGGCAAAATTAAAACAAAACAACAACAGAAGGATTGAGAAGTTTGGAAACCTCTAGGGCAGGGACAAGAGAGAGGTAGCTGGGCCTGAGGCCCTTGGTCCCAAGGCCCTTCCTGAAGCGGCAGGGTCGGCCCAAGTGACTTGTCTGGGGAGCGTCGCTCCACACACGCAGCAATCCAGTCAACACTGCTGAGGGCACTGCTCGGTCCCCCGCGGCCGTGAGCCCCTGCAGGCCGACTCCAGCGCACATGTCACGTGGCCTGGCACCAAGGTCTCTGTGTGCTCGCCCTGTGCCAGCAGATTGAAGGGCAAAGCCTGCTCCTGGCTCAGGCTCCCCTCTCAGCTCAGCTGTCCCACCCCCTTTACTACCCAAATGAGGAGATTAAGAAAGTTAGATTTCCCACTCATCTCCGATGTACTCAGCATTCCTGAGCCCAGAGTCCCACAAAGCCCCAGCAATGGGCAAAACCGTCCAAGAGCTTTGACTTTGCAGAACCCTGGAAGACAGGCTTTACTCCCCCTGACGCTCTCGTAATCCGCCCGCGAGGATGCGCCCACTATAGACACGTCCTGTTCTCACCCAGGAGATAAAAACATTCCTTGGTGGATTCCCGAGCGTTAAAGGAAAGTCTTCTTTTCTGCCGAGTTCCTTCTTAGGAAGTTGGCTTGAACTCAAAACGATGTCAAAGTTCTTTGTTTCTGGACTAAAGAGAACATCTGACACATGGACGATCTTGCCCGGTGCTTGAGAGAGCGGGCGGGTGGCTGCCACTTTCCCCCGTCTTCCGGCCTCTGTGGAACTGGCTCTGAGTGAAGAGCAAAGTCTCTTGCGCTCAGTCACCTTGAGGTCCTCGGCTGTGACAGCCAGCAACAAGCTCGGGGTCGAAATGAAGCCGTCGCGACGCTCGGTTAAGCTAACCGGGCCCACCTGGGCTGTTAGCTTTGCCACTTGGAAAAGCATTGTTACGGCTGGTTACTAACTCTGGGAGAAACGCCACAGAAGTCACCCAAATGACACAGCGTGGGAAGATGGCCAGGGTCTTTGGACAAAGAGGAGCATTTGGTCCCTCTAGGCCACTGACCCTTGTGTGCTCTTCACTTGCCGTGGCCTCCTCACGGCATCGGTTCCGGTCATACCACATGCAGCCAGGGCAGGGCCCAGCCTCCAGGCCGCCTAGCAGGCACCTGCTGTGGAAGCCCAGGGCCCTCCTCCGACTGCAGACTGGGCCACCTCCACCTTTGCTCCTCTCTGGCCCCTAGCACAGCTTAAGGCTATCTTTTGTTTTGTTTTGTTTCAGAAGAGGCTGTTTGCTTTAAGTTGGAATGTCTGAAATTAAGGGTGGTGAGAAACAGTTCAAAAGTCATGCTCTGGGCTGGCCGGTTGAAGTCCAGTGATTGAAGAAGCTGGATCCCACGTGGCCAACCTTGTTGGTTCAAATTCTAGTCCAGGTGGCTTGAAAAACATGCCGAGGTAGTGTGGTGGTAGAGGCTGCTGGATCCCACATGGCTGACAGTGGTTCGAGGCCTAGACCTGGTAGTGGAAAGACATGACAGGCACATGCCCAAAATTCCCAAAGGAGGGAGAAGTGGAGGAGAAGGGATTGCACTATGACTATCCCCCTTGGGGAGCGTAGGGGGTGCATCCTTTATTTCCCTCTCTCTTTCTTTCTCTTTTTCTCTGGGAAGTTCAAGCATCCTCCAGCAAATTAAAATAATAACAACAACACACCAAGTACGTGCGTGTGCCCCAGATCCTGACAGGATGGAGAAATGGAGGGGATGGGGTTGTGGCATGATCACACCTCATTAGAAAGGTGCCTTCTTCCTCTCCTCTCTCTGTTCAGCACATGTGCCCTCTGGCAATTTAAACAAACACACATCTTTAAAGAAGCTAAGAAATGCTCTTAACGGCTTTGCCAGAGCCAGGCTTCCTGGGTTTGAATCCTGCTCCCACTACTTGCCGGCTCTGTGACCTTGGATCAGGTAGTTAACCTCTCTGAGCCTCTATGTCTTCCTCTGTGAAAACTGGGGGGATGGGACAGGACAGTGATGACCACATAGATTGCCCCGAGTGCCCCGTGGGATGGTGCATTTCATGAAAACTTAGCTATCATGACCCTGATATGCCTGGAGAAAGAAAAGAGGCCTCCTTTCCAGCATAAAAGTTCACTTTACCCGTGGGGAGAGAATTGGCAGGCTCCCTAGCCAGAGGGCTGAGCACTAAACGTGTCCACAAGAACCCTCCAATGCGAGAACTGGGTGCCTTGAACACGTCTCCAACCTTCTCCAAGTGCTCAGGGCCTGTGCCTTTGGTTGTGGGGACAGCTCTGTGGACACTGCTCCCCACCCTGCGGGACACCTCTGAGGAGCTGTCCTGCCGACTCTAGCCCTCCTGTTACAGCAGTGGGACACGTGGCCCCTCACGCTGCTCAGGGAGTTGGGGGACCGGAAGGAGAAGGCAGGCCCTGGTCTGCCCAGAGGAGACCTGTGCACTGCGGGTGTGCTGGCTGGGGCCTGAAGGCTGAGGAGACGGCTGTGCGCCCGGGCACCGAAGTAGCGGCCCAACCCCAGGAGCAAGTGCGAGGGGTGAGGCGGACACTCTGGGACAGTCAGGTTCTGGGCTCTGCGGCTTGCGGCTGCTCTGTGCTCTGGGCACACGCACAGTGGGCCTGACATCGCAGGGCCTGCCGGAAGTGCCCAGTGATCCCTGGCTCTGGGAGAGGGACTGTGAGAGAGCCTGTCCTTCAGTCCTCACTGTAGAGCCCTAAAGAGAGGCCTCGGCACAACTGAGGATGGGAAACTGAGGCAGAGCCCCTCCCTGCAGACAGCACAGCAGGTGAGGAGAGGGACAGGAGGAGCAGGAGAGGAAGGCAGACGCCAGCGGGGACAGGGCAGCCCTTCGGGTTCTGTTCTGAGCTTTTTTCGTTTGTCTGTTTGTTTTTGTATATTTGTCTTGTTCATGATAGAAAGTGCATGTGTTTATAGGAGGAGAAATCGGCACCGTCGACAGTGTCTTGTCAGGCCACGGTCCCTTTCCCCAGGCCCCCAGACTCCGGGCACCCAGAATGAAAACACCCCGTGTCTTTTCAAGCCAACCAGGGACCTGAACCCACGGTCGCCATGTGGCTTCCAGCACTGTCATTTGTTCCTGACTCACCGCCAGGCTGGGCCTGTGCTGAGCACTGTAAGAGTCACCAGCAGGGCTGTGGCTTGACGCATTATTCGTCTCGTCACAAGGACCAGGCTTGGGCATTTTTCTGGGAATCCCAGCCGTGACTCGTTTTTCTGCCCTAGTGATGCCAGTGAGCACCTTCCGCCATAATTGAGAAGAGTCTCTCTGGCCCGGGAGAGCAGTGTGGGCTCCAGGAACTGAAGGGCCAGGTTGCCCGGGTTGCCTAGAGTAGAGATCCAGAGTTCGGCTGGAGGTGGGCAGGCGGCAGGGCGGGAGGACACAGCAGGGGACGACGGGTCAGGGGAGGGCTGCGGCTGTCAGACGGGCCACTCCGAGGTGCGGCAGGACGGCAGATGGGGCAGTGAAGAGTGCCTCTCCCATGTCCCCTGCTTTCCCGAGGACATTTGAGACAGAGTCTACAGTGGCAGGGGAGCCGGAGACTAGAGGTCCTTTGGTTGTGGGGACAGCTCTGTGGACACTGCTTCCCACCCTGCGGGGACTTGACGTGGCCACTGCAGAGCTGGAGGGCGGCTGCGGGAGAAGTAGTATACACGTGATCTGAGCACCTGTGATGTAGGCCAAGTTTGGGGCATCAGAGAGCCCCACGGTGGGGCTTGGCTGCGAGTCCCCGGAGGCCCACTGCAAACTGAGCAGACCTCTGCCTGGCACTTCATCGTGCTGTGACCACTGGTCCCATAGTCCTCCCGGCCGAGCTGCTGCACCTCTGTCTCCCCAGCCCTAGGGGGCAAGGGAGGCTCTGTAAATACTCACTAGGTGGAGGAGGGAGCCAGGGCACGGACAGCGACTCCGTGGGCCTCGGCACGTGAGGAGGGCTTGGTGGTCTGTGCTTGGAGGGGCTTCAAGGAACAGCCCGGGAACAAATGGGCTGTGTCCTCGGGGAGGAGCCTCAGTGGACCTCAGTGAGTGCAGCAAGAAGGTGAGGTGGGGCAGGCTCGAGGCTGCTGCCTCAGCAGGACCCAGGGCCTATCTGAATCAGGAGGTGGTAGATGGGACTCGCTGCAGGAAGGAGAGAGTGAGGATTCGGAGGAGTGGGGACAGCCTGGACAGGGCTGCAGGGAGGAACTGCGGGTGCCGCCGTTGGTCTGGCTGCGGCTTGGGGGATAGGCAGCTCCACCTGGCACAGCCAGCAGGTGGGTCTGAGAGGGTCTCCTTAACACAGGGAGGCCCCGGACACCTGCCAGCCCTCATCATGTGCACCAGCTCTGCCGGCCACCTCCGAGGAGGGTGTGGGTTCCTTGTGATCATGGCACGTGGATTCGCAGACATGAGTGGCCACGTATCAGACAAACAGCATCGCCGGAACCTTGTGGGAGTGGCTCTTAGCCCCCTGAGGGGCATGGGGGCTGTGCGCACTCACCCTGGATGTGTGCTCACACACGCTCCGTGCACACTCTTGAGATGTGCAGGCTCGCTGAGGTTGGTTTAAGGCAAGTCAGGGTGGGCAGCACGTAGGGCCCTAGGACCCCGGGGACCGCTGCACCACCGACACCGCCCGGGCTGCTGCAGCGCTTAGAGCTCCCAGGTCCCGCAGCTGCAGAGCCCGCTGGCGTGCAGAGGGGGGAAGCCTTCGTTCAGCGTGGAATGAGCTCTGTGGGGGTCAGGCAGGGGCACAGCAGTGAAACGAGGTGCCTGCGGGACCAGCAAACGGCATAATGGTTACGTTGTCGGACTCCCACGTCGTCAACTGTGGTGCGAGTCCCGGACTGGTGGCTTAAAAACCTCACGCAGGGCGTGTGTGCGTGCATGCCTAAAACCCCAAGAGGAAAACGTAGGAGAAAAGATTGCAGCATGGCCACCCCCCCGGGAGGGGGGTGATTTCTCACTTCCTGTCTGTCTCTCCAGCAAGCACACGTACCCTATAGCAAAAATCTCTCTAAAACATAACAAAAACAAAACAGAACAGAAGTGGTGCTCTGCGAGACTGACTCACATGGGCAGTTTCCGGGTGTCACCCAGAGACCTCCCTGAACACGCTGGGCACACATGTGCCCGTAATCCGGGCTGGCCGAGGCTGGGAGCGGTTGCAGCGTTGAGATCCTGTTGGAGGTGCCGTCTCTTTGTCTCTCTCTGTGTCTCTCTCGTCAAGGGAGTAGCAAATTTTCGAAAAAAGGCCAAGATGGGTTCTGTGGTGTCTGGTTCACACAGATCTTCCGAATCAGCGTCTCCTGGGCGGCAGTCACTCACTCTCCACCTGCGCGTGCTTAGCACACCCATTACCGCCCACACACATCCTGTGCACTCCTGAGTGGCTTTACATTAAACTCCTCACTTCATTTTCATCCTAAGCATCAGCGTCTGTGAAATCTCAGACATGAATCTTTGAAAGCTTTGATGTGCTAATTGGAGTTTTTTCTGGAACACATAAAACACATCACTACTAATTTTTGTCACCTTTGACCAGTGTACCTCCTGAAAGTTCCTCGTGGCCACTGGTCTGAATCTGATGCAGCTGGAAGAACAGGAGACTCACATTTGCCCAGGCCCTATACATAGTTAGATGAGGGGCAGCTGAAGGAAACTACAGCCCCCCAACTTCCCACTGTTATCATTTGCTGCTTATTAATAGTTATTTGTTTTATTGCCAGAGGACACACACACTCAGCAGAGAGACACACAGAGATAGAAGGAGAGAAGGAGAGGGAGGAAGCTACCTGCCCCCGTGGGGTGTGGTCACACTGCAGTCCCTTCTCCACTGCTCTATGCTGTCGGGATTTCTGGCATGCACACACATGTGCCCGACATATTTTTCAAGTCACTAAGGCAGGGATTTTCATTGTGGTAGACCACGTGGGATCCAGCTCTAAACCAGCCATTAAAAAAAAATAAAAATCTCTCCCTCCTGAATAACTTGCTCACCCAAACCAAAACAGCGGTTCTGGCCTTTCTGCCCAGCTGCCTCTGGGCTCTGGTCTCCAGCCTCTCCCCGTGTCCATTCCCCCGCCGTTCCTACTGCCCTCTCTGCCCTGCCATGGCCCAGATCCCTCTGGCCCACACCTCCCTAAACCTTGGTTCCTCTTACCCTCGGCAACATTCCTCGACCTCCCTCCTGCCTATAGGCCTGTGCAGAGACTGAACGGGTCAGTCAAGGAGGTGTGCAGAGGCCCTTCGCTTCTGGCACTGCCCAGGGTACAGCATTTGCCAGAAGGGAAAGGGAGGCCAGAGGGGCATGTTCGGGCTGGGGACGATGCGTGATAATAGGAAATGGCCCCCTGCCTGCTCAGCTGTGGCTGGAGGAGGGTCTGCTCCTGCCCAGGGCTGGCCCAGAGCTGCACTCATGGCTCTCCTAACCTCACCCTGGAACACAGGATCCGAATGGCTCGGCCCAGCCTCTTCTGGGTCCTCCTGGCTTGGAGGTCAGCTATGGCAGGACCCCGGGTGCAGCAGGGCTGAGGATCAGCCACCTCCTAAGGAGAAACTCAGGAACAGAGAGGTAGGCTGCTACCCCACCATAAACGCTGGCTCCCCAGCGTCTAGGAGACTGGGCTGGGTGGAGCCTTCCCTAGTCAGGGTGCAAGTGCCCCCTCCATTCCCTTCCCAGTTGTTACTGACCACGTGTTTGCACCTCCCCAAGTTCACATGCCGTAGCCCGAGCTCCCGTGGGATGGTACTGGGGTTTGGTGAGCTCAAAGGTGGGGTCCCCTGATGAGTGTCCTGACAAGAGGAGAAGGAAACCCCCCTGCCTCCGCCAGGAATGCCCTGAGAAGAGGCCTTGTGGGGACATAGCGAGAAGGCAGCCTTCAGCAAGCCAGGGAGGGGCCCTTCGCAGGCCTGACCATGCTGCACCCGATCTCGGACTACCAGCCCCACAGCAGAGGTGAACAGCTGCTGGTGAAGCCACGGGCTGTGGGCCTGCCTGTGGCAGCCGTGCACCCCGGATGCCAATGTCGGGCTCATCTTTAGCAAGTCCTTCTCTCCACCCCGGACACGGGCGGATAAACAAGCTCCCAGCAGCCCTGAGCACAGACGTCCCCTCTGTGGAACCCCGGTGCCGGGCATGCGCTTCCCTGCCTACCGGGGAATTGGAAAAGCCAGCCCGTCTCAGTGGGTGCTTCACACCGCGGCTGGGAGCGGCAGCCCTGTCCCTCCGCCCTCAGCTGGGACCTCGCCCACAGTGGCTGGGGGAGCTTGCCAAGGGCGGTGGCCACCAAGCAGAGGTCCTTGTCCCTGGCTCCCTCCTCCCCAGGTGCCGGCAGCAGCCCCAGCTTTCAGAAGGTGGGCAGAGCGCGCTCCTCCCTAACCGCTAGCTGAGAGCTGCCGTTCACCGCGAGCCCAGAGGGGACAGGACTCAGCCACTCACAGCCAGTCCCTGACGTGAGGCCTAGATTTTGCTCTCTGGGACAGCACCAGGGGAGGCTCTGAGGGATCCCTCATTTCCTTTCTTTCTTTTCTTTTTTTAAGTTCTTGGTAGAGCTCGTGCACATACATGTGAGTGAGAGAGAGACACAGAGAGGGGAGGAGCACCCTCCACAGGGTCTGGCCGCACACGGTGCCCTCTGGTCCTTCAGATCAGACTCTGGACACTGGCTCGCATGCCCGGCGTGTCGCAGGCTGACGGGGCCTAGGATTCGAACCACAGTCGTCATGAGGGATCCCGCCTCTCTTGAGCAGTGCCTTGGTGCTGTGCCACACAGCCAGCCCTAGATAATTTTTTCTTAAACTCTCTACCTGCTTTATTAAAAAAAAAAAAAAAAAAAAAAAAAAAAAAGTTAGAGGGTGTGTGCTCACTGGAGACAGAAAAAGAGTGGGAGAGTGAGAAAGCCCCAGGGGACGGCCACGCGGGAGTCCCCTCCTCCACGCTCCTCTCAGGATTTGGGGCACGCACACACGTGCACCAGCATGTTTTCCACCCCACCAGGCCCCCGGCCGGCCCTCTGCCCGCTCCGTATACTGGACATTCTCTTTGTGCACATTTTACAATCTTCATTCTCCGTACTCCAGAAAGTACGAGCAATTCCAACAAGTCGACCGTTCATTTAGCTGCAGGGTGAGGAGCGGCAGCCCGCGGGGACTGTTCGCGGCGTGTCTATGCAATGCCAAGCGCCATGATCTCCTTTAATCCTTGTGCCATCACTGCAGAGGAGAGGCTTCCAGAGGGGAAAGAGGCCAGAGGAGGGGCGCTCGTGTTTTCAATGGCGGTGCTGTTAGGAAGCTCCCTCTGCAGGCTCTGCGGGGGCCCTGAGCAAGAGATCCAGGACTAGCGTGGTGCGGGGCACAGCCACTGGGTGTCTGGGTGGCCAGACCCACTGCTGAGGAGCCCACGGTGAGGACCACGTGGTCCTGTGACCTAGGGACACGGCATCACCCTGCAGAGAGGACACTGAGGCTCCAAGGGGGTGTCAAGTGCCCAGGGAGACGGGGCGTGGGTCCTGCCAGGACGTGCTCTGGGGGTGCACCTCCTTTCCCTCCCCACGTCTGGGTCCCTCGGCTGCAGGCTGGCATTAGAAGAGGGGAGAAGACCACGTAACACCTCCTACTGGGGTGTCAGGTGGTCTGAGCTAGGAAACTGCCGCTCCCACAGACCAAGAAACATGGGATGGCCGTCCGCAGCCTCTGGGGAGACCCCTCACCTGCCCGGAGCCTCTCCCACCCCCAGGCTGCCCAGGGGTGTCCAGGTTGAAGGTGCCACTTTTACTGAACAGGCTCCCTGCACCTGCCTGCAGCCTCTCCCTCCCCTGGCTGCCCAGGGGTGCCCACGTTGAAGGCGCCACTTTTACTGATCAGGCTGTGGTCCCTGCAGGTGTGACCCAGCCAGGGAGCCTGACCATCCCATCCCCAGAGGCCACCCCACCCTGGTGCTTCGCTCCCTGACAAGCTGGGTTTACAAGCATCTGTCCCGCAGAGTCCCCACCCCACTCTGTGTTGACTGCAGCGACTCCGTTTTTCATAACAACAAGGCAGTCCTCTGGGATCTTGAAGACTCAGGTTTGAATCCCACCTCAGCCACTTACCAGCTATGTGATCTTGGACAAATAACTGAGAGTCTCTGAGCTTCAGGTTCCTCGTCTCGAACATGGGACCAATAAGCCCCAGGGTTTCTGTGAGGTCACGAGAGTTCAGTGAAGGGGCGTAGTGCGTACCTCCCTCTGGGAAGCGGGACAGACGTGCTGCCACAGCTCCGGCCTCTCTCCTAGAGAGTTTGCCAGTCACCAGCTTCAGGCCCAAGTCACTGCGGCTCTTCTCAGCCCTGTGGCCAAGTCTTCTCAGAGACCCTGGAGCAGGGCGTGCAGCTGCGGGCCGGGAGCCTCTCATCTGCCGGAGCACGGTCTCCCAGCAGCAAGGACTCACTACAGGAATCCCCCCAGCCACCCGAGGTGGACGTGCCCATGGCCGCGTGGCACCACCAGGCAGGGACCTGGGCCGTTTGACATTTGGCTTTTAGGAGGCAGCAGCCTGTGAGAGCCCCCGCAGCAGGGGTGACCCTGAGAGAGGAGAGGGCAGGGGGGAGGAGGGAAGGGGCCCTGGGAGAGGAGAGGCTGGACAGACACTGGAGAGGGCTCGAGTACCTCTGAGGCTGGAGATGGCCCGGGGTCAGTGTCGTGGTTGGGGAGGGAGAGAAGTTGGTGACGCTGTGTGCAGTGGGACCTGGGGGCCCTCGGCCAGGTCTGACCAGATTACTCTGAAATCGCCGTGGGCCCGAGGAGTGTAGTCACCCCTAAAGGGCCAGTGTGACCAGCTCGGAAGCCAAGCGGTTCCGGGACCCACGGTGCAGCGTCCTGGCCGGGGGCAGGACTGTGCAGTGAAATCCTCCCTGCACTGAACTGCAGAGGCCAGTGCACCCTGGTGTCAGCGCTGGCCCAGCCCTCCGACCCCTGTGGGCATGTTGCCCCCAAAATTTTTCCAAGAGCAACAATATGACAAGGGAAAGGGGCTCCCCTGAGGTGTGGCCCCCAGCCCAGCAGCAGTGCCTAAGAATTTGTTAGAAATGCAGATTCTCAGCATCAGCAGTTGGCGTAATGGCTACATCACAGGACTCTCATATAGTCAACTGCGGTTCGAGTCTCAGACCCGGTGGCTTAAACTCACGCCCGGCACGTGTGCATGTGTGTCCAAGATCCCAAGAGGAGAATGGAGAAGGGATTGCGGCATGGCCATCCCCCCTGGGGGGTGATTTCTCGCTTTCTGTCTCTCTGTCTCTATCTTTCTTGTGAGTGCACGCGCCCTATAGCAAAAACCTCTCAAAAAAAAAAGAGAGATAAATGCAGATTCTCGGGCCCCACGCAGGCCTGAGTCAGAAACCCTGGGCCCAGCCACTGATGCCCAACTCTTCTGGGGATGCAAGGCGCGGCGCGGGGAGAGCACCGTCTACAAGGATGACTCGGGAGCATCTCAGCAGCAGGAAGCCGAGGAGGCCAGGCGCAAAGGCGGACCTTCCGAACACCCCGTACACCACGGGGCCGGGCGCAGAGGCGGACCTTCCGAACACTCCCCGTACACCACGTACCAGAAAGTCTAACTCATCCTTGCTGCGAGAAGTCAGAGGCCATCTCGGGGTAGGGAGAGGTAGCTGCAAGGGGCCGTTGGTTGTCTGGGCTCTGGTTGTACAAACATGCTCCACTGGTACTCAGTCAGGAATCTGTGCACTCCGTACGGGCCCTTCTCTATCCAATGCAATTCAAAACTCGTTTCAACCACGGGAAAGGGAGACTAGAAGGGTCACTGCCCCGTCTTGTGGCCTAGTCATTGGTTGAGATCCTGAGATGGCCTGGGGGGCGGGGTCTGGCCCAGCCCTGCTCCAGAAGGTAGGAAATTGGGCGATCTTTCATCCTGGGCCTAAAAGGTCTCACAGACGGAGCCTGGCCGAGCCCTGATGGAGGGCAGGCCTAGCTGGCTAACTTAGACCAGAGGCGCTGCTGCTCACCCGCACGGCTACAGACAACGCTGCCATTTTTGGTAAATGAGACTATGCCCGCATTTTCCTGGTCTGTAGACAACGTTTCTGGAGAACACGCTGACTCATTCAGTTACCGGGGGCTATTTCACAGAGGGTTTGTCGGGGGGGGGGGGGGGGGTGGTACTGGGAAGTTGTGTGGCACAAGGCCAGAGTTCTGGGCATGTTTTACTCCGCTGCTTCCAGAGAGGGCCCAGCGCGGGGCAGTTGGAGACCAAAAGAAGATTCTGGCCTCAGCTGCCAAGGACTGTCCAGGCCGAACCTTCCAGGACCGTCACCCCATGGAGTGGAATTCGTGCTCGATTGCCCACCTGCCTGTAGGCTAAAGGAGATTCAGGTCTACACCAGCGTTCCTCGAGAGTGTGGTCTTGGTCCTGCTGGAGAGAGATGATCTCATTTTTTTAAGAACACCCACTTCTCCCAACTCACTTGTTAATCCAGCTCTAGTAACTACAGGCACAGGCCACAGAGATGAACCTCTTGCAAGTGCTCATCTGTGAGCTCGCTCCCGGGTAGTCACCACTGAACTGATGGAACCTTCCACTGCCGCAGAATGGAGCGTCTCCTTCCAAAACTCCTCTAAACCCTCCCCTGGGCCAGAAAGCCCTCGGACTTCCGCCCTTCAGAATTACCTCTGCTCGGCTGTGCTTTTGTGCAAATCCACCAGTCTACACTGACGTGTGCATGGAGGAAGTCTTAAGAAACCTGTTAGCAGGGCCAGCAGGTGGCAGGGTGGCCAGTCATGGTTTGAGTTCCAGACCAGGCATCTTGAAACTCACACCAGGTGTCTGTGTGCGAGTCCCCAAAATCCCAGGAAGAGAAAGGAGGAGAAGGGATTGCAGCATCATCATCCCCCCAGGGGTTGATTTCTCACTTTCCCTCTCACTGTCTCGCTCTGTCTCTCCAGTGAGCACATGTGCCCTATGGCAAAAACCTTAAAACAACAGCAACAAAAGCCCGTTACACATGTGTGGCTGAACCATAGAGGTACGGGGAGAGCCCACTGCCGGAAGTGGTACCCTGGGTCTGAGGGCCAGGTGCTTCAGCATCACCTGGGATAATTGCCAACGCGCACATTTCTGGCAATTGCTTCAGTCTTGGGGCAAAAGTCCAGGCCCAGAGCCCAGCAATCCATGTTCTTAATAAGCCCTTAAAAGCTTATCACTGGGCTCAGCTTCCTTTTCCATAAGAGCCTTTGCTAGAAATCCCTGCAGTCCTTAGTACCATAATAACACACAGATTTCTCCCAACAACTGGTCAGCTTTTTCCCCAGCACAGTGGGATGAGTCATTGACACATTTCCTTTTTTCATGTTGGCCACCAGGAAGCTCAGGGGAAATTTGGATCACCTACTCCAAAAGTTTTTGTAATATAGATTCTAAAATTTATGTCCCCACCCTTTTATTCTTTTTTCTTTTGTCCTCTTTTAAATTTATACTGTGCTAGATAAGTGATTATATATTTTATATATATACATATACATATGTATATATATAAAATATAAACAGTTGTAGGTAGTGATAGTATCTCATTATGTTAATTTGCATACTAACGCATCAACAAGACAGCTACCACACAGAGTGCCCACACAGCGCATCCAGGGCTCCCGGACTTCAGCTTGTCCTCCCTACGTGACGGTGTATGAACAGGAGCAAGCCACGTGCTCAAGGACAAACCACATGCCCAACTCGTGCCACCAAGGGGGGGGCTGAGCAGGTGACAAGCATGCTCCCCTCCCCAATCCCAAAACCTACCAGGCATTCCTACTGTCAGACGGCCAGATCTGGGAACCACTCAATTCTCCCCTCAAACATTCTATGGTTTGAAAAAAAGGTCTAATGCTTTCATTCCTTTGGGGTGTATGTGGGAAGTTTATTTTGAGGCTATAAACTGACATCTTTCCCAAACGGTTTATCAATGTTCCAAACTTTATTGATACCCTTTGCTTCTTTTTTAAAAACAACTTTATTGAGATGTACTTTGTATTTCACATAATTCACCCAGTTAGGGTGTACGATTCGATGGATTTTAGTATATTCATGGAATTGCACAACTATCATCACCCTCCATCTTATGGCGCCTTTTCATGGTCTCCCCCACAGATATCTTGTGCCCATTAGCAATCATTCCCTCTCCATTTCCTGCCACCCTCCAGGCCTACGCAACCACTCGACTTTCCAAATCTGTGGATTCTCCTTTTCTTGATGTTTTATATAAATGCGATTATATACCATGTGGTCCTTTGTAACTGGTTTCTTTGACTTAGCAAATGTTTTTAACGTTCACTTATATTGCGGTGTGCATCTGTGCTTAATTTCTTTTCACAGTTAAATAATATTCCACTGAATAGATATGTGATATTTTATTTATCCATTCATTGGTTGACAGACTTTGGGGTATTTCCACTTTTTGCCAGTTGTAACTCATGCTGCTCTGAACATCTCTGTATAATTTTTGTTTGAAGGTGTCTTTTCATTTCTCTTGGTAATATACTTAGGGATAGATTTGCTGGATCATACGGTAACTCTGTTTCACATCTGAGGAACTGCCAGGCTGTTTTCCAAGCCTGTGTCATTTTACTTTTCTGTCGGCCTTGTATGAATTAAGGTTACAATTTCTCCACATCCTCACCACCACTTGTTATTATCTGTCTTTTTTGTTATGGCCATCCTAGTGGGTGTGAAGTGGTATCATTGTGGTTTTGATTTGCATTTTTCTGATGGTTAACAATGTTGATTGAGTAAGTTTTCATGTACTTATTGGTCATTTGTATATCTTCTTTGGATAAATGACTATTCGGGTCCTTTGCCCATATTTTAATTTTTTTATTATTATTGAGTTGTATAGGTTCTTTGTGAAATCTAGATACAAATTTCTTATCAGATATTTGATTCATCAATTTTTCTTCTGTTCTTTGAGTTGTCTTTTCATTTTCTTTCTTCTTTTTTTAAAGTTTATTTTAGTTATGACAGAGACTGTGTATGTGCACCAGAGAGGGAGAGAGAAATGCACTCTTACCAGAGTTCTGTCACACCACAATTCTCTTTCCCCAACCCTCCAATCTGTCAGGATCTTGGGCATGCACGTACTTCCCCAGTCTGTTTTTATGCTGGCCTGGGGATCGAAACCTATAGTTAGCCATGAGGCTTCCAGTACTATAATTCAGTTTACGCCAACTGTACCGTCAGGCTGGGGGCCTGTCTTTTCATTTTCTTCATGGCATTCTTTGAAGCACAAGAGTTTAAATTTTGACGTTGTCTCATTTATGTTTTGTTTTGTTGCTTGTGCTTTTGATGTCTTATCTAAGAAATCATTGCCTAATCCAGTGTCAAGAAGATTTATGCCTATGTTTTCTTCTAAGTGTTTTATAGTTTTAGCTCTTTTGACCAGGTAGTTCATCATTTTAAGGTAATTTTTGTAGATTGTGTAATGTATGAATCCAAATTTATTCTTTTGCATGTAGATACACAGTTGTCCCAGCACCATTTGTTGAAGACTATTCTTTCTCCTGACCTTAACATTCTTCTCAAATATCAATTGAGCATTGGCCCAGTTACAGTGTGCAGGTGGTGAAAAGTCACTGCATGATGCTAGCACCATTTGGGAGGTCCCAGATTTGAATCCCAGGTCGACCTGAATACTTTGGTTGCACCCACAGCTGCACCCATGATCCCAGCTGACTGGAAGGTTGGTGGGGAAGGAGAGACCATGGCATGGTGAGACGCTACCAAAGGTTTCTCTTTCTCTCTCTTGATAAGTAAATAAACTTTAAAAATCAATTAACCATTAATAAATAGGTTTGCTTATGGATTCCCAATTCTATTTTATTGACCCATACATTTGGAATCCTGTTAGTACCACACTGTCTTGGTGACTGTTGCTTTATAATAGGTTTTGAAATCAGGAAATGTGAATACAACTTTGTTTTTCTTTCTCAAGATTATTTTTGTGTGAGTCCCTTGAACTTCAGGAGAATTATATGATTTCCTTATAAATTTATACAAAGAAGCCAGTTGGTATTTTAATTGAGTTGTGTTGAATATCAAATAAGTTTGGGGGGAACCAGCAGTTAGCGTAATGGCTATGTCGCTGGACTCCCACGTAGTCGACCGCGGTTCGCGTCTCGGAACCGGTGGCTTACAACTCACGCCGGGCGCGTGTGCGTGCGTGCCCAAGATCCCGAGAGGAGAATGGAGGAGAAGGGATTGCGGCGTGACCATCCCCCCCCTGGGGGGTGATTTCTCGCTTTCTGTCTCTATGTCTCTCTCTGTCTGTCTGGCGAGCGCACGTGCCCTATAGCGAAAAACCTCTCCAAAAAAAAAAAAAAAAAGTTTGGGAAGTACTACTTCTTTTTTTTTTTTTTTTTTTTTTTTTTTTTGCTAGAGGACAAAGAGAGTCACCAGAGAGAGAGAGTGAGAAAGCACCCCCTCCCCTAGGGGGGGAAGATGGCCATGTCACAATCCTTTCTTTTCCATTCTCCTTTCAGGATTTTGGGCATACACATGCCTGGCATGTTTTTCAAGCCATTGAGTTCAGGACTCAAACTACACAGTCAACCATGTGGGATCCAGCCACCTTAACTCCACCACCCAGGGAATACTACCTTTTTTTAAAAGAAATATTTATTAAATTTTCTTTATTATTATTATTTTTTAATCTCAAAAGAGAGGCACAGGGAACCGGCAGTTAGCGTAATGGCTATGTCGCTGGACTCCCACGTAGTCGACCGCGGTTCGCGTTCCGGACCCGGTGGCTTAAAACTCACGCCGGGCGCGTGTGCGTGCATGCCCAAGATCCCGAGAGGAGAATGGAGGAGAAGGGATTGCGGCGTGACCATCCCCCCTGGGGGGTGATTTCTCACTTTCTGTCTCTCTGTCTCTCTCTGTCTGTCTGGCAAGCGCACGCACCCTGTGGCGAAAACCTCTCAAAAAAAAAAAAAAAAAGAGAGGCACAGAGAGAGAGAGAGAGAGACCAGGAGAGAAGGAAAGTGAGAAAGCAAGCCATCAGGTATGGGACTCAAACCGTGGTCGACCATGTGGGAATCCAGCACCTCAACCACCATGCTACCCGTTGGCCACAGAATACTACCATTTTATCAATACCAATTCTTCTGATCCATGAAAATAGGATGACTTCCTAATTTATTATAGGTCTTCTTCAAATTCTCCCAATAATAGTTTGTAGTTTTCAGAATCTAAGTTTTTGCACTTGTTTTATTAGATTTATTCCTATTTTATTCTTTTTGCTTAAATTGTAAAAGAAATTATTAATTATATTCCTGGTTTATTTATTCCTACTATATTATACAGAAATAAAATTGATTTTGGTATAGTAACTTTAAATCCTGAAACCTTGGTGAACTTATTAGTTCAAATAGATTTTTTTATTTTTATTTTTTTAGTAAAAGGCAAAAGGTTTATACGACCTGAAGAGAAACCAGAGTATTATTTTTATTTTTTAAGAGGCTTTTGCTTTAGAGTGTACACACTTGCCAGAGAGAGAGACAGAAACAGTGAGAAAGAAAGTGAAAAATCGCCCCCCCCCCCCCCGCCCCAGTGGAGTGTGGCCACTCCACAACCCCTTCTCTTTCATTCTCCTCCTCGAATCACACATACGCACCCAGCGTGATTTTCAAGCCACTGGGTTTAGGACTCAAACCACAGTTGGCCATGTGGGAGTCCAGCAATGTAACTGCTATGCCATCTGCTGGCCCTAGTTCTAATAGATTTTCCCTGGGTTCCTTAAGATTTTTCTATATACAAGATCATGTTATCTATGACTAGAGATTGTTCTACCTCTTTCTTTCCAATCTGAATATTTTTTCTTTTCCTTGATGAATCGCCCTAGCTAGAATCTCCACTTCAGTGTTGAGGGTAGTAGTAAGAGTGAATATCCTGGAAGCCAGCACATGGTGTGGTGGTTAAGTATGGTAGACTGTGGTTAAGTGTGATGTTAACTGTGGGATTTCAGAAGCCTTTTATCAAGGTGGGGAAGTATTCTTCTGTACCTAGCTCGTTAAGTGTTTTATCGTGAAGGGTATTACATTTTGTCAAATATTATTTGATGCCATGCATTCATTGAATGATCATGTGGGTTTTGTCCTTTAGTGCATGCATATACTATATTACATTAATTGATTTTGTATGTTAAGCCAACCTTGCATTCCTGGGATAAATTCTACTTGGCCATGGTATAAATAAAATCCTTGTGTGTAGTGCTTGGTTCCTTGAAGAGCTGCTTTTAAAATTCCATCACCTGCAGCTTTTCTTTTTAAAAAAGTTTTCTTTGGGGGGTCGGCAGGTGGTGTGGTGGTTGAGGTGCTGGATTCCCACATGGCCGACCACGGTTCAAGTCCCAGACCTGGAGGCTTGCTTTCTCACTCTCCCTTTCTCTCTGCCTGTCTCTCTCTGGTCCAAATTGAAGAATAATGATAATAAATATAATTAAAAAGAAATCTTAAAAAAAATAAAATAAAGGTTTTTTGTTTTTTGTGAGTTCCATTGTCTGAAATTGCCCTGCTCTGCCTTGGGCCTGCCAAACCTGCAGGCCTGTTCATCTGAGGGAGTTGAAGGCTATTGCTTGTCTGCACTCGCCCTTCTGTAGTTTATGCTCAGCTCATGATCCCTTTTCTCCTTGAGCCTTGCCTCTGACCATTTCTTTTTCTTTTTCTTTTTCTTTTTTATATTTTGCCAGAGGAAGCATGTACTCATCTGAGAGAAAAGTAGAGAGGAGGGAGAGGAAGAGCGCCCCAAATGGGCACAGTCATGCTGCAATCCCTTCTTCATTTCTCCATCCTGTTGGGATTCGGGGTGCACATGCGCACACACGTGCCAGGTGTGTTTCTCAAGCCACCAGGTATGAGATTCAGACCACATGGTTGGCCACGTGGGATCCAGCTCTTTTAACCCTTGACCACAGGACTGGCCCTGACATAATAATTATACTTATTTATGGGGTCTAGTGTGTTTTTCCAGTATATGAATGTGTAATAATCAAATTGAGGTATTAGTATATTCATCACCTCATGTTTATTATTATTTTGAGTTAGGAACATTCAAATTCCTCTCTCTTTTTTTCTTTTTGCTATAGGATGTGTGCACTTGCCACAGAGAGACAGAGAGAGGGAAAGTGAGAAATCACCCCCCAGGAGGGCTGGCCATGCAGTCCCTTCTCCTCCATTCTCCCCTCAGGATCTTGGGCACACACACACACACACCCAGCTTGAGTTTTAAGCTACCAGGACTGGGACTCAAACCACGGTCGACTACGTGAGAGTCCAGGGACATAACCATTACACCATCTGCTGGTCCCATGAGGAGAGCTGCTTCTTATCCAACTGTAACTTCGTGTCCACTACCCAACGTCTCCCTGTGCACCCAGCCTCGAGTAATCACTTTACTTCTATCATGTCAGCTTTCTGGTTCCCACACAGCAGTGAGAGCACGCGATTTTCTCCCTCTGTGCCCGGCTTATTTCCCTACCGTAATGTCCTCCGTGGTGTTTCAAGTGACCGGTTCCCTCCGTTCAATGGCTGAACAGGATTCCTCGGACATACGGACAACCCGTTTTCCTCCTCCGTTGTGTGTGGATGGACACAGGCGGACCGCCTCGGCTGTTGGGAGTCATCTCACCCAGTTAGCATGGCCACCACCGAAACACAAAAAATAGCAAAAGCTAGTGAGGGGGCAGAGAATCCTCTTCAGCAGGGCGGGGAATCAGCCCAGGCCTGTGGAAAACAGCATGGAGGGCCCTCCAGACCCAGCTAGAGCCGTCATATGACCCGGCTGTCCTGCTAAAGGGAAGCCATGTCTCGAGAGATCGCACCTGTGTTCTCAGCAGCCCCGTTCACCACAGCTGCGGCAAGGCTCTGGCCACCTCGTTATCAGGAATCTCACGTGCTCTTTCACCTCTGACCTTGCTCCCCCACTTACCCCGCAGGTTATGCAGAAAAATGGCCCATCACTCTCTGGCATCTGACTGGCTCCTCATAAAAATCACTGGATCCCACATGGTCAACTGTGTGGTTTGAGTCCTGGACCTAGCAGCTTCAAAAAACACGCTGGGCATGTGTGCAAGCGTGCCCAAAGTCCTGAAAAGAGAATGGAAGAGAAGGGATTGCAGCATGGCCACTGACTCTGGGGGGGAGTGATTTCTCACATTCTCTCTCTCCCTGTCTGTCTGTCTTTCTCCAGCAGACACACATGCTCTATAGCAAATCTTAAATATAAATAAACAGGGCCAGCAGGTGGCATGGAGGTTAAGGCACTGGATCTCACATAGCTCCTTGTGTGGTTCAAGTCCTAGACCTGGTGGCTTGAAAATCACACTGGGCACAGATGCTTGATGCCCCCAGTTCCAAGTGGAGATGAGGAGAAAGGATTGCGGTATGGCCACCCTCCCCGCGGGGTGATTTCTCACTCCCTCCCTTGCCCCCACCCCCCGTCTCTCTCTGGCAACTGCACACATCCTATACCAAAAATTTAAATAAGTAAATAATTGCATAGCCTCTCTGTACCCCTGTTTAATCCCAGGTTGAATTGATTTCAGCTATTTCTGTTGCATCATTGGAGAGAGGATGCCACTCACATCTGACATGGCATTTCTCTTGTGTACGAACCTTTGAGCTTTTCGTCTGCTCCCCAGAATGCTGGCGTGGGTGACCAACAGCAGCAGGGTGGTGGGCACAGGGCGGCTGCAGAGCCTGGACTCAGATCTGGCTGGAACTCAGCAACCTCGTGGCCCGGAGGACAACCTTGACCCACTGTGCCTGTGCGGTTCCCTGTTGGATTCGAACCTAGGATTGTTAAATCGGGGGTCAAGGACTTTGGGTAGTTCCGACCCCATGCCAGGCCCTACAATGGATCGTCACCAAGCCCAGCTGCCTGTGGTCCCAGGCAGACTCCCTGCTTCCTTTCCCAGTGAGGCGGTTCAATGGCCTTAAAGGAAAGGGGGTCCCTCTTTCCTTTCTCCCTCCTGAGCTGAGAATGAGCCAGCAAATGTGGTACGTGCCCGACCACACAGCCGGCACCGATTCGCCCCTCCGGTGCTCACAGCAGCATCTTCTGGCCACATCGCAGGAGTCTCAGGAACCCCTCGCGAACGAGTCAGACAGCTGTGGGTGGTCCTCACTGCACCCTGCGCCAGCTGTGTGACCTTCTGCAGACCCCCAGAGCTCTGGGGCTGCAGCCTCCTCTGTAAGATGGGGTCGGGCCCCTGTGGCGCTCCTGCGGTGTGGGGCTTCACAGAAGTAGCCGGCCATCCATTCACTGCAGTGAGCCACAGACAGTCAAGTGCTGTCGTGTGCCCAGCATCGGGGACAGCTGGGAACCAAACGGACCGAGTTCTACCCTAAGGACCCTGCTCAGGAGAGAGCTGGGCAGACGGAATACGAGGACGCGCCTAGGGCACCCGCCAGCAGTGTCTGGTGGATGTGCGCTGACAAACAAACGAACCAACGAGGGTACGCCTGCACGGGCAGCCTCGCCACAGCCCCCACTCACAAAGCCACTCCCACGCACCCCACCCTGGAGCTGCTTCAGAATGGAAAGACATGGGCTGACAGCTGCCAAGGAGTTTACAGGGAACGCCAGAAGACTGGGGACATGTGGCTGTTGGACTTTCTGACAGTTAATGGATATGGAAGAACCAGAGAAATGGTAAAAATATTGTAGACCGAGAACACACTTCAAGTAGTATAACTGAGGCCACGCTGGACTGGCTTTTTCAAATAGTTTTACAAGATCTATGTGCATGTGTGTGCATGTGTGTGTGTGCACGTGTGTGTAAGACCTTAAAGGTGTTAATTTTGGAATACAGGTGCCAGCAGGTGATGTAGTAGCTGAGGTGCTAGACTCCCACCTGGCCTACTGCACTTCAGGTCCTGAACTTGGCGGTTTGCTCCCTCTCTCTCTGTCTCTCTGATAAGTGTTCGTGCCCTATAGCAAATTAAAAATAACAGTAGGAGGGCCGGCAGGTGGTGTGGCAGTCAAGGGCACTGGACTCCCACGTGGCCTAACATAGTTGGAGTCCTGGACCTGGCAGCTTCCTTTCTCACTTTCTTTCTCACTTTCTCTCTCTCTCCCTCTCTGGTCAAATTAAAGTAAATAAAAATGAATAAATAAGTGAAGTAAATAATAATGATAAATAAAATAAATAATTCTTAAAAAAAAAAAAAAAGATTATTGGGACCAGCAAATAACATAATGGCTACGTCACTGGACTCTCACATGGTCGACTGCAGTTCAAGTCTCAGACCTGGAAGCTTAAAACTCACTCCGAATGCAAGTGCGTGTGTGCCCAAGATCCCGAGAGGAGAATGGAGGAGAAGGGACTGTGGTATGGCCATCCCCCTGGGGCTGATTTCTTGCTTTCTGTCTCTCTGTCTGTCTCTCCAGGGAGTGCACACACCTTATAGCAAAAATCTCTCCTTCCCCCCACCAAAAAAAGGTTATGGAATACATTCTCTCAGGATTTCAGAGCCTCCTCACTTAAAGGAAATTGGGATGATCTGAGACCCATCCCTTGGGTCATCACGAGCATCGCTGGGACTCTCTGAGCCTCTCTAGGTCACAGAATTTGAGAGCTCAAAGCAGTTACCAAGGTCACCCACCTCCCTTGGTGTCCTGACTTACCTGTTGTCAGGCAGGTGATTACAGACAGCAGGGAAGGAGATTCGAACCCAGGCCTCCTGTCAGCCAGGTGTCATGCAGACTTCCACATGTCTCTGACACTGCACGGAAAATGCAGGTCAGCGCTGAGACTCACAACAGCGGAGTCACAAAGGCAGCGGCCCCGCAGGCCCCTGATGCACAGCATGCCGGCAGGGCAGTCAGGGCAGCCAGGGCAGCGGCACATCAGCGGTCGCCGGGGCTGCGGCACCGGGGCTGTGCAGGTGAGGGGACTGTCTGTATCTTTCTCTCTAAAGTTCATTTCTTTCCTTTATGCATGAGAGAGACAGAGGAGACAGCACCCCGAAGTCTCTATGTTGCAGTCCACCGGCTCCAGCCAGCCCAATCACGTGCTCGTGTGCCTAGGGGACAGAGCGGGAGCCTGCCCGTCAGGTCAGCTGCAGAGTCAGGTCTCACCACTGCACCCCGCCTGGCCCGGCTTTTGAACTTAGATCCAGGTGGTGGTCACAGGAAATACATGCGTGTGTCAAAACTCACAGAACAGTACTCTAAAAAGGGTAAACGCCACTGTACAGAAATGCCTCAACTTTTTTTTTTTTTTTTTTTTTTGGAGAAGTTTTCGCTACAGGGCACGTGTGCTCACCAGAAAGACAGAGAGAGACAGAGAGATAGAAAGTGAGAAATCCCCCCCAGGGGAGATGGCCACGTCACAATCCCTTCTTCATCCTCCTCTCAGGATCTTGGGCACACACGCACATGCGCTCAGCATGTGTTTAAGCTTCTGGGTCTGGGACTCGAACTGCAGTCGCCTACGTGGGAGTCCAGCGACATAGCCATTATGCCAACTGTTGGTCCCAATACCTCAACTTTTAAGGGCAGCCCTAAAAGTGGTAATGGTGATGCTAAGGAAATAACCACCTTGAATGCCAGTAAAAGTCGGTGTTAGGGCCGCAACACGGAGGCCTTCCTGATCCCCCGTCAGAGCCGGGCGGCCTGTCAGCCGCAGGCAGTCCGACTGCAGCGGGAAGTGCTGACTGCAGACTCCCCTGGGCGGTTTCCGGCCCAGCATCCCGAAACCAGCGCGCTCAGCCCAGCCTGGCTTTACTCCACTTCCCACCCTGGCTCACCCCCAGCCTTGAGGCGTCTCCCTCTCCTGCTCCTCCCAAAACCACCGTGAGTCAGGCCCTGGGATCCCTCTCTTTCTTCACTCCAGGCTCCACCGAGTCTGGGTGCTCACCTACCATCCTGTGCCACACCCCTCAGGGAGTCCCTCGTCCTCAGATCACCCACCCAGAGCTGCCCTGAGCTCCCACTGCCTCCCTGCTCAGAGTCCTCAGGGCCTCCTGCCACAGCAGGATTTGGGGAGCTCCCTGGTCCGACCTCCAGAAACCTCTCCAGGCTGGTCCCAGCACACAGCTGAATCCTCCGTGTCCACCCCACTCACTGTCCCCAGACCCGGGGGAGGGGGACAGAGAACAGCTTCAATGTAAGAGTTTGGCTGAGGTGAGAGACATGGAGGGTGGGGAAGAGAAGACAGGGTCCCATCATGGGGTGGGTGGATGCCCTCAAATCCCACTCACGGATCTGGCTCTCCCTCCAGCCCCTCAGCAGGGAGACTTTAGCCCCTCGATGTGTCACTCCACCTTCGAATGTTCCGAAATGCAGTCCCCACCTTGTGTCGAGTGGACGTCCTTCCCTGCCAAGCTCCTCCTTCCCCTCCCCCCCCTCCCAGCCACGGAGGACAGACAGACGGAGGACAGCAGGTCTGCGCCCCTCCAGGGCCCTCCCTACCCCCTCCCTGTGCCCTTCCCAACCAGGTTCCCGAGCAAAGCCGGGCCCTGCTTCTCTGGCCAGGTGGGGCCCTCTCCTGCTGTCTCTTGTCCTCTCACGTAGTCGAGGACTGCTGGGCTTTGCGGTGTCCCTGCGCCCTTGCTGGCCGTTAAACGTGCTGGGAATGAAAGTCCCCCATCGCTCTCGCCAGGTTTGTGATAAGCATCGTCTTCCCAGGCACTCCTGGGAGGGAGTCACGTTAGCTGTCCAACCACAATGTGACCTTCAGCCACTCCACAATCCCCGGCCCCCTGAGACAGTAGCCGTGGTCTCCTGTAAGCACACCCAGCTTTAACCCGGAAGGGGAGGTGTGTCCCAAAGTGACCTGACTGTCTGGGTTCCATGGCTGGCCAGGCTGATGAAGGTGCTCCCAAACCCCTCCCAGCTCGGGCAGATCCCGCGCCCGACCTGCTGCCCCACGCAGGCCCTTCCTCAGCCCTTCTCAGCCTCTGCAGACCCGAATGCCCACTCTGCCTGGCCGGGCATTTATGGGCAAGCTGGCCCGTGACTAAGCAGACCTGCAGCAGGCGAGGAGGAGGCAGTTCCCCAGGAGGCCCTGCAGGCGGAGGAGGCACCTCCAAAAGGGTCTTCACACCGCAACTCACCCCGGCTCAGGCAGCCTGGACCACAGGCATATACACTAGAGTGTCTCCAGCAGGACAGAGGGGCTTCAGGACACAAACTCAGCCCTGCCCACGTGGCCCAGCATCACAGAGCTTTGTGTCACTGCCCTGTCACTGTCTGGCCCGGGCGGGGGGGAGGGGGGGCTTCTTCAGCTTTCTTGAGTCTCCACCCTGTCTAGGAACATGATAGAAGCTTTGAACCTATAACCCAGAGGAACACCTACGCCCAAATGCACACGGCCTTTGCACTCCATGCAGGTACCCTGAAACCTCCAAGGAACCCATCGGACCCCGGTTCCAAACCCTCGGTGGAGAGGGAACTACAAAGACGCGTGGCCCCTCTGCCTGGGACACTGTCCCAGCAGCATACAACTCACTGGGAGGGCCGTGCGTCCCTCAGCCCCCTGGGAGCCCCTCCCCTGGGAGCAGGGCTGTGGGCAGGCAGGGGTTTTCCTGGGCAGTCCTGGTTCTTCCTGTTGCACCCTGTTTTCCCATGAACGGTGGTTCCGATGATGCATTGTATGGTCTCCCCAGAGGGATGTTGCCGTCCTGTCCCGCCTGCCCACCAGTCGGTAGCAGGACATTTGTCCTTCTAGGGTCTAACCTGCCTTCTCTAAATTCACCATAGTGGGGCCCTTCACTGGCGCAGCCCCTCCCCCTTCCGCTCTCCCAGCACCTCCTATGCATCTGTGGGCCCTCACCTCTCTCCTGGAACATCTGTGGGTCTCACCTCTCTCCTGGAACATCTGTGGGCCTCACCTCTCTCCTGGAACATCTGTGGGTCTCACCTCTCTCCTGGAACATCTGTGGGCCTCACCTCTCTCCTGGAACATCTGTGGGCCCTCACCTCTCTCTCGGAGCATCTGTGGGCCTCACCTCTCTCCTGGAACATCTGTGGGCCTTGTCTCTCTGCTGGAACATCTGTGGGGCCTCACCTCTCTCCTGGAACATCTGCGAGGCCTCACTTCTCTCCTGGAACATCTGTGGGCCTCACCTCTCTCCTGGAACATCTGTGGGCCTCACCTCTCTCCTGGAGCATCTGTGGGCCCTCACCTCTCTCCTGGAGCATCTGTGGGCCTCACCTTTCTCCTGGAACATCTGTGGGCCTCACCTTTCTCCTGGAGCATCTGTGGGCCTCACCTCTCTCCTGGAACATCTGTGGGCCTCACCTCTCTCCTGGAACATCTGTGGGCCTCACCTCTCTCCTGGAACATCTGTGGGCCTCACCTCTCTCCTGGAACATCTGTGGGCCTCACCTTTCTCCTGGAGCATCTGTGGGCCTCACCTCTCTCCTGGAACATCTGTGGGCCTCACCTCTCTCCTGGAGCATCTGTGGGCCCTCACCTCTCTCCTGGAACATCTGTGGGCCTCACCTTTCTCCTGGAGCATCTGTGGGCCTCACCTCTCTCCTGGAGCATCTGTGGGCCCTCACCTCTCTCCTGGAACATCTGTGGGCCTCACCTTTCTCCTGGAGCATCTGTGGGCCTCACCTCTCTCCTGGAGCATCTGTGGGCCCTCACCTCTCTCCTGGAGCATCTGTGGGCCTCACCTCTCTCCTGGAACATCTGTGGGCCTCACCTCTCTCCTGGAACATCTGTGGGCCCTCACCTCTCTCCTGGAGCATCTGTGGGCCTCACCTCTCTCCTGGAGCATCTGTGGGCCTCACCTCTCTCCTGGAACATCTGTGGGCCTCACCTCTCTCCTGGAACATCTGCGGGGCCTCACCTCTCTCCTGGAGCATCTGTGGGCCTCACCTCTCTCCTGGAACATCTGTGGGGTCTCACCGCATCTACGGGGCTTCACCTTGCTCCTGGAGCAAATGTGGGGTCTCACCGCATCTGCGGGGCCTCACTTCGCTCCTGGAGTTCCTCGCTATTTTGTTACTCCCTTTCTATTAAATGTTCAGAAAATGTTTACTTGAAAGTTAGTTACACAGGGCGCTGGAAGCATTTTCCCCACAAAGCAGCCTATGAATAGGCTAAACAAGCCTCAATTATGAAATGATGCATAAGTGTCTGAACGGCAGTGGTGAAGCTGCAATTTTCATCCACAAACAGGAGGCTGCGGGGACGTGCACATTATCCCAAATCTCACCAGGTCTGAAAGGGAGCGGGTTCTGTCCCGGAATGGAGTGTTTAGCTGAGAACTCTAACTGGAAACTGTCTGTCTGTCCTAAGGCACCCGGCTGGAGGAGGCCTGCGGACGTCACAGACTCGGTGGCTGGCTCTGCTTCCATGGAGACCAGGGAGTCGGGAGGTCGGGAGAAGCCCCGGGAGAAAGCAGTGACTCGCTCATGGCAAGCCAGCGACGCCCCCGCCCCCGCCGAGGCCAGGCCCCAGTTACTCTGCGGGAAAGAGGAGACACCCTGCACCGACCAGGAGAGCCCAGAAGGAGAGCCCCGCCGCCGCATCTCGGTTCAGAGGAACTCCATCTTCAATCAGGCCGTGAGACACAGGGGCAAGGGCAAGGCCAGAGACGCCCTGGAACAGGACGCCAGCCGCCCCGCAGGTACCACGTCGCCGTCGCAGCTGCTCCCCTGCGTCTGGTTGGGGTAGTCGGTACCGAAAGGGCCTCGTGCCATGACGGGAGAGTACAAGGCACGGGCCTGAGCAGGAACAGGGCAGCGGCTGGATGGCGAAGCCATCAGCTAAAGAATTCGGATTCCCACAGCCCAGTGCTGTGTGCACGCCAAGAGTGTGGAGCCTCATTTTCCAGTAGATTGGCCTCTATCTTTTTCAGATGAGTTTTTTGCCTTAGGGTGCATGCACTTGCCACAGAGAGAGACAGAGACAGTGAGAGAGAAAATAAAAGATTATCCCCCAGGAGGATGGACACACTGCAAACCCTTCTCTTCCATTCTCCTCTCAGGATCTTAGGCAAGCATGCACACACGCCTGGTGTGATTTTCACCGGGTCCAGGACTCAAACCACAGTTGACTGTGTGGGAGTCCAGCAACATAACTGCTACACCATCAGCTGGCCCAAGGTTGGCTTTTGCTTATAGATTTTTTTTTTTTTTTTTTTTTTTTTTTTTTTTGTCCCAGGACTCAACAAAACATGTCCAGACACACCTGCCTGCTAAGATGGAGATGTGGCCGCCGGGAAAACGAATTTCCTGGTTCTAGCCTGTTCTTTCACTGTCCCTGTGATGGCCAGACTTTCTGCTGCCCTGAAAATACCAGAGGTTAACGCCTCGGGAGCCTCTCTGCAGCAGGTCCGTAATCTCAGACTAGTTCCTGGCCCACCTCACCTGCCTAGTAGATACCACCTGAACACAGTGAGACTCGGAAACCTGTACGATTAAGGTGCATCTGAGCTCCGTGGCGGTTCCTCAGGGCTGGCCCAGGTGGCTGAGCCGGCGGCAGGCTGGGGTCGCAGTGTGCATGACACTGTCCTGGCCCCCTGGGGCACGGCAGCCACCACAGCCATCAGGCTGCCCTGTGTGTGCAGGAGAGGGCAGTCCCGCTTTAGACTCGGGGACTGCGTTCGCTCATTCAAGAGCACTCTCTAAACTCGGCCTCAAGTAGCCATTTGCCACATTTAAAACACCCACAAGGGGCCAGCAGATGGTGTAGTGGGTATGTTGCTGGACTTGCACATGGCCGGCTGTGGTTCAAGTCCTGGACCTGGTGACTTGAAACTCACACTGGGCACATGTGTGCATGCATCCAAGATCCCAGGAGGAGAATGGAGGAGAAGGGATTGCGTCATGGCCATCCTCCCTGGGGGAGGTGATTTCTCACTTTCCCTCTCACTGTCTCTATCTCTCTCTCCGGCAAGTGCATGCAACCTAAGGCAAATTCCTCTGAATAACAAAACAAAAACTCTCACAACATAAGGACTTTGGGGGTCACACAGTGGCCTTGTGGCAACATGCAACACCCTACAAGACAGTCCCTCCAGTCGGAGACCTCCCTGAGTACTCCGAGGAGCACTGTTGCTCACAATTCAGAGCCAACTGGAGGCTGGGGGGCAGATGGTGGTATCAAGACCCCACTGGGGATGAAGCATCTCTCTCATGGAAAAAATAACTAAAACTTACAAAAATAAAAGCACATTTCTTTTCAAAAACAAATAGAGCCTTAAACAATGTTTATTTTCCTCAAAATTCTGAGGCTCCATTAGGTGGTTCTCTTTCTGCTCCAGTTTGTCAGACCTCTGTAGTCAACTGGTGGCTCATCTGAGGTCAGAAGGCCAAGAACTAGCTCACCCCTTTGGGGGTTAGTGAGCTGGCTGGCTGGAGGGAGGCTCAGCTGGGGCTGCATGTCTGCTCCACGCGGCCTCTCATCCTCCAGCAGAATGGCTCGGGCTCGCTCACACAGTAGCAGGGCTCCCAGGGAGCAGAGCAGGTGCGTCCAGGCCCCTTGAGGCCCAGACTCCAATCTCCACAGTCAGCTGACCACACTGTTGGCCTAAGCAGCTCCCAGGGCCAGCCTCGATGAAGGGGGATGGGGACGTTGACTCCACCGCTCGACTATCGTGAGACTTGTGGTTGTGAGCCATTTGTCACCAGCACCAACAAAATTGTGTGCAGAGCCCTGAGATACGTGGGAACAACGAGTGATGAAATACCAGGTGGTCGGGGACTGGGTGACTGGTCCTCTATAGCACCCTCCACTTCTGTGAATATTTGAAACAAAACATACACAGGATGGGAAAAATACATCCTCACATAAAGTCGGTCTCTGCCCTGAGAGACCTGCAGTAGTGCAATGCCGTCATTTCCCTGTGAGGCAGGTGCCGAAGTTTAGAAGAGCGGTAAAGGCCGAGAACTGGACCTTCTGATTGGCCAGGAAGACTTCTATTTTGGAAGTGTCTTGGAGGGTGGTAAGGCAAAGCCAGTGAGAGACAGTAGCTAGTTGGGCAAGGCATGGTGGTCCCCATGACCGCTAGCCTGGCATGTCAAGTCTATTCTTGTTTTTGTTTTGTTTTTTAACAGTATCTATTTTTAAAAACTATTTATTTATTTATTTGTCTGTATTATTATTATTTATTATTATCTTTTAAATTGACCAAAGAGACAGAGAGAGCAAGAGAAGGAGAAAGTGAGAAAGCAAGCTGCCTGGTCCAGGACTCGAACCACAGTCAGCCATGTGGACGTCCAGTACCTTAACCACCACGCCACCTGCCAGCTCCTCAAGGCTATTCTTATCATACCCATTTTACAGACTGGAAAACAACTGGAGGCTCAGAGAGATTGAGACACTCACCCCAAACCATACAACTAGCGAGTCCTAGAGCTTGGAATGGACTTTAGGTCCTTCAAGCCCCCAAAACCTATGCAGATGGACAAGGGGCTAGGACAGCACTGTCCAACAGAAACATAATGTAAGCCACATATGTCATTTAAAACTTCCCAGCGGTGGGGCCAGCAGGTGGCATGGAGGTTAAAGTGCTGGACTCTCACATGGCCAGCCATGGTTCAAGTCCAGGACCCTGCGATGGGAAAATAACACCAGGCATGGTTGCATGCGTGCCCTAAATCCCGAGGAGAATGGAGGAGAAGGGACTGGCGTGCCAACCCCCTGGAGGGTGATTTCTCACTTTCCTATCTCAGTCTCTGTCTCTCCTCAGTAGGTGCATGTGCCCTATGGCAAAAAATCTTAAGGAAAAAAAAATTTCCCAGTGGCTACATTAAAAAGTTCAAAGAAACAGGGAAACCTGATTTTATCAATGCACTTTATCTAACCCAATGTAGTAAAAAACTATTACCATTTTGGTAGCTAATCAATAAAACTATTTTCCATGAGATATGCTACATTCTTTTCATTTTATTTTGCACTAAGACTTTGAAATTTGCTGACTATTCCACACTCGCAGGCCCTCTCAAGTCACTTGCCAAATTTTCATTGGAAATACTTGATCTGAATTTGGATTTCAGAGAATGTGCAGTCAGGAAAGGAGATGCACACCCCGAGTTGTTCCAAACACCCTCAGAGGTTCCCACAACTGAACAGAGTATTTGTTTTACACTGAAATTTAAATGAAGTGAAATAAAATGAAGGACTCACCTCATTGCACTGGCCTCATCTCAATGCGGGGCGGTCACGCGTGGCTAGGGACCAGCCTGGGGACAGGGCAGTGACAGCTCTGCGAGTGGACAGAGCAGCAGAGCAGAGGCCCAGTGGGGTGGCTCTGGGGGCGTGGGGGGGAGGGCTGTGCCACATGAGGCTGGAGAGGGAATTGGGCTTGACGGGGAAAGAGCTCGGAGTCTGTGGCCTCCCCCGGGCAAGCAGAGAGTGTAGAACGGGCCCCTTCACTTCCTGCTGCCTCAAAGGGGCCACTTAGGTCCAGATGTTTATACCAGATTTGCAGGGTTGTTGTTTTGTTTTTTGTGTTCTTTGGTTTTTTTTTTCAGTTTCTTTTTTTTTTTCTTTTTCTTTCTCTCCTCCCTTCCTTTTTCTTTCTTTTTCTTTTTTTTCTTCTTCTTTCTTTCTTTCTGCTATGAGCAAGAGAGACAGAGAAAGAGAGACGCAGAAACCCCTAGGAGGGTCTTTCTCATCGTGTTCCAACCCAGCTTCAGTCTGCCTGGGTCATGGCTGGTCTCGTGTTCAGGGAGGTCTCCAGAAGTGAACCCAGAACCTGCCCGTGTGGGTCAGTCTTGCAAGCCACGTTACTGCTATGCCACCTTCCAGGACCCTGGCCCATAGTTTTGTTTTCAAAGCGACTCCCTCCATTCACCTCCCTGGAGTTAACTCCCCAAGACTGCGATATTTGCTGATCTGGAGTTCAAGGAGAAAACCGTCTGCTCTGGGTTCACGACACGCCTTTGCTCTGGCAGGTGTAGGACACCCCCATTCCACTCTCTAAATGGCTCCTCCTTCCGAAATCCTCCCAGGTTGCCTAGTGATCACACCTGTGGGTGATCCAGCCCTCTGAGGGAAGGAAACTGGACTTATTAATACTGACTGGACCTCAGACACTGCAGACTTAGATGCTAACAGTGCCAGTGACTTCTGTCCAGTGAAACAATAACGCCAGTGGTTACGGCTTTGCTGCCCGCTAAGACATTGACTAGGTTGGTATCTTATTTCCAATGTCTTTTTTCCACTATGTTACATGAATAGTCTTCAAAAAGTCCACGGAAAATGTGTATCATGAAAAATTCTATGTGACTTCAATTTTTTTTTTTTTTGCCCCCAAATAAACTCACATTTTAATTCCATTTTTCCATAACTTTTAAAAGTCCTCGTTTGTGTGTATGTGTAGTTTCTGGCACCATAACTGTTCTTGTCGCAGAGACTGCATCCCAGGTCATTAAATACAGCACAAAGGACAGCAAACCGCCTTCAGGGAGGAAAGGAGGAGGGACGACCCCTCACTCTACTTCCCTTCCCCTCCAGGGTGGCAGTTGCCACAGTCCTTGTCACAGAGAGAACTGCCTGAAACGGGGGATGCCTTCTCACCTGTTCCATTTCTTCAATGTCTAGATTCACAGGGAGGTGGGAAATCTGTCACTGAGCCCCCACCTGAGTCTCCACCAGAGCAGAAAGCCAGCCTGGTGAAGCCGACGCGGACAGAACCCGGAGCCCAGAGAGCGAGGTAAGAGCTGGACCAGGCCGGCCGGGGCCTGGAGGTTAGGGCGTCCTGGACCCGCGGATTCCGAAAGGCTGGCGCCTGTGTGGGCGCACCCAGAACCCTAAAAGGGGAAACGAAGAGGGGACTGCGGTGGCCAGGACCCAGGGGGTGTGATTTCTCACTTTCCCTCTCTCTCTGGCAAGCAAAAGTTTTTAAAAGAGGGGAAGGAAAAGAGCTGGCACTTCAGGAGGAAGGGCCGGTTCAGGCAAAGACAGGCAGGGCTTGCTGCTGTGAAGTCCCAGCAGGGCTACGAGGGTGTGGTGCTAAATGAAACAAAGCAAGAAATTCCGTGATTTTCTTTAAAAAGAAAAAAAAAAAAAAAAAGTAGGGCTGTCCCCATAGGCTGGTGGTTAGCGGTGCCATATGCCTCATGGCCAACCTCAGTTTGAATCCTGACCCTGATGGCTTGAAAAACATGCCGAGCGTGTGTGTCCAAAATGGAGAAATGGAGACGGCTTGCAATGTGACCACACCCCACTGGGGGGCGCTTTCTTCCCCCATCTCTAGTTCTCTCTGATGAGCACCCCCGCCCTCTGGCTGTTACACACACACACACACACACACACACACACACACACACAGCCATTCGTCCTTGGAGGCGGGGAGGGGGCTTTGCCCTTGTCTGAAGCCGTGTGAGGAGTGCAAGAGACCTGCTTGGGAATCGCCAGCCGCTGAGGGACAAGGGACAGGACTGGACTCGCACTCACAAACACCCAGAGCTGAGCTAGCTGAAGTGGCCGGCGTGTGAGTGAGGGGCACTACACCCAGAGCCAGGCAGACAGTGACTTCTCTGAGCCTGGGTGGACCTCAAGGAAGGGAGGCAGCGGTGAACAGCTTAGAAAAGGACTCTGCCCAGGAGGGCTTCTGCTCGGGGCCAGGGGCCTTGGCAGAAAGAGACCGGCCTGAGAGCTTTGTGCGTGCCAAAGAACTGCAGTCAGAGACCCCAGGAGGTATCTCTGAGGACCCCACAAATGCCCAGCATTAGGCAGGGAGGTGGGAGGGGGATGAACAAGAGGCAGAGGCTTCCGGCCTGGCAGGTCTGAGCTGGGAGGAGGGAGGAGTTGACAGTCTGGAAATAACTTTGAGCTGCTCTTTTTAGCACCCAGAAAAAGAGCCCGCTTGCTTCAACCTACTCATGGCCAGAAAAGCTCTGCGTGGTCTGCCCGAGATTTCACAGCCCCCGGGGCAGGCCGTCGGGGGCGCGTGGGGCGGAGGAAGAACTGGGTCCCTAGCTGTCGCACCTGCCAGTGGGCTGCCTCTGCCTGGAGTGCTTAGTGAGGACCAGGTGTTGGCACGTGTCTCGGGAGATCCTGACTGCCTCGAAAGCAGGGGCTGGGGACTCCCCGGCGCCATTTGTCTTCGTTATGTTCTCTAAACTGGATTTCTCTGGCAAGGTGAGTCACAGTGTGTGTGCCATGGGGGTGTTTTCTAGACAAAGTCTTCCCGATGGAGTGCCGGCTTCCAAGAGCTTTGGGTTATTGCTTTCAAAGGTAAAAGCTGTGAGTTCCTCCGGGCCAGGTGGTCCTGACAGCCATGACACCCGCGTTTGTTTGATGGGAGAGGTCTGGGATCCCCGCCAATTCTCAACAGACATTCATTCTGCTCACTCCTGGAAGTCAGATCAGTTAGCCCGGCTCTTCCCCCAGTTTCTGCCTCCCTGTCTTCTTACGCCGGGTCCCGACACGGTGCCAGGGTTGGTTTTGAGCATCTCTTGTTCAGTCTCCCTAGTCCCTTTCCAGAGCATTTAACTCTGCGGTCCCACTGAAGTTTCTTTTGCTCTAAGCTAGAAGAATAACGTTGTCTCCTTGCTCGTTCTGTGCACATCAGTGCAGATTTCAAGCTCTAAGTCCAACAGATGAAAATACCAGCCACCACCACAACAAAAGCCCCTGCACCACACAAGTACCAGGAACAATTAAAGAGAGACTAGAGCATTTACCTCATGCAGACCTTCGAACTTTATCTTCCTGTTCGTCACTCTAGTTAGTGTTTCCATAAAGGTAACTTGTTTAGCACTTTATTGAAGACCATTTACATTTATAAGAAAGTGTATAGATCTTATTTCCATAGCTTAACAAATTTTTATACATGTGTGCACCCACTTGACTGCCCACAAGACCAGATCTAGAATATTCCCTGTCCTGGGAGGTTCCCTTGGAGCCCCTTATCCAGGAATGTCTGACCTCAGACTTTACCATCTTCTGCGTTCTACACCACTGGGTCGGTCTCACCGGTCCCTGAACTTTGTACTCCCGGAATCATACAGCTCGGATTCTGTGGTGTCTGCTTTACGTTGCTCAACATGATTTTTGAGATTCATCAGTATATGTGGATCAGATTATTCTTCTCTGTGGCCGAGAAGCAGTATCACAGCTTGCTTATCCATTCTTCTTTTGATAATATTTGTTTTGCTTTCAGGTTTTTGCTATTAGGATTAAAGTCGCCACAAACATTCTCAGATAAATCTTTTAGTGGATGTGTGCACTCATTTTCTGCAGTGCAGACCAAGGAGTGGAATTGATGGGTCTTAAGATAGATGTATATTAGGCAGGTGTTTATTAGAAACAAATACTTTCCCCCAGTACTTGTACTATTTCAGACTCCCACCACCAAGGCATCAAGTTTCAGTTGCACCAAGTCCTCATCAACACTTAGAATTGTTGGTTTGCATAATCGTATCTGTTCTAATGTATTGTGGTTTCTTGATGTGATCTTAATTCCTCTGTCCCTGATGACTGACACAGCGGGCACCTTTTCATGTATTTGTTGGCCTTTCATGTGTCGTCTTCTGTGTGTGCCCTTTCAAGTAATTTGTCTATTTTTTCTGTTGGTAGTTTTTTGTATATCTTTAATAAAATGTCTTGGTCAGATAGTGTATTGCAAATATTTTCTACTGGTCTATGGCTTATCTGTTAATATCGCTGTCTTTTAATAAGCAGAAAAATTTTATTTTGATGAAAACTAATGTATTAATTTTGTATTGTTTGTTATCATTTCTAAGCCATCTAAAAAGTAGTTGATGACTTCAAGGCCGTGCAGATATTGTCCTATATGTTCTTGTAGAAGTTCATGCTTCTTGTTGTCATACATAGGTCTCTGTGGTTCATGTGGATACCTAGTTCTCTGGCACCCTTTATTTTAAAAGGCCTTTTATTCCCCCAATGAATTGCATTAGTGTTTCTTCAAAATTCCATTGACTGCAGGGAACCAGCAGTTAGCACAATGGCTATGTCGCTGGACTCCCACGTAGTTGACCGCAGTTCGCATCCTGGACCTGGTGGCTTAAAACTCATGCCGGGTGCATGTGTGTGCGTGCCCAAGATCCCGAGAGGAGAATGGAGGAGAAGGGATTGCAGCGTGACCATCCCCCCGGGGGGTGATTTCTTGCTTTCTGTCTCTATGTCTCTCTCTGTCTGTCTGGCGAGCGCATGCGCCCTATAGTGAAAACCTCTCCAAAAAAAAAAAAAAAAATTCCATTGACTGCAGACATATGAGCCTATTTCTGGACTCCTATTGTTTCATTGATCGAATTGCCTGTCCTTCTACCAATACTGCAGTGTCTTAAATGCTGTAGCTCTTTGCTAAGTCTTAAAATCTGCTAGTAGAAGCCCTCCTACTTCGTTCTTTTTAGAGATGATCTTGACTATTTTAAGTCTTGTGCATTTCCATGTAAATTTCAGGATTAGGCAGGAGTGCAATGAGTGGAAAGCTGTCCTAACAGGTCGGCCTGGGAGGCCATGATGTGTGCTGAGCTCCTGTATACGCTCTATCTCACCAGGTGCTCTCACTGCCACCCCTGTTCCACAGAGAAGACTAAGACTACAACATGTCATACCTAGCTGGAGATGGTGCAGCTAGTGAGGCGGCCAGACCGTGAACTCAGGGGCGTCTCCCCTTCCTCAGGCTGCCCAGTGGAGGTGTAGCCAGGGTGGTCTCAGCAAGAAGTGGGGTGTTTCTGTTAATCTGCTAGTGGGGCCAAAGCTGATGACTCCAGTCCATCACTGGATTGGTCCCTTAGAGATCCTCGCACGTCAAGGTGGAATAAGCTGACCTTTATACAGGGGCGAGGTCACACCAGCAGAGTACTGAATGCATTTTCTTCACGTATTTAGAGAGCATGTTCCAGGCTGCGGCGCCATGCTGCTGCCACTGGATGCACGTGGGAAGGTCCTGGCTTCGTGTCCAGAGGCCCCCCTGAGTGCTCGTGGTCCAGGCTGCAGGAGCTGGAGGCAGAGCATGGCAGGGAGACCTGGTCAGGGTCCTCTCTCTGTGTCACTCTCATTTGCAAAAGAAAGGAAGGAAGCTCTTTTAAAAAAATTATATCTATACATATGCACGCACACACACACACACGTGTATACATATATATAAAGAATTGGAACTCTAATATATGCTTTTACAAATTGATTTTTAGTATATAAAATTAAGTTCCCTCATAAAATTTCACCTGGGGAGATTTCTGCGCGTGAGTTGAGCAAGGATCAGCCCTCTTAACACGGGAGCCCACTGAACTTTGCCTTCCTGACAACTGCAGCACTGTCAGAATCCCAGAAAGTTTCGTTCAGGACTTGCAGCGAGGTCTTCAGTGCTCCGAGGCTGCTCAGCCTGCGTCACACGCGACAGTCTTCCTCAGGCTGGAGCAGGCACGGCCAGTGTCACCAACTGTCCTCTCACTGGTCAGACCATCCCTTCCTGGTTCTTAAATACTGTCACTAGTATCCCAGGCCCAACTCCACAGCAATCGTTGCATGGAATCCCTTGTGCAAGCGTGTTGCTGTGAGTCTGAATGCTGAGTCCGGCAAGCACAAGTTTCCGTATAGGAAACGCTGCGTTTCTATGGAAATGCACAGCCACATTGTACAGGAAACCTGGGGGCGGCTTGTCAGGTGTTTATCAATGCTAGTTTGTTGTTACTATGAGATTCTCTTAGTAAAAGGATGTTTAAACACAAGGGACAGACACTGGGTCACTGCGAGGTGGGAGCTGCCTCTTATTCAAGAAAGCTATCGAGGATTTTGCTCGTCAGTCATTTGGGACAGCACAGGAGCTGAAGAAGTGCAGCCTGGTTCTAATCAAGCCTCTAGATCTAACTATCAGTTTTCAAGAAACACAGGAGAGGGAGGAATGGATTCAACAACACTTGGCAGGGACAATCAGCAATACCCAAGCTAGAGGAATGCCCAATCTCTCAATGAACAGACTGCAAGGAGAAAAACAATAAAAGGAGGAAGCAATTCGAAGAAACTAAAGAAACATCGACCAACTGCAATGTATAGACTGCATCGAATCCTTTTCCAAGCACCCACACTATGGGAGGGGAAAGCTTAAAAGGCATTTGGGGGGACAGCAAGTGGTATGGTGGTTAAGGCACTGGTTTCCCAGCTGGCCTCCCTTGGTTCGAGTCCCAGATCTGGTGACATGCTTTCTCACTTTCCCTCTTGCTCTCTCTGTGTCTCTCTGGTGAATGCACATTCCCTATAGGAAATTGTAAAATAATTAGAATAAATAAAATTAAATAATGTTTCTTTAAAAAAAAAGACAACCAGGGAAGTTGGAACACTGATCAGATTCTCGATGGCATCAAACCATCAGAACATTTTCTAGGTGTGTTAACAACTTTATATTTTTTAAGAGTTCTTATCTTTTGGAGATACATTCTGAAACATTTTTTTATAAAATGATATGGCATCTGAGATTTGCTTTAAAATGATCCAGGCCCAGGAAGGAGTAGATGGGAGTGGAGATGGGAGACCGCCGTTGGGTCAAGAACTGTTGAAGGCGAGTGGTGTGTGCTGGGGAGTTTGCTATACTTCTTTGTCTGTGTCAGTATTTGTTCAAAATTTTCTATAATAAAAAGCTGAATTTATTTCATTGCCCGAGGGCATACATGTTTGCCACCCCCATGGGGTGCGGTCATGCCACAGCCCCTTCTCCATTTCTCCGTCCTGTCGGGATTCTGGGCGCACAGGCAAATGCACCTGGACTGTCAAGCCACCGGGGCCGGGATTCAAACCTTCATTGTTCATGTGGGATTTGGCTCCCTTAATGACTAGGCTACAGGACCAGCCTAAAAGTTGAAGTTTTATTATGTTTCTTTAAAAAAAAAAAAAAGAAAAAAAGAAAACTTATTTTTAAACATGATTTCTTCTTCCATGAGAGAGAGACGGGGTGGGGGGGGCACTCCCAACAGGGTTTTCACACCGTGATCTCAGGACCATGGGCACACCTGCTCGATGTGTTGCAAAAGGGCCTGAGGTGTGAGCCAGGGACCCTCCCATGTGGGTCAAGTTGCATCACCACCATCTGGCCCATAAAGCTTATTTTAAAAATAAAATAAAAAGATGGGAGCTTAAATAAACTCTTCCTCAGTCCCCTCCTCCCCAGTTCAGGTTGCCCTTTCCAGGAAGGTGGCAGAGGAGTCGCCTCTTGCCATTGAGGACGGTGGCCCAGGTGAGGTTGGTCTAGGCTCTGCGCAGGCAGGACAATCAGGAGCACCTGGCACAGGTCCAAACAGCAGAGGTGCTCAGGGCTTGCAGACGACTGGTGGCTGGGTGAGTCACGGCCGGATGGATGCATGCACGCGTGCACGCGAGGCTGCAGCTGGGAACGCAGCCACTCACCTCTTGAAGACACACTGCTGCACACTGGTGCAGCAGGGCCCAAGACGGAGCAAAACAAAACTCCGCGAAGCCAGGTCATGGTGCCACCAGGGCAGACGTGTCCCCGCAGCTGTCACTCAGCGGGGTTTGCCTGCCCAGCCGCCCTTTGCAGATAACCTGGTTTCTAGCACCCTTAGTAAGACACGAGACCAGGTGCCCTCAGCAACAAAACACAAATTCAATGTTCTCTCTGGCGTCCCTCCTCCTGGGTGCGGCTTGAGGTCCTGGCCATGACACCCAGTTCTTGGGACTGCAAAGGAAAGACCCTAGCGCACTCAAAAGATCTCAGGCCACCTGGACATGGGGGTGAAGGGAGTTTTAGATTGTCTGTCTCTGAAATTGTTTCTATTTTTACACCGTCTCAGGACAAATATAACCATGACTTATGTTTCACAGTTTATGCGGCTAATTTCATCTCCTCTTGACGGCTATCTTATTTTCAGCACTTCTCAACTTTTTTCCCTCAGGGAAGTTGAAGGGGCGTTTCTTCTTCATCCTTACAGAACAGGCAGCTTGCTCAGGTGTGGGGCTGCAGGGGGACACAGCTCCCAGCTCCCCCTCCTCCTGGCTCGCCCAGTTGGTCAGAGGCTCAAGCCCAAGGGGGCCAAACAGAGCCTTAGGAACCTGCCAGGAGCTCAGGTCTTAAGGGGTCTCCTGGACCTGCTGTCATTAAAGACTATGAGGGGCCGGGTGGTGACAGTGGTCAAACGGTACACTCTATGACGTTGATCCCTAAGACAAGGTTCTGGGTTTGCATTCAGAACTTCCCTGAACGCCTGGGTACGTGTGTGCCCATACCCAGGGCTCGGCTGAGGCTGGGTGTGAACCGGCATCAAAGACCCTGGGTGCTCGCTCTCCTCACTCTCCCCGCTCTTCCTTGTAAAAGGAATCAATAAATAAACTCAAAATGAAAAGCTATGCATGGATTTCAGAATGTTTGCACCGAAACAAATGAAATTTGAATTCCATTTCTGCACTTTCTGAAGTCCCCCACCCTCACAGTAGCGAGCTCTGGGGACCCGAGGGCATAGGCTTTGGTCACAGTTACATCTGCAGCGTTTAAACTATTGCTGCTTCCTCACTTGTTCAACTGCCAGTTTAAGTTCGTCTCGCCTTGTTTTGGTTATTCTTATTTTATAAGCGTTCTTTCCATTGTTACGTTTCTTTATTTTGCCCTATACCTTCCTTCTTATCTTTCTTTTTACTTCACTTATCCTTTACATATTTTCCTTTTATATTTTAGCTTTATGATAAGTACCATTATTCTTATTTATTTTTTAGAGAGTTTTTTGCTACAGGACACATGCGTGTGCTGGAGAGATAGAGAGACAGAGACAGGAAGCGAGAAATCGTCCCCTGAGGCAATCATCACACCGCAATCCCTTTTCCTCCATTTTCCTCTCATGGGCATGCATGCACATGAGTCCCGTGTGAATTTTGAGTCACGGAGTCCAGGACTTGAACCGGTTGACTATGTGGGAGACTAGCAATGTAACCGTGACGCCATCTGCTGTTCCCAATAATTACCATTAACATTCAGAATATCTAATCTTACTTATAATTGTAAGTCCTTTGCCCCCCCCCCCTTTTGTTTCTATCTTACTATTTTTTTTAAAAGTTTATTTATGTCTCAGGACCAGCAGATGGCATAACGTTTATGTCGCTGCACTCCTGCATAGTTGACTGCTGTTTGAGTCCCCGACTCAGTGGTTTAAAATCACACAGGGCATGTGTGCCCAAAATCCTGAGAGGAGAATGGAGGAGAAGGGATTGCAGGGTGGCCATCCCCCTGGGGGGGTGATTTCTCACTTTCTGTCTGTCTCCATGAGTGCACACGCCCTATAGAAAAAAATGTCTCTCTTAAAAAAATGTTTCTTTCTTTCCTGGGAGAAGGAGAGAGAGACAAGGTCTTCATGCTTTTTTCCTGCCCCCAGCATCAGTCTGCCAGCGTTACAAGTGCACATGCATTCCAAGTATGTACAGGGAGACTCGGGGTGCAAGCCGGGACCTTCCCGCATAGCCTCGGCACCCGGGACTGCTACACTACCTCCATGGCTGCCTTCACTTCCCACTCACTCTCCTGAGCTTCTGGGATTTGGTTTTGTTTTACCTTCTATTTCACGTCCTCTTTCTTTCTTTCTTTCTTTCTTTCTTTCTTTCTTTCTTTCTTTCTTTCTTTGTTTCTTTCTTTCTTTTTTTCTTTTTTGGTCAGAGGGCATATGGGTTGGTGGGGAGACGCAAGGAAGCACTCCCCGCCCCCACCCCAACTGCCCCGCAAGGTCTTTTCCCTCCTACTCTCCTTCCCGTAGGGATTTTGGGAACACATGCCCGGCATTTTTCTCAAGCCTCTGAGTCCAGGACTTGAACCATGTGGTCGGCCATGTGGGATCCAGCTGCCTTAACCACCATGCCGTGCACGGCCACTTCTTTTCAACAGCAGTCCATCACACGCCCTTTCGTTTTGCTCGCTTGGCTGTTTATAACCCCTCCATCACCTAAGTTTGGTTCTTTACTATTTTATGGGTTCAATTGACCTTCTATGCATGGTGTTAACTACCCCATTGTTTCTGTTAGTCCCGGTTTTGTATTGTATTGTTTATCTTTCTCTAATTCTTTGGAATTCTTTTTTAAAGGCATTTGGATTTTTTTTTTTTTTTTTTTGATAGTGCAAGTGAGAGGGAAAGAAGGCCACCCTCCACAGGGTCTGGTCATGCCTCCCCGTCACCCCTGGTGGGGACTGAGGACTGAAACTGCAGTCACCGTGTGAGGCCTGGCTTCTCTTGTGCCGTGCATTACCACTGCCCTACGGAGCTGGCCCAGTTGACTCATCTTCAAATGAGGTCAGTAATACTTAACTCATAGGAACATAGGAAGAGAAAGGCAAGTTCATGTCTGTAAAGTGCTGAGAACCCGGTGCCAGTGCTGGGTGCTGGTGACTCGACAGCACTCACACAGGGCCTCTGCACCTGCTGCTCCCACACCCTGCTGCGGCCTGGCTAATTCCATTCACCCTCCAGTTCTTGCTTAGCTTCTTCCACAAAGGCTTCTTTGACCCACCACATCTCCCTCATGCTTCCTGCCCCTGGCTGCATTAGAAACCCCCCTTGCAGCTCCCAGAGCACCCTATAAAACCTCCGTCATAAATACTGGTACATGGTCTTCTGGCTTTTTCTGACCTGTTTTTTTCTAGTAGACAATACTTTGGCTGGACCGTCTTATCCATTGTCATATCCCGGGCCTGAGACAGTCGAGGAATGAATGCGTGACCCGGACGCCCACCGTGGTAGAGTCCAGAACGGGGCACCCTCCTTTAGGTCAGGGATGTCGTTTCAGGACCCGCCTCCACAGGCCCCAGTCTAGGCGTCTCTGTAAAAGGACCCAGAGGCCGGCAGTAGAGCTGCAGCCCCACCTTCAGTGGACAGCAGCCTCCAAGGGCACCGTGTACTCTCCATGTATCGATAGGAGAATGAATAGTTCGTAGTCGGCTGCTCTCAAACAGCAGTCTTTATTTGGGGTAGACTCTTTACCCCTACAAACTAGAGGTTTGGGTTCAGTTCTGTGTAAATTCACTTAACAATTATTTATTGAGCAACTCCACTGTTCTGAGTGCCAGCTTCTATCAGAAAATTCCTTATTTGGGACCAGCAGTTGGCATAATGGCTATGTCGCTGGACTCCCATGTAGTAGATTGTGGTTTAAATCCCAGACCCAGTGACTTAAAGTCACGCCGGGCGCATGTGTGTGCGTACTCAAGATCCCAAGAGGAGAATGGAGGAGAAGGGATTGCGGCATGGCCGTCCACCCTGGGGGGTGATTTCTCACTTTCTGTCTCTCTGTCTGTCTCTCTCCGTCTTTCTGGCAAGCGCACGTACTCTATAGCAAAAACCTCTTGAAAAAAATAGAAAAAAAATAGAAAATTCCTTATTTGGTGACCCACGGGGACTCTGAGCCTCCATCTCCCCTGGCAGCTTCCCAGGATGGCCCAGTGTCCCCAAGTCGACGTTCTGGGATTCCATGGTTGGGTCTTAGTTGTGGCCCTGGTGCATTCCTGCTTGGAAATGTTATGGGCCCCAGTCACCTGGGTCAGCCCCAGGGAGGTGAGGCCTGAACTCTGGCCATGTGTCCCTTTGTTCTAGAAATCTTTAAGGGGCCTGGGGATGGCCACGCCTGTGTGCCGTCCCCCTCACTGGACAGGCCAGTGGCCTCAGTAACTGGGGCTTGCTTCTCATCTTCTGACTCTGGGATAACTACGTGAGGGTTAGTGGGCCTCCTTACTATGTTAAGTTTAAGCGTAAACCTTTCTCTCTGCTGACTCCAGTTTTAAACAAAGCCTTAATCTTTTAGTCAATAACAAACTAAGGAATCTCTGAATCTACCCCGTCCCCAAGGTATCCCGCCTTCTCAGGCCAAACCAATGGATAACCTCCCTGGACTGATCGATGACTTTGATTGTAGCTTCCGCTGTCCTGCAGAATATGAAAGATCTGCTGTAACCCCCCCCTTTCTCAGGGTTTCTTGGATTGTGCTTCCTGGCTATGGTCACTCACACTGGCGTAGAATGGCGTTTTAGAGACTTCAGTTTCCCTGCACATGTTAAATCCTGGAGCAAAACCTGAGCCAGAGAAGATCCCCGCCCTGGGCAGGTCACCCCTAGGCTGAGATCTCGGTCACATTACCTAACTTTTATGAAGGCGTATACGTCGGTTTCATCAGTAACGTGGAAGGTGTATATCAGCCATGTTTTGTTTGTTTCGTTCTTTATGTTGCAGGATTTTTTTGTTTTGCTTTGTTTTGCCATAAGGTGTGTGAGCTCACCAGAGAAAGACAGAGAGAAAGTGAGAAATCGCCCCCTCCAGGAATTGGGGGATGGCCATGCCACAACCCCTTCTCCCCCATTCTCCTCCTGGGATTTTGGGCAAGCACTTACACGTGCCTGGTATAATTTTGAAGCCACCAGGTCTGGGACTCGAACTGTAGTCGGCCGTGTGGGAGTCCAGCGCCTTTAACCACCACACCCCCTGCTGCTCCCCCCCCCTTTTTAACACATCGGTTGTATGGAGTAGCTGTCCCCAAACTGTTAAAACAATATTAAGAGGCAAGTGCACTCATCACATTTCAAAGGTAGATTGATTGATCAAGGCAATTGATCACAGTTCCAAGACTTTGCAGCAAGAAGAGGATGGAATCAGAAATTAAAAAAAAAAAAAAAGCTTCAAGATACTGCTTGGTAAACAATAGCATTTCCGTGTAGACATTGACATGTGAAGTTAACTGATGTTGTCATAGGATGGGAGAGTGTTGAGCCGTGTTGCAAAGTCCTTGGTTCTTTGGGTCCAGATCACTAAAATTAGAGACTGGAACCTAGGTGCAATATAAAGCCACAAACAATAAAAATAGGTAGGAAAGAGAATTTAATAGGAAAGAAAGATTTTAGAAAAGAAGTACATCCAAAAGACTTTTGGGCGGCCAGGTTGCAAGGTAGTAACTGCGTTTGGAACTGGTTAGGTGGTGGTACTTGTATTAGAGAGGTGATCATGAATATTTAACAGTGGGGGGTCTGTCACATGATCTATGTCCTTTGTTTGAATTCTTGGACTTTCTCCCAAGGTTGTACATCTCTCTCACAGGTGAGGAATTTGAGGAATTTGATTACCTAACTGCGCATGCCCAGTATGAGCCAGGATGTTTAATTAAGATAGGCTGCTCCATTAGTTTATGGCTCAAGTGGGGATTAGGATGTTGACCAAAATGTTTGGTTGTGTCTTTTTGTAAGACAGAAATTTACAATCATCCGTATGTATCCTCCTCAGGTACCAAGGAAGGAAAATGGTATTTGCCCCGCCTTCCCTCCCGGAGCCGGGGTTGGGTGGGAAGAAGGCGGCTCAGGGAGGGTTTGGGTGTAACTCCTGATAAACTGCGATTGATGTGACAGGTGTCCTTCTGCTGTGCTCGTAGGGCTGCCCGCTCATGACTCGCTAACCGCCTACCACAATGTAAGATTTAAAACACAGCATTGGGGCCAGCAGGTGGTATAGTGGTTAAGGTGCTGGACTCCCACGTGGTCCGCTGTGGCCAAGTCCCGAACTGGCAGCTTAGAACTCAGGCTGGGCATGTGTGCATGTGTGCTCAAAATCCTGAAAGGAGAATGGAGGAGAAGGAATTGCAGCGTAGCCATCCCCCCAAGGGACTGATTTCTCACTTTCTGTCTCTCTGGGAAGCACATGTGCCTTATAGCAAAAATCTCTCTAAGACAAAACAGAACAAAACAAAACCAAATAAATAAACAAACAATGTGGCATTTCTGTGAGAGCAATCAGTATCTCTATTAAAAGGAGCCGGCTTCCGGGCCAACCCTGTGACACAGTGATTGCATGCTGTGTATAGAAAACTGGATCCCACATGACTGAATCCAGTTCAAATTCCAGCCCCAGAGCCTTGGAAAACAAGCCGGGCAAGTGTGCACGCCCAAACCCAAGGGGTGGAGAAATGGAGGAAAAGGATTGTGGCCATGCCCATGGTCCATTGCGGGAGGGTGCTTGCCCTCTCTCTCTCTGGCTAGCATATATATGCTCTGGCAATTAAAAATAAATCCCAGCTGTTTTTATAGATCATCTCCAGAAATCCTGGAGTTATGCCCACGGGTGGGGAAAGGAGTGTGCCATTGATTAAAAAAGCATCTGGGCCTGGGAACCAGCAGTTAGTGTAATGGCTATGTCGCTGGACTCCCACGTAGTCGACCGCGGTTCGCATCTCGGACCCGGTGGCTTACAACTCACGCCGGGCGCGTGTGCGTGCGTGCCCAAGATCCTGAGAGGAGAATGGAGGAGAAGGGATTGCGGCGTGACCATCCCCCCTGGGGGGTGATTTCTCGCTTTCTGTCTCTATGTCTCTCTCTGTCTGTCTGGCGAGCGCACGCGCCCTATAGCAAAAAAAAAAAAACCTCTCCAAAAAAAAAAAAAAAAAAAAAGCATCTGGGCCCAGCAGGTGGCGTGGTGGGTAAGGGTGCTAGATTCCCATGTGGCTGACTGCCGTTGGAGTCCCTGGACCTGGCAGCTTGCTTTCTCACTTTCCTCCTCTCTCTCTTTCTCTCTCTCACTCTGTCCCTCTCTGGTCACATTAAAATAAATGAATAAAGTTAAATTTAAAAATAATAATTAAAAAAAAAAGCACCTGAACTTTCGGACAGCAGGTGGTACATGGTTAAGGCACTTTACCCGACACTTTGCTTTGAGTCCTAGACCCAGCACCTTGAAAATCATGCCAGGGATGTGTGTATGCCCAAAATCCAAAGAGGAGGATGTGGGAGAAGGGGTTGCAGCATGGCCATCCCCTATGAGGAGGGGGAGAATTTCTCAGTCTCTCTCCCCAGTGAGTACATGTACCCTGTGGCAGAAATCTTAAAAAACAAACAAACAAAAAAAAAGTGTCTGAACTTCATCTACATCATCCTATTCCATGGGATTGCCTTGGGAAATCAATAAAAAGAACATTTGGAAAACATTTAAAACAGCTGTCGACACACAGTAGGTGCTGAGTAAAACAGGCGTCTGCTATAGTCTGAGAGGCTTGAACTCCCTCCCGTCGTCCTTGGAGCCGATGTGCGTATGTCTAGTTCTCGCTCTGAGGCGCCTCCTGACTCCACCAAGCACATGTTGCAGGTCTCAGCCTGAGGCTTGAGCCCTACCCAGCCTCCAGCAGAGCCCTGCTAAGGCAGCGGGAAGGCCTCCAGCCCCATGTAGCCCTTTGGTAGCCCGGATTGTATCGCTGGCTGGGCCAGGCCCTTCCCAGCCGTGGGCTTGGGCTGTATCATCTGGACTCGCCTCCGCCCTTCAACTCTGCTCAAAAATGCCCACTGAGCTCCATTTTGATATCACACCCCTGGCTTATGTTAAGAGATGCTATAAAAAACTGCCACTGGGACCAGCAGTTGGCGGAATGGCTATGTCACTGGACTCTCATGTAGCCGACCGCGGTTTGAGTCCCGGACCCACGCCGGGCACATGTGCGTGCGTGCCCAAGATCCTGAGAGAAGAATGGAGGAGAAGGGATTGTGGCGTGACCATCCCCCCTGGGGGGTGATTTCTCGCTTTCTGTCTTTCTGTCTCTCTCTGTCTTTCTGGTGAGCGCACGCACCCTATAGCAAAAACCTCTCCAAAAAAAAAAAAAAGCCACTCAAAATTCCCGCTCTGAGCCACCGGTGGCACGGTAGTTGAGGTGGTTGGTTCCCATATAGCCAAAGACGCGGTTCCAGTACTGAACCTGGAGGCTTGAAAATCATGCCAGATACGTGTGTGTGCACCCAAACTCCCGAGAGAAAAATGGAGGAGAAGGGATTGCAGCATGACCATCCCCTTCGAGGGGTGCTTTCTCCCTCCCCCTCTCCCTGTGGTGAGCACATGCACGCTGCAGCAAATAAAAAGTCCCTGTTACGTAGACCACAGCAGTGCACCTGACCACGCCGCTCTTCACGCGGGCCAAGAACCGTGGGAGAGGTGGCTTCTTTCATCCTCAAATGATGTCCCAGGATGTCCACTGCACACGGGACAGGGATGGGGGTGACGCGGTCCCGGGCACCCTGGTGGTTCCGTAAAACCCACCCCCACACTCCTTTTTCTCTCTCTGATGTGGGTAATTGGCACGGTCGACCCCTCAGTCCTGACACTGTCAGTCAGGCGACTGCAAACCTCCCTGTAAGATCTGCCACCACGGCGGAGAAAGTGGCCCACACTATCTGGGCGGGCGGCACTGCTATGCGGGGACGCAGGGCCTCCCAGGTCGTGAAGTCACGTGTCCGCAGAGAGCAGGCCGGCACGCCCAGGACCGGGGAAAGCTGAGAATCCCCCCGAGCGTGAGCAGTGACACCACCAGCTGCAGGTGCGCTTTGCAGGGAGAGTCTGCCCATCTAAGAGGACTCGGGCAGCTCCGGGCCGATGTCTGTATGGAGACCCCCGGACTGAGGTAGCTCTGGCCCCAGACAGGGCTAAAGGGACAGCAGCTGTGGCCCAGGGTCCCAGGGTCCCAGAGTCCGTCCAACTGCAGTCTCTACTCTGACAGTGCCCACCTCACAAAGCGAACAGTGGCACTGGTTGTCTTCATCATTTTTCTGACATTGACCTGAAGGGAGGTGTGGAGTCCCCTTCAGGGTGGTGCCCCCTCCAGGGTGGTGCCCCCTCCAGGGTGGTGTCCCCTCCAGGGTGGTGCCCCCTCCAGGGTGGTGCCCCCTCCAGGGTGGTGTCCCCCTCTCAGGGTGGTGTCCCCTCCAGGGTGGTGTCCCCTCCAGGGTGGTGTCCCCCTCCCAGGGTGGTGTCCCCTCCAGTGTGGTGTCCCCCTCCAGGGTGGTGTCCCCTCCAGGGTGGTGCCCCCTCCAGGGTGGTGTCCCCCTCTAGGGTGGTGTCCCCTCCAGGGTGGTGTCCCCTCCAGGGTGGTGCCTTCTCCAGGGTGGTGTCCCCTCCCGGGTTGTGCCCCCTCCAGGGTGGTGTCTCCTCCAGGGTGGTGTCCCCCTCCCAGGGTGGTGTCCCCCTCCAGGGTGGTGTCTCCTCCAGGGTGGTGTCCCCCTCCCAGGGTGGTGTCCCCTCCATTGTGCTGTCCCCCTCCAGGGTGGTGTCCCCTCCAGGGTGGTGCCCCCTCCAGGGTGGTGTCCCCCTCTAGGGTGGTGTCCCCTCCAGGGTGGTGTCCCCTCCAGGGTGGTGCCTTCTCCAGGGTGGTGTCCCCTCCCGGGTTGTGCCCCCTCCAGGGTGGTGTCTCCTCCAGGGTGGTGCCCCCTCCAGGGTGGTGTCCCCTCCAGGGTGGTGCCCCCTCCAGGGTGGTGTCCCCTCCAGGGTGGTGCCCTCTCCAGGGTGGTGTCCCCCCTCTCAGGGTGGTGTCCCCCTCCAGGGTGGTGCCCCCTCCAGGGTGGTGTCCCCTCCAGGGTGGTGTCCCCCTCCAGGGTGGTGCCCCCTCCAGGGTGGTGTCCCCTCCAGGGTGGTGTACCCTCCAGGGTGGTGCCCTCTCCAGGGTGGTGTCCCCTCCAGGGTGGTGTCCCCTCCAGGGTGGTGTCCCCCTCCAGGGTGGTGCCCCCTCCAGGGTGGTGTCCCCTCCAGGGTGGTGTCCCCTCCAGGGTGGTGCCCCCTCCAGGGTGGTGCCCCCTCCAGAGTGTAGTCTCATATCGGATGTTTGGAGCTCAGCAGCGGCTGGCCCCGTGCCAGATGCCAGGAGGTGCTGAGGCCCGGCCTCTGCTGAGCTGTGTCGCTAATGGAAGCTTGACAGTCACTCGCTGAAAAAGTTCCTGAGCAGGTGGCAGGTACCACAGATCGGCAGCCCTCCCTGGCCATGCGTGTTCTGATCACAGGGTGAAGTCAATCACACGCTAGTGAAAAAGAGACAGGACTGAAAGACGAGGCCAGTCTGTTTGGATGGTGACAGTTTCACTTTTTTTTTTAAGTCATCAGAGGGTGCACACCCTTGCTGGAGACAGGGAGGGAGAGAAAGGGAGAAAGCACCCGGTAAGGGGATGTGGCCACACCACAATCCCGTCACCATTTCTCCACCCTAGCACGTGCCTGGTGTAATTTTCAAGCTTCCAGGGCTGGGATTTGAACTTCAGTTATAGGGGATCCGGCTCCCTTAACCTCTAGGCCACAAGCAGGTTCCTGATGGTGACAATTTTAGATCAAACTGTCTTAGATAGATGCAGGGGACCGGCAGTGGCGAGGGAACCTCTTGGGAGTGACCCAAGGACCCTCCCCACCGCTACCCTGCCCCCATGGACCTGGAATGGCAGTGCCCACGGGGAGGGTTTTCTGCTTTGGTTGCCTTTTCTCTAAGAACGGAGGCTGTTGTCTCACCTGCCTGAGGCAGGGGCTGGACTGAAAGACCCAGGAGGCCCCTCTCTGCCCGTCCCTCACCTCCCGGTCAAGGGTGATGCAGAGCTATCAGCACCCCGCCCCACACCCCACAGGGACATGGGCCAGGATTCCGGAGGGAGGAGGCTGGGAGGCTGCAGAGCCGGCCTCTGCCCACGCAGCAGCCCCCTCCTCATTCTTGCCTGGATTCACACTTTCTTCCTTTCATACAGAATGAACCCTGCTCAGAAACGCTCACGAGACCTCACAGCACTTCGCATTTGTTAGTTAGTTAGAAAAACATAGCAGCCTAAGACTAGCACCAGGCGAAGACATGAGAGTATTACTCACAAAGGAAGAGTGCAAAAAGACCATAAACAAAAATATCAACTTTACTAGTAAAGGAAGAAATGTCAAATAAAACAAGTTTTTTTGTCGTCTGTCGAACTAGTACCTTGAGAAAAAATCTTTTAAAAAATGTTTTGTTTTTTTGCTATGAGAGAGAGAAGGATGGTGATAAATCAACCTCCTCCCTGGGGGCATGGCCACGCCACGGTCCCTTCTCCTCCATTCTCGTCTCAGGAGTTTGGGCACGCACGCCCACACGGCGTGATTTTCAGGCACCTGGTCTGAGACTCAAACCGCCATCAGCCATGTGGAAGGCCAGCACCTTAACCCCCACGCCACCTGCTGGCCCTGAAAATTTCCTAAAGCTGAGCACTGGAAAGAGTGCAGAGAGGCGGTCAGACGTAACCCTGCAAACCCTTTGTCACCTCGTAGCGCACAGGAAAGCAGTCAGAATGCTCCCGATCTGTCCTGAGTCTGCCCGAGAGCATGCCCAGAGACCAGGCAGAGCATCAAGTCGGGTGACCAAGGCCATTTTGTTTTGCTTTGTTTCCCTTTTTTTTTTTTCTTTTGCCAGAGTGCATATACACAAACCAGACGAGAAAGAGAGAAAGTACACCCTCAACAGAGCACGGCTATGCTGCAATCCTTTTTCCTCCACCTTGCCATCCCATCAGGACTTTGAGTACACACACACACACACACACACACACATGCGTGCACACACGCACCTGGTATGTTTTTTTTGGGGGGGAGGAGAGGCTTTGTTATAGGATGCGTGTGCTCACCAGAGAGATACAGAGAGACAGAGAGAGAGAAATCACCCCCCAAGGGGGATGGCCATGCCGCAATCCCTTCTCCTCCATTCTCCTCTTGGGATCTTGGGCACGCATGCACATGTGCCTGGTGTGAGTTTAAGTCACCGGGTCAGGCCTTGAACTGCGGTCAACTACATGGGAGTCCAGAGACATAGCCATTATGCCAACTGCTGGTCCCGAAACTGGTATTTTTTTTTTTTGAGAGTTTTTTTTGCTATAGGGCACGTGTGCTCGCCAGATAGACAGAGAGAGACAGAGAGACAGAAAGCGAGAAATCACCCCCCGGGGGATGGCCACGCCGCAATCCCCTCTCCTCCATTCTCCTCTCGGGATCTTGGGCACGCACGCACACGCGCTCAGCGTGAGTTTTTTAAGCCACCGGGTCCGGGATTCGAACCACGGTCGACTACATGGGAGTCCAGTGACGTAGCCATTACGCTAACTGCTGGTCCCAAAACTGGTATGTTTTTCAAGCCAGGATTCGAGACTCATACCGTGGTCAGCCATGTGGGGTCCTGCTCTGTACAACCAGCACTTAGCCATGCGCTGTAGCCTGCCCCCAGGGAAAGTTCCGAGTCCCTTCTGTGACCCAGACTTTGTTCTAGGTACTGGGGACTCAGTGAACAGAAAGAGTGGGCGCTCTATCTTTGGGGGTTGGGGGGCTCACATCCCAGCACGTCCTGGCAGCCTTGAGCTCCGAGGCTTGGCAAGGCGTGTGGGAGAGTGGCATGGCAGTAACACAACACCTCCCAAGACGGACTACACGGGAAGGTTCCGAGTTTGCGTCCGGAGACCTCCCCGAGCGCTGGGCATGTACGTGGCGCGACTGGGGGCTGGCTGAAACAAGCGTGGGGTCGCAGAGACAGCCTCACTGGGATGCTCGCTCGCTCGCTCTCTTGATCTCTCACTCATGGGAGAAATAAACTTTTCAAAATGTGCTACTTCTCTAAATATTTGTTTTCCTCCTTCCCCCAAGATTTTCACACAAAAAAAATGTAAACGTGTAGAAAACCTGCAAGAACAGTACAGTGAACTCCCAGATGCTCTCAATCTAGGTTCAAAAAATTAACCCATTCCCTATTTGAACTCTCTCCCCTTTCTTCTCAGCTGTAGGAAGGCAAATTGCAGATATTAAGATTCTTCACCCTACGTGTTCGGCAAACAGCTTCTAAGAATAGGCTGTCCTTCCACACAACCACAGTGTGGTTACCACCCCTGAGGCAATCAGCCATCATCCTAATGAGTGTATTACCCCGGCTATACTGAAGCATGCTCGACTGTCCCCAACACGTCTCTGACGACTGGGACCTGTGAGTCGAGATCTAAGCAGTTGCGACCCCTGCATTCGCTGGTCCGCTCTCTTAGACTCCTGGATCCGGAGACGAGCGTCCCTTTCTTGTTTTCTGGGCTGACTCTGAGATCCTGCTTAGTGTCGCACGGTGGCCTGGAGTGGACCTATTTGACTGCTTCCTCTTGTGCTATTTAATGTGTCCCTTTACTCTGTTTCCTTCAAACCGGGAACAGAGTTAAGATTTGATTAGATTCAGGTGAGACATGGGTGGCGTGGCCACATCTGAGTGACATGCCCTCCCTGCTGCACCCCGTCAGCAGGCCCCGATGTCCTGTGGCCATCTTCCTGATGCTAAATTGGTTCATTTGATTAATTTAGAAGCTGCCAGAATGCTCCAAGATTTGCTCTATTTTGTTTTTGAGTATCAGTACGAACTTACGCAGTTGTTTTTAAATCAGTACCACCAGATTCTACTTGATGTTCAAACTATCACAAACCTGGCCATTGGGAGCCGTCGAGGTGGCCACACTGTCCCTTTGAGCACTTCCTTGCTTTCTGATACAGCAAGACACTTTCTGTACTTCCTATAACCCAGCCTGGAGCAGGCCATTTCTAAGAAGCCCTGGTTCCCTTTAGTGAAGAACAATATTTAGAATCAAGGCACGGAGGCTAGGTGTGCTAAGTACTGCTGGTCGGTCACTGCTTCGAGGACTTGTCAGTGGCAGAGCTAGGAAATTGTGTGTGTGTGAGAGAGAGAGAGAGAGAATGAGAGACACAGAATCATACAGACCTCTAACTCCAGGCTCACATACAGTGACCCTTCATCCTTTCCCTCTCCACACTTGCATCTCACACTGAGAATCCCGGTTCTCAACGTCAGTATATCGTAGAACATTGCTCTATTCCACACACACATGAATGATTTTTTTTCTGTTGTTTTTTGTTTTAGAGCGAGATTTTGGCTACAGAGCAAAAATCGCTTCTCCATTCTCCTCTTGGGATTTTGGACCTGCGCACACATACACCCAGCTTGAGTTTTAAGCTGCTGGATCTGGGACTCAAAGCACAGTCAGCTCTGTGGGAGTCCAGCGACGTAGCCATTGCGCCCTCTGCTGGCCCAGAAGTGATTTGGAGCTACTCTGTCCGCACCATAACCAGTGATGAATCTACTGTGCCGGTCTCCGGGCTGCAGTGGCTAAGTGCTCCACACCGGCCTGCTTAAAGCACAGACACCAGAAGTGCAGCCACGGGCACTGGCAGGGGCGCAGCCCCGGAGGCTGTCGGGAGAGCCCAGTCCACGCCTCTCTTACGGCTTCAGGTGGTTGCTGGCAAACCCTGGGCGTTCCTTGGTTGGTGGATGGATCATTCTGGTCCCTGCCAGCGTCGCCGTGTGTTCTTCCCGTGTGTCTGTGTTGCTGGGTCCAAGTTTCTCACTTCGCCTAAAACACTAATCACATTAAGTCCCATTCTCATCCGGGCGTGACCTCAGCTTAACTTCATGACACCTGCAGTGACCCTGTTTCCAAATCCAGGCACACTTAACCCGTACCAGGGCTGACTAGAACGTCCTTTTTCAGGGTACACACGTCAGCTCACAGCACCACTGAGCAAAGTTCTAGAGTTCTTCTTTTTCTAACCTGAGAATAGATCTCAGGAAGTGTATAAAGATAGAGCACCATGTTTAAAAATTATTTAAATCTAATTTTCTTTTTGGCTGGGTGGTTGTGTTACCACAAAGACTCATTTATTTTTATTTATTTTCCATTCTAGAGTTTAACTTTTTCCATAATTTTAGATTTGTTTTATTATTTGAATAGGTTAAACATCTACATGGTTTATAAGTCAAAACTATATAAAAAGGGATATTCAAAAAAGTCTTCACAGGCTTAAGGAAGCCGAATCTCACATGGCCAACTGCTGTGTGATCCCGGCCCTGGCAGCTTGAAAAACACACGGGGCACGTGTGCATGCAGGCCCCAAATCCAGACAGAACGGAGACACGGAAGCGAAGGGACTATGGTAGGACCATGCCCGTTGGGGGAATTTTCTCTCCCTCATTCTCTGTCTCTCTGGGCTAAATACATGGCATTTAAAAAAAGGGGGAGGATGGGAACCAGCAGTTAGTGTAATGGCTATGTCGCTGGACTCCCACATAATCGACCGCAGTTCGCGTCCCGGACCCGGTGGCTTAAAACTCACGCCAGGCGTGTGTGCGATGCCCAAGATCCCAAGAGGAGAATGGAGGAGAAGGGATTACGGCGTGACCATCTCCCCTGGGGGGTGATTTCTGGCTTTCTGTCTCTCTGTCTCTCTCTGTCTGTCTGGCGAGCGCACACGCCCTATAGCAAAAAACCTCTCAAAAAAAAAAAAAAAAGGGGGGTGGAGGAGTGGGAGAATTACTCTATACCCTAATTGTGGAAACAACTGGTTTTATTAATTTCTCTCTTTTTCCTTTCCTGTGTTCCATTTTTGGGGGAAAATGTTTACAATTGTTACATTTCTCACTTTTAACTCAAAGTCAGCCGCTGCATACACTCTCACGCTCGCTTCCTCCACTTAGTCCTGGACGTCTTCATGTCCGCGTAGACGCCGTACGCTCTCACATTCGCTTCCTCCACTTAGTCCTGGACGTCTTCGTGTCTGCGTAGACGCCGTACGCTCTCACGCTCGCCTCTTCCACTTAGTCCTGGACGTCTTTGTGTCCGCGTAGACGCCGTACGCTCTCACGCTCGCCTCTTCCACTTAGTCCTGGAAATCTTCGTGTCCGCATAGACGCCGTACGCTCTCACACTCGCTTCCTCCACTTAGTCCTGGAAGTCTTCGTGTCCGCGTAGACGCCGTACGCTCTCACGCTCGCCTCTTCCACTTAGTCCTGGACGTCTTCGTGTCCGCGTAGACGCCGTCCTCGTTTCCATCTCCACAGCTGCCCTCAGACTCCATCGTGTGACCGTAAACAGTGTGTACAGCCAAACGGGTGCTTCGGTTGTTTCCATATTCTGCTCTCAGAAACAATGCCACAGGGGTCAGCAGGTGGTGTAGTGGTTAAGGTGCTGGGGCTCCCACATGGCCAACCATGGTTCAGGTCCCAGAGCCGTGGCATGAGTGTGTGTGTGCCCAAAATCCCAGGAGACTGGAGGAGAGGGGATGGCGGCATGGACATCCCCCAGGAGGTGGTTTCTCACTGTCCTCTGTGTCTCTCCATCAAGCACAAGCGCCCTATGGTAAAAATAATAGTAAACATAAATTACCTAAATGATTATAAATAAGTAAATGATGCCACCACGAGTCACTTCGTGTGTGTCAGGGTGTGTGTCACTGGGGAAAGTTCTGGAAGTGGAATGACTGGGGCGAAGGGTTGACGTGTGTAGTCCGGCTGTCATTCGATTCCCTTCCAGGCCGGATGATCTTTTTCCTCCCGTTGGCCATGGCCACCCCAGGCTTTGCCTGCTTCCTGAGTTTCAGTCTGCCAGTGCAGTAGATTTCCGTCCAGAAAACCTAGCGCCTCCGCCTGTAAGACAGCCTCTCAGTTAAAGGAGATGCGTGCGGAAACGAGGCCTGGTTTAAAGGGGGGACGGGCATCCCGAGGTGTTCTCAGCAGGAAGGAATTTTCCGTTCTGTCCTGCCGTCCACTGACTCATGCCTGTGGAGAAGGCTCCTCTCTCCTGGTAAGAAGCCATCACTCCTCACACACAACACTCCGTCAGTGACAGGTGAAAGTCTTTTCGGAGAAAACATGCTGATCTCAAATCCAAGCATGTGTTTCTGGAGAGCTGAAGACCCTCCTTTGCGCGCAGGAAGGAGGGCAGGAGAGACCCTCTTAGGGCCATCTTCGTGCCAAACCAGACAGGGAACAGGCCCAGAGAGTCCACTGACTCCGTGACGAACGGAAGCCACTCCAAGGGCCGGGCCACGTCTCAGAAACAGCAATCGTTTTACAGCAACCTTCCCCAATGGAAAAGCTGAGACACGGCTTTAAAATTAGGAAAAGAAACACAACTGGTCTGTTCAGGGGAGGAGTGAATAGTAACTAGATAAAAAAAAAAGAAAGAAAGAAAGAAATTTCTCTTCTCTACCGTGAGACAGTTTTCCCCCAGAAGGTGATGGAGCTTTAGCTACAGGGGCCCAGCAAGGAGAGCCGACCTGTGTCAGAGGAGAGCCAAGGGGCTGGCAGAGGTCTCGGCTGGGACTGCCCGAAGAACGCCTGCAGGCCGTGAAGCCTCACCAGGCCCCGTCGCTCAGCAGCCCTGTGGTCTCCCAGCAGATCGCGGGGGGACCCAGGGGCTCTCCCTGCACATCAAGGGCACAGAATCAAGCAGGCCAGGTCTGGTCTCCATGCACATCCCAGGAGGACCTCCTATAAAGTGGCCGGCGCCTGAGGAGAAGCCCCAGCGACACCACAGGAGCCCCTAAGAATGAGCAAGTACAGCCAGGAGGGATGGGCTTCACGGAGGAGGCATCTGGGCCAGGACAATGGGGCATAGCAGTGTAGGAAGGCAAGGAAGGGCTCGTGCTGTCAGGGAAGGACGCCCCAAAGGGATGTAGTGATTTCTTTCCTTTCTCTTTTGCTTTGTTTACGTATTTACTTATTTTGCTATAGGGTGTGTGCACTTGCAGGAGAGGGACAGAGAGGGAACGCGAGAAAGCACCCCTTAGCGGGGATGGCCACAGCACATCCCTTCTCCTCCACTCTCCTCGCAGGATTTGGGGCACACATGCGCACATGCCCACATGTTTTCAAGCCTCCGGTTTGGGACTCGAACCGCATAGTCGGCCATGTGGAATCCGGCCACCTGAACTCCATGTCAGCCGCTGGCTCATGGAGGGATTTCTTTGATGCTATCTCTGATGGGACAGACTGTGGCTTCAGCTGAAAGGAAGAAGCAGTCTGGTTGGGACATGTCCATGTGGATCTGTAGAAAAAAGAGGAAAATTTCTGGGAAAAGGGCTATTTTTATAATAGCAGATTAGAACATTAGTTAAGTGACTTCGTCTTAATGATGCCAGGAAGTAATTTACTGTAAAATTTGAATTCGTGATTCTTTGGAAACTGAAGAGCTTTTTGAAAGAGAGATTTATATAATGAACTGAGGTATTTTCCCCCGAGGAGACCTGGAGGAGATAAAATGACCCAGCCCCCATTCTCAAATTCATCAGGATCCCTACAGTTTGTGAACACTTTAAACTCTTGCTCTAAATTTATGCACACAGAGGGATTGGTGTTGTTTTTTTTAAGTAACTTTTCCCCCTTATTACATAAGTGACACATTTATTGCAGAAAAAAATTTTAAACGCCCATGAGTAAAAAGAGGAAAATTCCCTCGGAATCTAACCAACGAGCTACAAATACTGTGAAATATTTTTGGTGCTCATTCTTCTAGTCTTTTTAAAAGTATATATGCAGGCTTACAATTCTACATATAGAAGTCTATTTATAAACAAAATAAGATTAGTTATTACCATCTAGTTTTGGGAATCTGCTTTTTATTTGACATATTGTGGTATTATGGATCTCTTTCCAGATTACTCGTCTTCTAAAGTCATTTTTTTAGTTGCCAGAGGGCATGTGCACTCGCCAAAGAGAGACTGGAAACTAGGGAGGGGAAGGGAGAGAGCACCGCTGGATGGGTCGATGGGTCCTAGTCGGGCTGCAGTCCCTTCTCCACTGCTCCACCCTGTCAGGATTGTAGGTGTGCACACATGCGTGGTTTCAAGCGACTTGGTCCAGAATTGGAGTCACAGTCATCCACATGGGATTTGCCTCCCTTAACCACAAGGCCATGGGACTGGTCCTACAATCTTGTTTTGTTTTGTTTTTGCTTTTGCCATAGGGTATGTGCACTCACTAGAGAGAGAAAGCGAGAAATCATCCGCAGGAGGATGGCCACACTGACATCTCATTCTCCTCTCAGGATTTTGGGCACTTACGCAAACACACCCGGTGTATTTTTCAAGCCATTGGGTCTGGGACATGAACTGTGGAATCGGCCATATGGGATCCAGCACTCCAACCACCACACCACCTGCTGGCCCCCTGAAATAATTTCTAATGCTACAACATTCCATTTAAGAAACACGTCATAATTTAAAGTCTTCTATTATTGGACACTAAGTTTGCTCCAAGTACTTCCCTGTTACAAATAACACTATACTAACCATTTTTGAAGCTAATTTTTTTGCACAAACTCTTAATAGTTTGTTAGGATATAGTCCTAAAAATAGATTCTCCTTGCCAAAGTCAACATTTGTAGATATGCGTTGTCAGATTGCCCTCTGGAAAGGTTACACGGCTCACACTCCCACCCCCAGAAACAAATGACGGCTCTCACGCTTTGGTGACCACTGGCTGTTCATTCTTAAACCTCTTTGATTGCTGTTGTTCCCTGAAACATAAAACATTGAAATATCCTGCTTTTTCTTTGTGATAACATTCATTTAGTTTGTGCCACTCTGTACACTACTGTCACCAGTTCCCTTATCAGGCTTTTCGGCATACGGATACTAATAGCAGCCGAAAGCTCTGAACTCTTTAGAAGAGAAGGACTTTGTCAACTTTATGCTGAGCAATGACCTGCTCCGAGATTTCGTGGTACACCTCACCTTGTCACTAATATTTCTCCTCAAATGGCCCATCTCGACTGAAAACATAGACTTTTTACTAGACCCTAAATTCTCAAACAATTTGTCCTGGAAACTCAACAAAGAATATATTTCTACAGGATGTTAAAGTCGAAATGATTGTTTCAAGAGGAAATTCAGGGACCCGCAGTTAGCATAATGACTATGTCGCTGAACTCCCATGTAGTTGACCATGGTTCGAGTCCCAGACCCAGTGGCTTAAACTCATGCTGGGCATGTGTGCATGTGTGCCCAAGATCCCAAGAAGAGAATGGAGAAGAAGGGATCACGGCGTGGCCATCCCCCCTGGGTGGGGGGGGGGGGGTGATTTCTTGCTTTCTGTCTCTATGTCTCTCTCTGTCTTTCTGGCGAGCGCACATGCCCTATAGCGAAAATCTCTCAAAAAAAAAAGTAAAAAAAAAAAAAGAGGAAATTCAAAGTTATTATACCGAGACCAGGTGGTATGCTGGTAAAGGCACTGGACTGCCACATAACTGATCTTGGAGGCTTGGAAGTCATGCTGCGCACATGTGTGTGCATGCCCAAAACCTCAAGAGGAGAGTGGAAAAGGGATTGCAGCATGGCCAACCCCCTTGGGGTGATGTTTTACTTTCCCTCTCTCTGACTCTCTCCAGTGAATACACACACCCTATGACAAAAACCTAAAAAAAAAAAAAAAAAAAAAAAAAGATATCGTACTACTTATTTCCTGTATGGAAAATACTTCTTTAACATCCCCTTATTTGTCGTTTCCTAGAATAATACCTGTGTAGTGTCTAATTATTAATTTTCCTAACGACATGCTATTCCTTCAAGTCTACTTTGTTTATGAATGGACACCTTCATCTTTCTTGTCTCATACCTTGGACAGTTTACTGCATTTGGCTAATGGTTACAGCAACAAGCCAACACATTTGTCATTACAACAGTGGATTCATTTTAGCTCTACATGTAGGCTAAATAATAATAATAATAATAATATCATTTTCTACTTGTATAGTTCGGTATAGTTTACAAAGCACTCTACTATTGCAATAAATTAGGTCTAACCACATAATTTATAAGTAATTTAAGATGAATAAATTAAATGGAAGGAAATGGGACTATTTTATTTCTTTACTGTTTGAGTTCTAATTAATATATAACCCCCACTGGGGCCAGCAAGTGGTGTGGTGGTTAAGGCATTGGATCAACTGTGAGGTTCAAGTCTTAGACCTGGGGGCTTGAAAACATGCCAGGTGCATGTACATGCGTGCCCAGACTCCTGAAGAGAATGGAAGAGACGGGATTTCAGTGTGGTCATCCCCCCCAGGGGGGTGATCACTCACTTTCTCTTTTTCCATCTCTCTGTCTCTCTCCAATGAGTGCAGGCACCCTATGGCAAAAATCTAAAATAAATAAATAAATATATGACCCTCCATGGCCCAACCTAAAATGTAAATATCAAGTTGTGTAACTCAACAACTCCTAACCTTATTGATTCCAAAGTTCATCTTCAACGTTTCTTGGACATTGCAGTAATTATCCCTTACCCCCCCTTGCTTCAGGATGCTCCGAGTGGTCACAGCCCATGATATCACCCCCAGCCCGAATCCCAAGGGCCCATGTATCCCAGGCTCCTTGGTTAGGAATATTCCAAAGAAACTCCCATCTAGGGCCCTCGTTCATTTTTTAGTTTCCGATAAACACACGAGCATCTTAGCATCTTGTTCACGGGTTCTTTGGGGAAGCCTGTTTAGGGAAATACATTTCTATCAAGTCTATGCAATTGTCTGTATCTCATCATTGAAGATATAGCCACCATTTGTCCCCAGCCTTTTGATGACATAATTAAGGGGACCAGCAGTTGACATAATGGCTATGTCGCTGGGCTCCCATGTAGTCTACCGCAGTTCAAGTCTCGGACCCGGTGGCTTAAACTCACACCGGGCGCGTGTGCATGCATGTCCAAGATCCTGAGAGGAGAATGGAGGAGAAGGGATTGCAATGTGGCCATCTCCCCAGGGGGTGACTTTTCTCACTTTCTGTCTCTATCTTTCTGGCGAGCACACACGCCCTATAGCAAAAACTTCCCCCCCAAAAAAAAGACACAATTAAGGGCACATGAACCATCAAAATGCCTTGGAAATTTCAACCATTTGCTAGCCAGACAACATGCTCTGGGCCACTTCTCATGCCTGGAAGTAGACCAAAATCCTTGGCCACCTACTTCTGGTTCAGAAAATGCATTCAGCAGAATATCCGCTCTTAAACCCTGAGACCACGGGCCAGTTTCCCATGCTCATTGAAAGCCAGCCAACTCTAGCATGTCTCCTAAGCCAGACCAGCGTGGTCTGCATGAGTCTCCTCACCCCTCTGGCCTTTTCCCTGCTTAACCAAAAGTACAATCACCCACCATAGCAACCACATCAAAAAAGAACAAAAGCAGAAACAAAACACTCCTCCCTTCACCAAAACACTGAATCCAGTTTTAATGGTTATTTGGACTCTCACCGCATCAATCCACAGCTTCCTCCCCCAGCCTGAGACACCAACCCCAGAGCTATTACCTGTTAGTCCCTAAAAAGGTCAGTTGACGAATCAGCACGGGCCAGCGGTGGTGTGATGGTTAAGGCAGCCGGACCCCACACAGCTGACCACGTGGGACCACTAACAGGGACCACTTGAACCTTGTGGCTCAAGTCCTTACCCGGCTGCTTAAAAATCACGCCAAGTGCGTGTGTGTACGTGCCCAAAATCCCAGGAGGAGAGTGGAGGAGAAGGGATTGCAGCGCGGCCATCCTCCCACCCCACGCACGCCCCCGAGGTCATGGCTGTTCTCTCTTCTCTCCGTCTTTCTCTGGTGAGCGCATGTGCCCTATAGCAAACTAAAAAACAAAAAAGACAGAAACAGCATTGACCAAAGGAGCACGACGTGATGCCAAGGGGATGCTCGCGCCGTACTTGGTGACTGGGTAGGCGGAGAGCTGGGGCCCCCGAAAGCTTGTGCCTTACTCACCCCGCTGCCTCTGGAAGTGCAGGTGCTGGGGCTGCAGAGGTAGGTGACTCTCCGTGCTGCCCACCCGGGCTCGGGCCCACTGCGAGGAGAAACCGCAAGCCGGTGATGCTAAGGGGAGAGCGCGGGACCTGGGGCCTCTCAGGAGCGAGCCAGCTTGAATCTGGGCAGTCAGTTACCAGCAGGGCACCGGGAGTCCCCGAAGGTAACAGATGTGCGGCGCAGACACGTCTGAGGGAGACGAACACAGCAGCCACGTCTAGGACAGACTGAGGGGAGAAAAAGAGGCCAGGAAAGGAAGGCGCTTGGTGACAGCCGTCGCTCTGCTCCGAATCAGGCGAGTCGGGGGACAGCCCACAGGACCAGCCTGGCTGTCACGCTGACTGCAGAGCCGAAGGACACCCAGCGGACCCCCAGTTTGGATAACAGGCTGGAAGGACGCATAGCACTTGCGGGAAGCAATCAGCTCAGTCGCGGCTCATTACAGGGGAGACAGGTTGAACCAGCCGAGGACTGAGACCCACGAGGTGGTGCAGGCAAGGTCCACGTGCAGAGCCCCAGCGCCTCCCCCTGCGGACGGACCCACCTTCCTGGCAGCACTGTGGACAACACACGTGGCGAATCGTCAGCCAGAGACACACACCTGGACCACTGCGTCCAGAGCACCTGCTGACTGGCCTCAGTCTTCAGTCCCTCTGGAGGTTGAAACCTTGTGACCCGATGTGGGACCAGGTCCCAACAGACTGTTCAGATGGGACACTCTTTTCTTTTCTTTCTTCTTTTCTTCTTCTTCTCTGACTCCTTTTTTTTTTTTTTTTTTTTTTTTTTTTTTGAGAGGTTTTTGCTATAGGGCGCGTGTGCTTGCCGGACAGAGAGACAGAAAGTGAGAAATCACCCCCCAGGGGGGATGGCCACGCCGCAATCCCTTCTCCTCCATTCTCCTCTCAGGATCTTGGGCACGTACGCACACGCACCTGGCGTGAGTTTTAAGCCACTGGGTCCGGGACGCAAACCGTGGTCAACTACGTGGGAATCCAGCGACATAGCCATCATGCTAACTGCTGGTCCCTCTGACTCCTTTTTTGTAGAGCTTTTTGCTTCTAGGGTAAGTGTGCTTGCCAGCAGGAAAGAGAGAGAGACAGAGAGACAGGAAGTGAAAAAGCACACTGCCCCCCACCCCCGGGCAATGGCCTCACCACAATCCCTTCTCCATTCTCCTCCCAGGATCTTGGGCACGCACACACACGTGCCTGGTGTGAGTTTCAAGCCACCGGGTCCAGGACTTGAACTGTGGTCAGCCATGTGGGAGTCCAGTAGTCTAGTGACAGAACTGCTACACCATCTGCTGGCCCCTCAGATGTGGCATTCTCGCAGCTTAGACATCACCTCCCTCCCAGGAGCCCAGGGCAGAAGCCGAACCTCTCTCTGCGAAAGACTAGTTCTTACTGTACGGGGTTAGGCTGATGGTGTTTTTTACTTATTCCCACAACTTGTAACCACCTCACATTTGCACATGATGCTCGCGCTGACCATACAGGACAGTGTACTTTCCCGAAATGTCCTTGCAGCGAAACCCTCTCAGCCATCAAGGGTGGGGCTGTCTCCGGGATGTGCAGTGAGGGCTGGGCCCTTCCTGAGCACACACCTGGGACAGTTCGCCTTGCTCTGGGGGCCAGCTGGCTTCGTTTAATCCACGAGGAGCAGCCGGTGCTGTCTGTGTGGATTGTGTTGGTTTTCAAAACCAGTAAAAGACTTGGGAAATGACAGAAAGAAACTATTGTGATCCTGAATTTTAAAAGTACACTTAATTAAAAGTTATCAAGTGCTTATTTCTAGAAGTTTCTAATATATATACTTGAGAAATGTCTTCTGATACCAAAAGGAAAGAAAAGACAAGAAAAAGAAAACCCAATGCATTTTAGAACTAGATATAAGAATATCATATTTTCTTGGGGCCAGTAGGGGGCGGTGTGGTGAAGGTGCTGCACTCCCACATGGTGGGCCGTGATTTGAGTCCCAGACCTGGTGGCTTGAAAATCATGCTGGGCACGTGTGTGTGGGTACCCAAAATCCCAGGAAGAGAATGGAGAAGGGATTGTAGAAATCACTCCCCAGGGGCGATGGCCATGCCACAATTCCTTCTTCTCCATTCTCCTCCCAGGATCTTGGGGGTAGGGGTGTGATTTCTCACTTTCCCTTTCACTGTCACTCTGGTGAGCACATGTGCCCTGTGGCAAAATTTTAAAAAACAAACAATCAAAAAAGAAGACAGTGTTTTGTTTTGTTTTGTTTTGTTTTTGGAGAGATTTTTGCTATAGGGCGCATGTCTGAGCCAGAAAGACAGAGTGAGACAGAGAGAAAGTGAGAAATCACCCCCCAGGGGGGATGGCCACACTGCAATCCCTTCTCCTCCATTCTCCTCTTGGGATCTTGGGCACGCACACACACGCATGCACCTGGCATAAGTTTAAGTTGCCGAGCCTGGGACTCGAACCGTGGTTGACTACATGGGAGTCCAGCGACATAGCCATTATGCCAATTGCTGGTCCCAAGAATACACTGTTTTTAACACTGGATACTTGCAGTATGCCATGTGACCCTGAAAACAGAACAAGTAAGTAGAAATTTGGGGTTCGCTATCCACACAATGAGGTCTTTTTTTTTATTTTTAAGAGGTTTTTGCTACAGGGCCCGTGCACTTGCCAGAAGGACAGAGAGAGACAGAGAGACAGAAAGTGAGAAATCACCCCCCGGGGGGGTTGGCCACACCGCAATCCCTTCTCCATTCTCCTCTCGGGATCTTGGGCACGCACACACACGTGCCTGGCGTGAGCTTTAAGCTACCGGGTCCGGGACGCGAACCGCAGTCGACTACGTGGGAGTCCAGTGACATAGCCATTACACTAACTGCTGGTCCCACCATTAGGTCTTGACTTCTGACCCTCAACTCCCAATCTGCATCAGCGCCTGTGTCATACTGGGCTGACCACTTACCCCTCGGGCCCCACTGCTGCTGTAAAACCCAAGGGTTGGACCAGATGACCCCTAAGCTACCTTCTGCTTCCAAAAATTCTCCCCCGTAGTAAAGAAAACATTTATAAAACAGAAACAAGAATCCCTAAAGGCTGGGACTGCTATATAAATAAAAATCCACTTTGCTTCCAATATTTAATTTTTTTTTTTTTTTTGGAGAGGTTTTTCGCTATAGGGCGCATGCGCTCGTCAGACAGACAGAGAGAGACAGAGAGACAGAAAGAGAGAAATCACCCCCCAGGGGGGATGGCCACGCCACAATCCCTTCTCCTCCATTCTCCTCTCGGGATCTTGGGCATGCACGCACACACGCCCGGCATGAGTTTTAAGCCACTGGGTCCAGGATGCGAACCGCGGTCGACTACGTGGGAGTCCAGCGACATAGCCATTATGCTAACTGCTGGTTCCCTGCTTCCAATATTTAACTTTTATAACTCAAAGGAAGAAATAATCTTTAGAGAAAATATCAAAAATAGGACCAGCCAGTGATGTGGTGGTTAAAGTGGCTGGATCCCACATGGCCAGCTGTGCTGTTCGAGTCCCAGACCTGGTGGCTTGTGCGAGCATTATGTGATAAGTGTGTGTCCAAAATCCCAAGAAGAGAATGGAGAAGGGATTGTGACATGGCCATCCACCTTGGGGGTGATTTCTCACTCCCCTCTCACTTCTGTCTCTCTCTTTGTTAAGTGTATGTCCCCTAGGATGAAATTTTTTTTTCTTTCTTTTTTTTTTTTTTTTTTTGAGAGGTTTTTTTCACTATAGGGCACGTGCGCTCGCCAGACAGACAGAGAGAGACAGAGAGACAGAAAGCGAGAAATCACCCCCCAGGAGGGATGGTCACACCGCAATCCCTTCTCCTCCATTCTCTTCTCGGGATCTTGGGCACGCACGCACACATGCCTGGCGTGAGTTCTAAGCCACCAGGTCCGGGACACGAACCGCAGTCGACTACATGGGAGTCCAGCGACATAGCCATTACGCTAACTGCTGGTTCCCAGGACAAAAGTTTTTTAAATACCAAAAGAATTAGGTATTTCTCTTTCTCTCTCTCTCTCTCTCTCTCTCTCTCTCTCTTTTTTTTTTTTTTTTTTTTTTTTTTTTGCTGTAAGGTATGTGTGCTCCCCAGAGATATAGAGAGAAACATTGAGAAGAAAAGAGAAATCACCTCCCAGAGGGAATGGCCACACTGCAATCCCTTCTCCTCCATTCTTCTCCTGAGATTTTGGGCATGCGTGCACATGCACTCAGCGTGAGTTCCAAGCCACCAGGTTCAGGACTCGAACCACAGTCACCCAAGTGGGAGTCCAGTGCCTTAACCACCACACTACCTACTTTTTAAAAATATACCATTAATTCGTTCATAAATATTTATGGTGTACCTACTATGTGCCAGGCAGGTATAATTAATCGAAATACTTATCAATAGTTTATTTGTGAAAATGAGTCAGAGTGAAATGTCAAGAGATTTTAATAATAGCCTGCCTGATAAGCACTAAATATGACAGAAAGTAGAACTTGGGGAATTTAGCTTAAGGTTACATGCCTCAGAACTCAGTGACTTTATAAACTGATTTTATAATTAGGATATTTTTAGCTTATTTTTCAATTGGAAGATTTTGTTATACTCCTCTTAATATATGTAATTTCAGCTTAATGTTTCCTGAATTTTTAAAAACATGAATCTTTTCTCTTGGATGCAGCAGCGTGAAATTAACAGCTTCCGTTTTGAGTTACATCCAATTTACCAGGTGGTGAAGCCACACGAACCAGCAGGTCCTGGCCCAACTGTCCCTGAAGTGCTCTTCCTAGAGCCTGGTGACAGACGAGGTGGACAGCAGGGTGCCTGCCCTGAGGGGCCCTCGCCCTAGGAAATGGGGACTGCTGGTCACTAGGAAGAGGGGTCCGGAAAGGGGCGAGTGGGACATCCCCCAGCCTCAGCTGGGGCAGGCAAGGATTCCCGGGGAGCAGTGCCCAAGGTGGAACGGCACCGGCAGGGAGGGGCCAGGTGTCAGGAGAGCTGGGGGGAGTGCCCCACCGGAGCTCTGGAGTGCGTGCGGTGGCCGAAGGACCCCGTTTCAGTGCCAGGGGCCAAACTTCACCCTCAGGTGACAGGACTCCAAGTGAGGTCTAAGTAGGGTAGGGACAAAAGCAGTTTAGATGGGGACAGGGAGAAAGATGGACTGGGGAGACGTGAGACATCTCACAGTCCAGACACCAGAGAGGAGGAGGGCTGCTTGGGGACCTTGAGATCCAGACTCGGTGAGCCACTGAAAAGTGGGGCGACAGGTCGAAAGTGCCCTGTCAGACACACTGAGCTTCGGGTGTTTGGGGTACCCTGTGCACTGAACCTTTGTCCTTTCCTAAGTCTTTATGTTGAAATCCGCCCCCCGTGATGGTATTAGGAGGTGGGGTCTTTGAGAGCTGTTAAATCAGGAAGGTGGAGCCTGTGTTAAGGGGGCTAGTGCCCTTTAAAAGAGACCCCCGGCCCAGCCTGCAGGCACAGTTGGTTGCAAACTGAACTGTAGTGCTGGAAGCCACATGGCTGACCACAGGTTCCAATCCCCGCATTGGTCTAAAATCACACCGGGCACATGAATGCCCAAGATCCCGAGAAGCTGGGGGCCCGGGGACCTGCAGATCACGGCATGATGAAAAGAGAGCGAGCCCTGAGGACACTTCTCTCTTGCACGTGCGCTCTCTCTACTGTGAATAAATAATTTTTTTAAAACTTAAAGAAGAGAGAGAGAGAGAGACCCCAGGAGCTCTCAAGCCCTCTCTCTACCATGTGAGGATACAAGAAGAAAAGAGCAGTCTGCACCCTGGGAGGGGCCCTGGCCTGCACCAGACCATGCCACGCCCTGACCCCACACTTCCAGCCTGCAGAGCTCTGAGACATGCCTATAGTACGACCCAGCTACGGTTGATGGGGGCTAGGAAACGGAGGTGCTGCGGTGACAAACACCTACGAACGTACGAGTGGCTTTGGAACTGGGGAGTGGATGGAGGCTGAAAGCAGTTGAGGTGCACGCTCGGAAAAAGCCTAGATGGCAAAGAATGGAATTGTCAAGGTGATGCCGGTGAGAGCTCACAAAGCGTGAGGAGACCCCAAGAAAGCATCCACCGTGGAGCGCGCCCACGTGGCCATAAACGGAATGCTGGTAGAAATATGGGCGGTCTCGGGCAGGAACGAGGGCCATGCTACGAGGTGCTGGAGGAAACGCGATCCTCGTTATAACATGGAAATGACCTTGATCGAATCGCGTTGGTGTTTACGTGCTGCGGGAGGTGGGGACTGCACAGTCAGCTGAGTGGGCGTCTAGGCCAGAGGTTGAAGGAATGACTTGGGTCCTCTTGATTTCCTGGAATAAAATTCAAGAACAGAGAAATGAGTGGAAGACAGAATTATGAAGTCAAGAGAAGCAGAACTCCCGGCTTGGAAAAATGCTCGGCCTGCTGATGTTAGGAAAACTGAGAAGTGTGTTCGGGAGGGACGTGAGGGTATGGCGGACTGACCATCCCCGTGACGAGGAGACCGGGGTGGGCGTGAGCCAGACTCCCAGCCGTCGCCGAGCCAGGAATAGAGGGGACTGTGCAAGGAGACACGGCACCAGCAGGGCCTGAGGAAACAGACGGACGCAGCGAAGGAAAGGAGGCTGCCGGGCTGCTCAGCCCCACTGTGCTGCACCGGGGAACCATCCGGCGGCACCCTGCCCTGTTCTCCCACACAAGGGCATTCACAGGCCCTCCAGGGAGCACCAGGACAGCCACTCCTGCCGCAGGCCCAGGGCACCAAGACGGAGGCCAGGGCTGCCTCCACCTGGTTCTGAGGGGCGGGGCCTCCGCCCTGACAGAAAACTGCGGTACAGGCCACCACAGAGGACTGTGGCATGGGTGGGGTCACCACCTAGAGCCACAGCATGGGCAGTGCCCCTTGAAACTGTAGGGGTGGCATCGCCGCCCTGGTGGGCCTGGAAGCTGGGACCACCCCTCCAGGGAGTCCGGAAGGCTGAGAATCAGCTCAGAGAGGATTATTCCGGAGGCTGAAGCTCTGGAATTTGCCCTCCTAGGCTGCATTTATCTGGGACCGCCACCTCGTCCTGTCTTCTTTCTCCCTTTTTGGAACAGGAGCACCTGCCCCGCCAGTCCCCGCGTGGTGTTGGGGAAGCACGTGCCTTGTTCAGTTTCGCTGGTGCAAAGCTGGAGGGTTAGTTTGCCTCAGAATGAATTTCACCTGGAGTCTCACCCATGCCTGATTTAAATGACACTTAAGTGACTCTGGACTGCATGGCAGATGCTAGACAGTTAAGACCTTTGGGTTGCTGGAATAGGATGAATGCATTCTGGATGTGAGGGTAGGAATTGGGGGACGCCAGGGCTAGGGAGTTATGGACTGAATGTTTATGGTCCTCCCCAAATATACGTGTTAAAACCCTGACGCCCCATGTGACGGCACTGAGGAGTGGTGTCTTTGAGAGGTGATTAGGTTGTAAGGATGGACCCCCATGAATGGAATCTGTGTCCTTATAAAAGAGAAAACAGAACTCTCTCGCTCTTTCTGCCATGTGGGGATACAGCCCTCAGCAGTCTGCAGCACAGAAGGGGGCCTTCCCAGAATGGAGTGCGGTGGCACCCTGATCTGAGACTTCCAGCCTGGAGAACTGGAAGAAACAAATCCCTCTCTCTCTTTAATTGCTAGAGGGTGTGTGTAGGCTCCAGAGTGGAGAAACAGGGCTCCCCCTACCCCCGAAAATAGCATGGCCATGCCACAATCCTTTTTCCTCCATTTTGCATCCCAGCAGGATTTGAGGTGTACATGTACGCACGCACATGCATGCACATACATGCACACACACGCATACATGGGGCCAGGACTCAAACCATGTTCAGCCACGTGCCAGCTGGCCTGTCTATGACAGCACTGAACAGCTGTGCAGGGGCCCTGACCTGGTCTTGTTTGTAAGACCTCCTATCTGTGACAACCAAGTAGAGTCACCAGAGCAGCAGGAAAAAGTGTAGCAGGCACCAGGGCTGACCGGAGAGTTTGGGTCCACTTTCCAAGGAAGTGCTTGGCTTGGAAAACGAGAAGCCCAGATGCTGTGTCTCCCACATCCTGAGGGCAGCGGGCAGGGGGGCTCAGACCTGTCCCCGCTAGCCCCAGAGAGGGCCTAGGCGGCAGCTTTAGTGGATGGATTTCCGCCAACCTGAGCACCTTTCTACAGTAAAAGCCGGGCGCAGAGGGAATGGGTGGGACCTGGCAGAGAGGAGCCTTCCTGGCCAAAGCCGCCTCCTGGACCGCCATGATCACAACTGCCTTCTTCCGGATTGGCCAAGGGTCCCTGAAGGCCAACCAATCAACAGTAACTCAATCCCCCCCCCCCCAGTACTGCATCCCCCCAAACCTGGGAATTTGTAACTGTAAACACGTGCCCGCTGTGGCATGATAGCTTAGGCAGCTGTCCCCTATGGCCGGCCGGAAAGTCGGAGTCCCACATACTGGGCTTGAAAACCATGCCAGGCGGGTGTGCCAGAGTGCCCCAAAGGGGAATGGAGAAGGGACTGCGGGGCCCGCTCCCCGGAGTGCTTTCTCACTTCCCTCTCCCTCACCCGACCCAGCAGCTCAGGAGCCCAGCAGCAAAACTAAGGGGGGAAATGCCCTCCCCCGTGAGGAACGTAGGCAGAAAGCCCCACTCTGCGGGGACTCCACTCCCGCCCCGGACTGTCTCCCCAGAGCGCACAAGGGGAGCCAGCTGGCCTCCAGAAAGTGACACGGCAGGGTGCCAGTGCCCGGAGTGATGGAACCCCTCTAGATTTCCGTCGCAGGCGAGCAGCGGAGGGGGGGGGGGGGTGCGTGCCTCAGCCCACGGCCACCTTCGGGACCCCCCAAGCGGAACACGTGCTTCCTCCTCTCTCAAGTCCGGCTACCCGTCTGCTCCTTTCCGAACCCGCGGGCGGACCTGGCGAGCAGGTGCATGCATTCCGGCAGTCGCCAAGGCGGTTTTGGGGGCCCAGTCCTCGACTCTGGCGCCCGGACACAGTCCCAGCCTGCGCGACCTCGGGTAGCTAACAGCAGGTGCCCAGGAAAGGCGTCGCGCGGGTCAGGAGCGGGCGTACAGGGGCCTCTGAGACCCCGGACTCTCGGGCAGGGGTCAGACCGAAGCACCTCACGGGGACACGGGCGGCCAGGGCGAGGCCCCCCACCGCACCTCGCTGGAGGCTGCCAGGCGGAGGCTCGAGGGCTCCAGGGTCCTCGGGCTTAGGACCCCCTGTCCCGCTCCTCGCCCGTACGGTCCCCCCGCGGCTGTCCGCGTCCCGGGCCAGGCTGCGGCCCGGCGGGAGGTCCCGGCCCGCAGGCGGCGCCCACGGACCCGGGTCCCGCCCAGCCCCGGCGCCCCCGCCCCGCCGCCGCCTCCCGGCCTCGCCCCCGCCGCGCGCGCCCCTCCCGCCTCCCCCGTTGCCGTGGCAACTCCGGGAGCCTCCGGGCGCGCGCGCGCCCGCGGGAGCGCTCGGCAGCGGCGGCGGCGGCAGCTCCGGCTCTAGACGCGCGCGCTGCGACCCGGCTCTGGAGCAGGCTCGTCGCCCCGCCAGCCCCGGGCCCCCCAGCCCGGCCCCCAGCCCGCCCCGGCGTCCGTCCGGCCGACCGCCACATGGAGCTGCTAGCCGCAGCCTTCAGCGCCGCCTGCGCCGTGGACCACGACAGCTCCACCTCGGAGAGCGACGCGCGCGACTCGGCGGCGGGACACCTGCCCGGCAGGTGAGGACGGACGGACGGACGGGCCGCCGGCCGGGACCCCGCGCGCCGCCCCCGCGCGCCTCCTTCCCGGCTTGCGCTCCCGCCGCGGGCCCGACCCGAGCGGCCTATCCCGGCCCCGCCGGCGGCCCCAGTCGCCGCTCCCCGCGACCCGGTCGAGCACGCTCTCCATCCGGGGTGGCTGCGTCCCGCCCGGTCCTGGCGCCCTGTGCTGCCGGGGGTGTTCTCTTGCACCCTCGCGCAAGGCGCCCTGGGCGCGCGCGTCTGGCTCAGGGCCCCCCTTTCTGCGCCGCGTAGCCCTGGAACAGGAGGATCGGGTCCCGAAAGGGGCTGGGGGCGTGCGACAGCGAGAGACCCTGGTGGCCTCCTGGCCGCGGGACCCGTCGGGGCGGCCAGGCGGCGCCGCGGAGCTGGCAGAGCGCGCCAAGTTTCCGACGCCTGCCCGCGAGCTCCAAAAACATGAAGGTTTGGGCGGGCTGGTGTGGGAATGAATCACCCTGTCGCGCCCTAGTGCGGTGACCAAGAGGGCCTGTGGGGCCCGCCCGGCCCGGAGGGACAGAGGCGGCTCCGCCCTGACTGTCCAGGCCCCGGGTCCGGCCCGCCAGCAACCGCTCGTGCGGACGCCTCTCGCGAGCCGGCCAAGGTATGTCGTTGCTTAAAAATAACCAGCTCCTTGTCTTCCTCGCTCCCTGGCAGCGAGTCGTCCTCCACCCCGGGAAATGGAGCCACGCCCGAGGAGTGCCCGGCCCTCGACAGCCCCACCACGCTCACCGAGGCCCTCCAGATGATCCGCCCCATCCCCGCCGACTCCTGGAGAAACCTCATTGAACAAATAGGTGGGTGTCCCGGCGCCGGCAGGGCTGCCTGCGAGAATGTGGACCTCTGGTGGCCCCAGGCGGTCCCCCAGCCCGTGGGACACTGGAGTGTTCAGTGTGGGTCAGCGCATCTCCACGGGTAAGGAGCGCTTCCCACCTCTGCTTCTAACCGATCCCCTGCGTTTTAATAGTGCTGGGCCTTGGCAAATGAGCTTCTTCTTTCCTTTTTCTCTTGAGACATCTTGTTACTTCGGCCAGAAAGGCCCTGGCTGGGGGTTAGCAGGGGCTGCTGGCCATGCCGCAGAGGACTCCCAGCGCTCTCCCAAAGGGGCCTGGGGAAGACCTGGACCTAATCATGCGGGTAGCCGGAGCTGGAACTGAAGAGGGAAGCCTGGGGAGAGGCTGCCCTGGCTCAGCCAGGCTGGCAGCCCCGGTTGAGGTGGGGCAGGATGGGTGGTAAAGTGGAGAGGCCCTGCCTAGGAGGGGACACCCAGCACGGGCCAGAAAGGGCGGCCAGGCACAGCTAAGTGCCCGGTTGCAGAAGCCCGGAGTGCGGGGTGGAGAGATGGTGTCCCCAGACCTTGAGTCACTAGTGACATTGAACTCCTGGTGGTCCCCATGTCATCACGAGGGGCACCGGTGAGTGGACAACGTGAGTTCCATTTTCTGAACATTGTACCGGCTGCTTAGAAAAGCTTTCTGTCCCTCGATGTCAGCGCCCCAATGGTCTATTTATTAAACACAAATCCTACGTTTAAAACATCTTTCCTCCACGTATAATTATGGCCCTCAGTCCCAAACACTTGGGCAGACAGGAAGTGCCCCCAGGATGGAAGTGGGGCTTCCGCTGCCACAGGAGACCTGGAGTTTAGGCGACGTTTGGGGGCCATCCCACTCATCCCTGGCAGGGATCTTTCTAGACCAAAGCCCAGAGCTGCTGAGTGGAGCTGAGCCCTTGCAAAGCTGAGGGGGTGGTGCATGCTGCAGGCTGTGAAGCTGTGCTGACTCCCGGAATTTCGTTCCCAGTGGCGGGCCTCTTGTGCCAGGCCCCCAGGGGGTGGCTTTTCCCTTTGTTTGTTGGGGGGAATGGGAAGGGGCTGATCTGAAACTAGGAGAGCCTTGTTTTGAAACAAAGACTCCCCAAAGCCCCTTTTTCCCAGCTCTCTGCCATGTTGTCCTTCGTAGTGACAATCTGGCCTGGAAACTTTCGCTTCCACGCTCTTAAAGGGCTTCCCCATGGCTATGGTCGGTGTCACGGCTAAGATCAGTGTCGCGGCTAGGAAGGGCATGGCTGGGAGGAGATTGCGCCTCCTCTTGGCGAGGTTCCCACCTGCACTATGGGTACAGACGTGTATTGGGCCAGTGGTCTAAACGCCCAGCTGGGACCCAGGGCCCTCTCATCTCAGATCTCAGCTTCCCCGTCTGTGATGTTCTGAGTCTTGTCTCCCCTGCCTCCCACCTGTCTCTGAGGGCATCATGGTGAGCCTCTTTTTTGTCCTGGCTCCTGGCATGAATAGGTGCTCACGCTGGAGGAGGGCACAGGGCCGTCCCTGCCTCCGTCTCAGACCCTCATCATAGGCTGGTGGTCTATGCTGAGCAGATCCCGCCAGCCACCTGGCTGCTTTCGGAGTGCCTGTGAAGTGGTCCTTGCTGGTACCAGGACAGGACAGAAGGTTCCTGAAGGCACAGTGCAATGGAGGGGAGGAAGAGGGGCTGAACTTGGGGGCACTCCGTGGCCCGCTGCAGTGGACTCTGCATGGCTCCGACCAGGCCAGACAGAATTATGTCCGGACTACACGTCACTGCACTTGGCCGGAGCACAGTCCGTGAGACTGTGGTTGCTTTTGTGTGTGAGTGTGTGAGTGCGTGTGCTGCTGTTGTGGCCTCAGGCATCTAACACAATGCTTGGCACACAGAAGGTGCTCTCTGACTAACAAATGAGTTCGCTGGCCCGCAGAAGTTTCGGTTGGAAGCACTCAAAGAAAAAATCTCTTTGGAAAGAGAGTTTAAATGAGTCAAGGGGCTTTGGTAAAAGGAGCTGGGCTCTGCTTCCCGCTCGACGGCGTGGCCAGCCTGGTGTAGGCTTTAACTCAGAGACAGAGCTGGGCTTGCAGTCCCACCTGTGCGATGTCGCGTGCCAGTTACAGGAGGGCGGATCGGCACGGGAAGCTGTGTTTTCGGAACGCACGGAATGTGAAGCAGGAAAACAGAATATACTAGCAGTACACTGAGCACGGAAATCTAATCAGATAAACATCGGGTTGTCGGGAAAGTCATGATGTGCTTTTCCATAAAAATCATAGAAAATACATCGTGGCTTTTCCAACAGCCCAGTGGTTCCTCAGGTAAAACTACCCGATTCGAATTATAATCTGACTTTAAGGCAAATATTTGAAAGGTTATAAAAAATGGTTACACAGTGTGTCAGATAACTCTGTGTTTACAGTAACTCCAGGAAAATAGGTAGCTAAATTCATCTTCTACAAACCTCAGGAAAAGTACAAAATTTTTAAAAATTCTAGAATTATTTGGGCTGAGCGTCTTTGACTGCAAGTAACAGAATAGTCAGCAGAAAGTGCTCTCAACAGTGGAGGTGTTCTCAGCTAATGCATCCAAACATGGCAGACCCAGAGTTGGCTCATTCAGCCAGTCACCCAGCTGCTTGTCCCTCCTTTCCACCTCCATGTGGGTCTCACGTTGCAAGATGGCTGCCATCACTGCAGGCATCACATCCTGGAGCAGCCACGTGTGGCAAAAGGAAGGGCAGAGGGCCAGCAGATGCTGCAGTACATCCTTGACTCCCGCATGGAGTCAAGGATGTTCGAGTCCCAGACCAGTGGCTTGAAATCCTGCTGGGCATGTGCGCATGGGTGTCCAAGATCCCAGGAGGAGAACGAAGGAGAAGAGATTGTGGTGTGGCCATCCCTTCTGGAGGGTGATTTCTTCGCTTTCCCTCTCTCTGTTTCTGTCTCTCTGGCAAAGCACTATGGCAAAAACTTCTAAAAAAAAAAAAAAAAAGAAAGAAAGAAAGAAAGAAAGAAAAGAAAAGAAAAGAAAAGGAAAGGAAAGGAAAGGAAAGGAAAGGAAAGGAAAGGAAAGGAAAGGAAAGGAAAGGAAAGGAAAGGAAAGGAAAGGAAAGGAAAGGAAAGAAAGAAAGAAAGAAAGAAAGAAAGAAAGAAAGAAAGAAAGAAAGAAGGGTAGTGTGTCTTCAAGTGTCTCCTGGGGAGGAATGTCTGTTTGGGAACCCCTTAGAAGATGTCCTCTCCTTTTCCTTAGCCATCATCTCAACCCACGCCTACCGCCATAACCGAACACCTTGGACTGGCTAGTTTATACATGGGAGAAATTGATTGCTCGTGGTCTGGAGACCGGCAAGCCCAGGGTCAAGGTACCAGCAGATTCAGTGTCCAGTGAGGCCTGGTGTTTGCTTCCGGGTGACACTAACTCCCTTCGTGAGGGCAAGACCCTCGTGCCTTACTTCCTGCAGGGACCTCCCCCCAATACTGTTCCCTTGGGCACGAGGCTCCCACGTGCGACTTGGGGAGCTGGGCACATGCAGACCGGCGGCCAGGCTGTGCCACTCGCCCCTGCCCGAGCCCACCCTGGCAAGCAGAGGGCAAGAAACACGGTGGGTTTCTATCAGTCCACATTCTCCCACTTTCCTGAGCAAGAACAGGTCGCCACCCAGCAAAAGCTCTCCCACCAACTGGGAAGAAGGGGTGTCGGGGGAGGACGGGCCGCCAGCAGCGTCTGCCGTCCTGTGGCTTCGGAAGCAGTTTCCACGCCGAGTCCCCACGGTGCTGACATTCTCGTCTCTTTTCGGCATTTATAGCACAGTGAGATGTTCCAAATAGTATTTACCCACGACTTGCCAACTACTCCAGACCTAAGAGGTATTTCAAACTCCACAATATTCCAGACTAGACCCTCGTGGTGCTTAGAGGCTGCCTCTGTGAGAGGAGTTCGCAAACTCTTGCAGGGCTCCCCTGTGGAAGGCGCCCTGCTAGGTCGCCAGTACAACCGAGTCGGCTACGGAAACTGGCTTCTTTAAACCTCTCCGGGCACAGGAACAGCCCAGTAGCCTAGCGGGTAAGGGGTTAGGAGCCCACGTGGCCTTGCAGTTTGAATCCAGGCCTCAGCAGCTTGAAAAACATGCCAACGACCTGTGTGCCCCAAATTCCGACAGGTGAGAAAAGGGGAAGGGGCTGAAGCAGGACCACACCCACCGGGGCTGTGGAGCGCTCTCTCTCCCTCTCTGTCTCTCCCTGGCCAGCGTCTGCGGCCCCCGGCGATTTCAAACCAATCTGCAAGCACAGCATCAGAATCAAGGACAGGAACTAGCTGCGGTCGTGGTAGTATCTTGTGCTCATGATTAAACCCACTTGCGTGTGACGGGAAACTGTCCGCACACCTTCAATCCGAGTTGCACTTATCACTTAGACTCTTATTTTCTTTTTGATTCCTTTGTCAGATTAACTCCATGTTGCATTGTGCTGGAGGGTAACACTAAAATCACAGGACCTTCGCTGCTGAAGTCGGTGCTACACTCGTGTAGCAGAAACGCTTTATAATTCAGAGTTGTGGCGCATCAGAGGCTAGCTGATTTAATCCATAGGGCAGCTTTATTAAGACCCTGTTCGTGGATAGAAATTATCTAGCACATTAAAGATTGCAAAGGTAGTCTGTTTTTCTCTTTTCTTTTTTCTACTCTGTGTGTGTGTGTGTGTGTGTGTGTGTTTAATTTTAATTGCCAGAGGAAGAGAGATAGGGAGAGAGGGAGAAAGCACCCCCAGTGGGCATGGTCATGCCTCAGTCCTTTCTCCGTTTATCCATCCCATCAGAATTTGTGGCATGCATGCACATGAGCCTGGTACATTTTTCACGCCGCTGGGGCTGGGATTTGAACTGGTGGTTGGTCATGCAGGATCCAGCTCCTTTAACCACCAGGCTGTGGGGGCTGGCCCTAGAAAACATATAACAACTGGGTGAAGAAAGGATAGTCATCAGCATGCACACTCCATCGTGAGAGTGAGCGCTTTACAAGTGGGACGTCTTTCTGTACTGAAACTTTCCTGGTAGAATCAACTTTGTTTCACAGAAAGACAGACCAAGAGGCTCAGGCCACTCTCCCCAGCCCCAGAGCAGAGTGTCCAGTTGCCTTCCGGCCTCTCCACCTGGTGCCCCAGGCAAAACCGAGACCGCGCCGACACCCCACCCTCCAGCCAGGCTTCCGGTCATGTTCCTCATCTCCAAAATGGTGCACCTGGATGTCATTCACGACTTAGTGCAGCCAGTCGCCCAGGCCAGTCCTCTGCCATAATCACCACCACTTGGATTTAGGGTTCAGGGCTCCTTGGTGGTTCTCCTGGGAATTGCCACCCCCCCTTTCTTCCCAGCCCTGGCTCTCCTAGAAGGTAGATGAGAATGTGCTTGCCTCAGGTCTCCCAGGGCCTCCCTCATGCCCTAGAGATAGACACCCGCCTTGCGGGACCCCACACAAGACCCTTGAGGTCTGACCACCTGTCTTCCCCGCCCTATGGCAGCAGAAAGGCCCCCTCCACACCCCCATGGCTTCCTGCATGTGGAGGAGCCCCTCTACCCTGCAGCCGGTGCCTGGGGAGTGGGCCTGTCCCTGCGACAGTGCAGCTCCGTGGTTCGCGCGCTCCACAGCACTTCTGAGACCTGGAATACCGGTACTTCAAGTGCAGTCGGTCAGGGGAGTGAGCCTGAAGCTGTCGAAGCAAAAAAGAATGTTTCCCTTAGGAATCATGAGCCTGATGAAATATTGATTTTTCCTTCAGAATGAGAATCGCAACTGCTCCCATCTCACAAGTGAATATGCTCGAGTTTTAATATTGACGCGTTTAAGTCTGCAGAAAGTGTCCTGCCGGGGCAGGGACAGAACTGGGACCACTCCACCAGCTTTGCACACACGCCTGTGAACACGCCAAGTCCTGGGTCCTTGTCCGCCAGGCCTGGGGGGAAGCGTGTCCCTGTGTGGTGGGAATTGTTCAGGGGTTTCTTTGTTGGGAAAACCTTACACATGCCTTACACGTCCAAGAAACAGGGACGACAGGGTCCCTTCTGAGGTGCTGGGACCCGGTGCCAGCTGGCTCTCTGTGCTCACAGGCAGAGTGCCCACTGGTGACAAGAACGTGAAGCCCTGACCTTGCACTCTGGAACCATCTTCCTCCAAACTCTTCCTCTTCTCTTCCCCACACGTCTGATTTCAGGGCTCCTTTATCAGGAATACAGAGATAAGTCAACTCTGCAAGAAATTGAAACCAGGAGGCAACAAGATGCAGAGATTCAAGGCAGTGACGGGTCCCCAGCCAGCGAGGACACTCCGGAGGAGGAGGAGGAAGAGGAGGAGGAGGAGGAGCTGCCCAGCCCGCCCGAGAGGAAGGCTCTGCCCCAGATCTGCCTGCTCAGTAACCCCCACTCGAGGTTCAACCTCTGGCAGGATCTTCCTGAGATTCAGAGCAGCGGCGTGCTGGAGATTCTGCAGCCCGAGGAGATCAGGCTGCAGGAGGTAGGTCGGCCGGGGCGGGGCTTCCACTCTAAGGGTGCAGGTGCCCACTGGCCTGCCCAGGGCTGGCCAGGGGCGGGACTTCCCACTGTAAGCCAACAGGTGCTGACTTCCCAGTACAGGAATGGCGGGGCGGGCCTCCATGCTCTGAGCGTACAGGTGCCGACTGGCCTGCCCGGGCTGGCCTGGGCCGGGTCTGTCATGCAGAGTGTTCAGGTGCCGACTTAAGTGATTCGGGGAGAGGCTTCCTCGAGAGGGGGAGGTTCAGCAGAATTGCTGGTAGAGTTTATCCAGCTACTGGGCTGTCAGAAAAGTCAGGCACATTTTTGCATAGAAAATCTACGTCATGACTTCTCTGACAACCCAATACAACATGCTGGGAACAAAACAGCATTCCACAGACAACAAAAAGTCCAGTTGTGTTCTGGACAGCTCGGCCCAATCCTGAGTGTTGGCAGGGCTGCCGGTCCACTGACCGTGAGAGGGGTGTTTGTACCCTCCGTACTCTCGCGGCTGGTTCCGTCCACGTGTGAGCACCTACGAGATGATCGTCCTCAGTGCGTGACAGAACTCCGCCGTACCTCTCCCTCGCACTCTCGCTCCGTGACTTTCTCCGGGGCCGTGTGGTCTTTGGGTGAGTGGGAGCTCTAGGAAATTCCTCAGCAGGCCCTCCCTCTGGAAATGGTGCCGAAATGTGGGGTGCATGTCCCCTGCCCCGTCATCGGGTAGTCCAGGCGGGTGTACCTGACCCTCAGTTAGGCTGAGGCAGAATCACCGCTTTACCTGACGACCCGTTGCTAGCAGTGAGAAATAATGCAGAGTCAGCAGTGACTCCGGGCCAGCTGGTGGCATGGTGGTCGAGGCAGCTGGGTGCTGCTTGGCCGACTGCCTGGGTTAAGTCCCAGACCGGCTGGGCGTGTGCGCGCATGCCCAAATTCCCGACAGGAGGGAGGGATGAGAAGGGATCTGCGGCATGACCACCACCCGCGGGCTGGGGGTGCTTTCTCACTCCCCCATCTCCCTGTCCCTCCTCAGCCAGTGTGTGTGTGCTTTCTGGCAAAATTTCTAAAAAAGTCAGCGGTAACAGAATGAGTAGCCGAGAAGGCTGAGTGTTTTAGTTTAATAAAGACTGCTTAGGCATCAAGGAAAGTGTGGTAAGAGACAAGAAAATGGCCAACAGTGAGGAGAGAGGGCGGTGGAGACGCACCGTGAGTGGCAAGTGTGTGTTCACCGTGAGACCTGAACGTGGGCGCCGGACGGGAAGCGGGAGTCTGGGTCTTCAGGTGCTTCGTCAACCCGGATCCCGTCGCCCCTGTCCTCCCATGATCCCTCCTGGTCTCAGGCCCTCCCCACGCACACCCGCACCCCTGCACACGCAGCCTCCCCCAGGGCCCCCTCACAGCCCTCCACACGCACACCCGCACCCCTGCACACGCAGCCTCCCCCAGGGCCCCCTTCACAGCCCTCCCCACGCACACCCGCACCCCGGCACACGCAGCCTCCCCCAGGGCCCCCTCACAGCCCTCCCCATGCACACCCGCACCCCCGCACACGCAGCCTCCCCCAGGGCCCCCTCACAGCCCTCCCCATGCACCCCCGCACCCCTGCACGCACAGCCTCCCCCAGGGCCCCCTTCTCAGCCCTCCCCACGCACACCCGCACCCCTGCACACGCAGCCTCCCCCAGGGCCCCCTCACAGCCCTCCCCATGCACACCCGCACCCCCGCACACGCAGCCTCCCCCAGGGCCCCCTCACAGCCCTCCCCATGCACCCCCGCACCCCTGCACGCACAGCCTCCCCCAGGGCCCCCTCACAGCACTCCCCACGCACACCCGCACCCCGGCACACGCAGCCTCCCCCAGGGCCCCCTTCACAGCACTCCCCACGCACACCCGCACCCCGGCACACGCAGCCTCCCCCAGGGCCCCTTGTAGATACTGGTTGCAGCTATGGCTCCCAAGGCCCTGCCCGCCTCAACCCCAGTGACCTCTCCACTGGAGTCAGTGAGACGTTGACTCCTGAGGTCTCTTCATTTGTTTATAGCTGCCACAGGGCCTGTGTGCGCAGACAGTGGAAGGGGCGCACACACAGACATCATGAAGTAGGGTGGCAGAGTTAGCAGGTGCGACACGGAGTGTGACGCCTGGACTCCAGCTCTAGGAGACAGCCGCCCACTGTATCGTCAGCAGAGTAGAATTCAGGGCAAGAAAATACTGAAGTGAACAAAGGGTCATTTTGTGTTATTGAAAGTACTCTAGGGCCAGCCGCTGGCATGGCGGTTAAGGTGGCTGGATCCCACATGGCCAACTACACGGTTCGAGCCCCAAACCTGGCAGCATGAAAATACACATAGAGCACACGTGTGTGTGAGCACCCACAATCTCGAAAGGAGATGCACAGGAGAAGGGTGTGGCATGGCCACCCCCAGGAGGTGCGCTCGCTCGCTCGCTCTTTCTCCAGCAAGTGCACGCATCCTATAGCAAGCGAAAAAATACATATCCTATACATTGACAAACATAATACTTCTAAAAAGTTTTAAAATTAAGTTATTCATTAATACATTTTCAGTGTTTCTAGAAAGTGCAAACATGGCTAGGCCTCCTCTTGAATCATAGGTTCTGACTGGGCCCAGCTTTATCTTCCTCTCTCCTGACAAACACAACCGTAATGCGCCTCCTGACTTTTGCAAAGACTGATGCAAAATCCTTATGGATTTTAGTGTTTTCCCCGTTATTTTACACTTCCTATAGCTTTACCTTATTCCTTATTCCTCAGCCCTTTGGTTTTCACAGACAGCTCTTTCTTGTCTTTAATGGCCAGAGGGTATGCACTTTTGCCAGAGAGGGACAAAGACAGAGAGGGAGGGAGAAATCACTCCCCAGTTGTAGGGAGTGGCCTAAATCTGAGCATACCTGCTGACCTTCAGACACATGTAGACATGCGGTTTTTATGTCAGTCATATGTAAAGTAATAAACACCATTAACATGTGACTCTGCTAGCTGTCTGTGTTTGAAAATGTAAGGCAGCCTTTCTTTGGCCGGAACGCCATCTTCCAGTAATTAACCAAAATGACGACCACAAAGAGAACGAAGAGAGGCAGCCGATGTATGTTCTCTAGGCCTTTTAGGAAACATGGAGTGGTACTTCGGCAACATATATGGGAATCTACATGAAAGGTGATAGTGTAGACACTAAGGGAATGGGTACTGTTCATAAAGGAATGCCCCACAAATGTTACCATGGCAAAACTGGAAGAGTCTACAATGTTACCCAGTATGCTGTTGGCATTGCTGTAAACAAACAAGTTAGGGGCAAGAATCTTGCCAAGAGAATCAATGTGCGTATTGAGCATATTAAGCATTCTAAGAGCAGAGATAGCTTCCTAAAACGTGTGAAGGAAAATGACCAGAAAAAGAAGGAAGCCAAAGAGAAAGGGACCTGGGTTCAACTAAAGCGCCAGCCTGCTCCACCCAGAGAAGCACACTTGGTGAGAGCCAATGGAAAGGAGCCTGAGCTACTGGAACCTATTCCCTGTGAATTCATGGCATGATGGGTGTTAAAAATAAACTAATCTGTGGTCTATAAAAGAAATGTAAGGTAGTATTTGATTAAAAGAAGCCACATGTGGTAATTAAAATAAGCCCGAAAAGATTTTAAAAACGTGTATTGAATTACATGGCACTAGGTGTCTGTACATCTTTAGCTGATTAACAACTGAAAGCAACTGGCTTTGTATTTTATTCCCACGTCCATTTTCTGTCCTTTAAAAAAAAAAATAAAGGGCCGGCAGGTGGCATGGTGGTTAAGAGCACTGAACTTCCACATGGCCGACTGCGGTTCAAGTCTTGGACCTGGCAGCTTGCTTTCTCACTTTCCCTCTCTCTCTCTCTGACCCTTCCTGGTCAAATTTAAATAAATAAATACTAAAGTTAAATAGTGCTGGGCCACGGCCACCTCTCATAAAAACAGTTCAGGGCCATGACGCCTCCACCAGAGGAGTCAGGACCACCTGATCCCTACTTTTCTTTATTGTATTTCTTTGTGTGTTTATTTCTGCTTATCCTCTCATCCACAGCCACCCCACCTTTCCAAAACACACATTCGTGTAGCCGTGAGCGACACGGCCCCAGAGGGGTGTGGCCATGCTGTAGTCCTTTCTCTTCCTTTTCTCCATCCTGTCAGGATTTGGGGCACAATGTGTTTTTCTTTTCTTTTTTTTTTTTTTCTTAAAGAGAAATTTTTGCTATAGGGCGTGTGTGCTTGCTGGAGAGACAGAGAGACAGAAAGTGAGAAATCACCCCTCGAGGAGGATAACCATACCACAATTTCTTCTCCTCCGTTCTCCTCTCGGGATCTTTGGCATGCACGCACATGCACCTGGTGTGAGTTAAGCTGCTGGATCTGGCACTCGAACCGTGGTCAACTACATGGAAGTCAAGGGACATAACCATTATGCTACCGGCTGTTCCCTTTTAGAGATTTTTGGCCTTAGGGCGTGTGCACTCGCTGAAGAGAGAGACAGACAGAGACAGAAGGAAAGTGAGAAACAATCCCCCAGGGGGATGGACATACCACAATCCCTTTTCCTCCATTCTCGTTCCCAGATCTTGGGTGCACGCGCGTGCACACACACACACACACACACACACACACACCTGGTGTTATGTTCAAGCCACTGGGCCCAGGACTTGAACCACAGTTGGCCATGGAGAGTTCAGTGACGTAACTGCTATGCCATCAGCTGGCCCCCCAATGTGTTTTTTGTTTTTGTTTTTTTTGTTGTTGTTGTTTTGGAAAGGTTTCCGCTATAGGGCGCGTGCGCTCGCCAGACAAACAGAGAGAGACAGAGAGACAGAAAGCGAGAAATCACCCCCCAGGGGGGATGGTCACGCCGCAATCCCCTCTCCTCCATTCTCCTCTTGGGATCTTGGGCACGCACGCACACGCACCCAGCATGAGCTTTAAGCCACCGTGTCCGGGACGCGAACCGCGGTCGACCACGTGGGAGTCCAGCGACATAGCCATTACGCTAACTGCTGGTTCCTTCCCAATGTGTTTTTCAAGCCACTGGGGCCATGCTTCAAACTGGTTGGCCATGTGGGATCTGGCTCCTTTAACCACTAGGCTGTTGGGCCAGGCTAGGAGTTTGGTTTTGACTGTGGTTTTCAGCAACTCGCCTTCACTGGACTCTTGGAGCTTGCAGTTCAGTCTCATAAAAACGACTTCCTCTGCGCTGAAGGTGCTGGGTTTAATCGCCCAGTAGTATACTTGTCACAGGTACACGGGCTTGGATGAGTCTCAGCAGGAACACAGGTGACTGAGCGCACGCCCAGGTGGGGAGAGGTGTGCGGTGCCTTCTGCCCCGCGGGCTGCGTGGCCCCGCAGAGGTCAGAGGGCAGCAGCGCAGCCGGGAGCCAGCGGGTCAGTGCGTGCTCAGTGGCGTGTCTTAGGAGAGCTTGTGAGTACGTCTTCGTGTGCCTGCAGGAGCACACGGCAGGACGGGGCCAGGAGGCGGGCCTGCTGGTCAGAAAGGAAGCCACGTTGCCCAGGGCTGGAGTCCGCCCGGTGGCCGTTCAAAATGGCCGACCACGCCTCACACCATTCCCCGCAGCTTACGAGAGGCTGTTTTCACACATCTTCCTAGCCCGGTCATCAGACTGCTCTCTCTCTCTCTGCGGGATGGAAGATCGAATCTCGTTTTAGCCCGCCTGTCCTCGCCGTGTAAACTTGAACATCTTTTCGTTTATGTATAGGCCGTTTCCATTTCTTTATCAGTTGCCTGTTCTTATCCTTTGCCTTTTTTTCTGTTTATCGTTATCTTCTTGAATTACAGCAGCTTCTTATGCACTCTGGGAATTGCTTTTTATGCCAGTGTCAAGCATTTCCTCCTGTACTGTAGGACAACGGGGTGGAGTGCAGGCCGAGATGCAGAGGAACTGCCCGGGCTTCGTTCTCAGCTCTGCTACTGCTTAGCTGTGTGACCTTCGGCAACTTACTGAACTTCTCTGGGCCTCAATGGCCTTATTTGTAAAACAGAGATCATTGCAGTACCTCCCCCATGGTTTTGTGCAGCTTTAATAAGTAATCCAGATAAAGAGGGGAGACAGTACCTGACAAAAAGCTGACATTGCTTAAGGGTTTACTTGTCTGGGGTGTCATCACATAAAAATCTGTTTTCATTTTTATAGACAGTCTGTCAGACTTTCTTACTTATTTAAACCTCATCTTCTGGATGTTGTGTCCCAGGGTTATGGAGGGCCATTCCTAAAGGGGCCCTTTACGGTGAGAAAGTGAGTGTGGGGAACCGTCCTGCCTGGACGGCTCAGGGGAGCAGGATCTGTGGGGACCAGGGCAGGACTGCTGTGCACCCGCCTTGCTCTCTAGGAGGGGCTGTGAGAGGGCAGGAGGTCGCCGGGAAGCAGGTTCACGGTACACTGCCCGGTCCAGTCACTGCTAGCCACGTAGAGCTATCGGACGCCTACCACGGAGCGAGTCCACGTGCAGGGCTGGGGCTGGTGTGGTGCTAAACTGCAGCATCGTAAGGCTGACCCACGTGGAAGCTTCCTGATTCGTGAACAGAGACCTCCCTGAGTATTCTGGGCAAACTGCTCATGATCTGGGGCTGACTGACTCCAGGGGTAAGTTGTGGTGTCACGACCCCGTTGGCGGGGCTGCTTCTGTCTATTTCACTCATGGAAGAAATAAACAAGTAACCTTTTTTTAAATTAAAAAATAAATAGCAAGTCCAAATCAAGACATGCTGTTTGTATAAAATATACACTAAATTTCAAAGGTTTAGTATGAAGAAAGTGAACGCTGGGACCAGCAGTTAGCGTAATGGCTATGTCGCTGGACTCCCATGTAGTCGACCACGGTTCACATCCCGGACCCGGTGGTTTAAACTCACGCCGGGTGCGTGTGTGTGCGTGCCCAGGATCCCGAGAGGAGAATGGAGGAGAAGGGATTGCGGCGTGGCCAACCCCCTGGGGGCTGATTTCTCGCTTTCTATCTCTCTGTCTCTCTCTGTCTGTCTGGCGAGCGCATGCGCCCTATAGCAAAAACCTCTCCAAAAAAAAAAAGTGAACGCTAATTATTATATATATATATTTATATAAATATAAATATGTATTTATAAATTATTATATATAAATATATTGTAAATATGTGTTATATAATGCAAATAGATATAGATATAGATTTAATTTGCTAGAGTGTGTGCACTTGTAGAGCGAGAACGTGGGGAGTGAGAAAGCATCCTACCCCCAGGAAGGATGGTCGTGCCATAATCCCTTCTACATTTCTCCCCTCAGGATTTTAGGTACACATGCATATGTGCTGGGCATGTTCTTCAAGCTGCCAGGTCTGGGACTTGATCTATGCAGTTGGCCATAATGAGATCCAACTGCCTTAACCACCATGCCATCGGCTGGCCCAGTTTTATATTGATTGCATGTTAACAGTGCGAAAGGACAAGTATGTAGATCAGTCAAACGGAGTAGAAAATCCAGAAGCAGGCTCATATAAATTGGCCAGTTGATTTTGACAAAAAAAGCAAAGCTACATCAAAGGAGAAAGGATCGGCTTTTCAAAAACGACTGAACGTTAATGTGGAAAAATTGTGCCTATATATGCAAAAATATCAACCTTGACCTGAACCTCATGCCTTATTCAAAAATTAACTCAAGAGGGATTATGGATCTAAACATAAAATAAATAAAACTTTCCAAGAAAATATGGGAGAAAAGCTTCCTAAAAGGAGGTTAGACAAAGCGTTCTCAATATAACACCAACAGCGATCATGTGTAAAAGGAAGAAACTGATAGGCCAGCCCGTCCCTGGGGGTTAAGGGAGTCAGATCTCACATGGCCCACCACAATTCAAATCCGATCCCGGCAGCTGGACACGTGTACACGCCCCGGATCCCAACAGGGTGGAGAACTGGAGGAGAAGGAATTGGGATGTGACCATGCCCCACTGGGGGTGCCTTATTCCTCCTCCACCCCTTTTCTTTTTTATCTCTATTTCTCTCTGGAGAGCACAAATGCCATTTGGCTGTTAAATGAAAACAGCAGCAACAAAAACAAAATGTGTAAGCACCCTGGAGAAGAGCTGGTGGTTTTTTTGTTTTGCTTTGTTTTTGGAGAGGCTTTTGCTATAGGGTGTGCACACTCGCCAGAAAGACAGAGAGACAGAAAGCGAGAAATCACTCCCCAGGGGAGATGGCCACGCCACAATCCCTTCTCCTCCATTCTCCTCCTGGGATCTTGGGCACGCAAGCACACATGCCAGTGTGAGTTTAAACCACCGGGTCTGGGACTTGAACCACGGTCAACTACATAGGAGTCCAGCAATGTAGCCATTGCACCATCTTCTGGTCCCAAGAACTGGTGTTTTTTTTTTTAATAAAGTGAAACATGCACAGGGCTAGCCCATGGCCTGCTGGCTAAGGGAGCTAGATCCCGTTTGGTCGACGTGCAGTTCAAGTCCCAGGGGCTCGACAACTTGAAAAACATATGGGTGCATGTGTGCGCGTGCCCTCCCTCTCAAAAGGAGGGAGAGGTGGAGGAGAAGGGATGGGGGTTCCTCGTGGGGTTGCTTTCTCCCTCTCCTGGTCTCTCTCTGGTGAGTGTGCATGCCCTCTGGCAAATATTTTTTAAAATTAAAAAAAAGAGGCAAAAACCTCTAAAGAAAATAAAATAAAATAAAGTGAAGCCCGCATTTACCCTAGGGCCCAGCAGCCCCAGTCCTGGGTGTTCGCCCACAGCAGTGCCTCGACAGGCCCCACTGACATCACCCCATGGTGGCTCGTTCTCATTGGGGGGCGTCCTGTGCCTCGTCTGAGGGCTGGCAGCGCCCTTGGCCACTACCCATCAGATGCCAGCAGCGCTTCTTCCCCATCGCTACAGCCACACTGTCTCTCAACTACGAGAGCTGGACATTCCCTGGGAGCCACTGCTCCCGGTTGGGAACCGCTGCCCTAGGGGAATGCGACTTATGTTCGCACAAAAACTTCTCCGTGAATGTTGGTTTGTAAGTGGCAAAAACGTGACACGGGGAGAGGCGGACGGCCGCGTCCGCACGGCAGCGTGCCAGAGCAACGCCGAGGGGCCGTCTGTTGCTGAGCGGCAACGCGGTGGCCCGCAGAGGCGTTTTGCTGAGTGAGAGGAGTCAGGAGAGGTACGTGGTTGCCAGGGGCCAGCGGCAGAGAGAGCACGGCCAGAACAAGTAGCAGGAGGGAGCTTTCCGGAAGGACACAGTTGGATGCCCTGGTGGTGATGTTGGTGACACGAACCATACACGCTCAGGAGGCCGGCCCCGTAGTCCAGTGGTTAAAGGTGCTCGATCCTGCACGGCTGATCAACTCTCAGCCCCGGTGGCTCGAAAACCCACTAGGTGCCTGTGTGTCCGTGCCCCAGATCCGACCAGGATGGAGAGATGGCAAAGGGATTGTGGCATGGCCTCACCCCCACGGGGGGTGCCTTCTCCCTCCCTCCCTCTCTCTCTTTCTCTCTCTATCCATCTCTCTCTGCTGAGTGCACATACCTCTGGCAATTAAAAAAAGTATGGAGTCGTACACACCTAAAAATGTCCATTTTACTGTGTGATCATTTACAAAGTAAAATGTCATCAAAGGGATTTAACATCACCAATTTTATCTTGTTCACTAGAACAAAATAAGCATTACCCTTCCCCAAAAGAAGTTTAAATTATAGGTCTAGCTCACTGTGAATTAAGGCAAAAACTTACATAAAGCATAAGCCAATAGAATCTGGTGACAGATTAAGCAATTTACATTGACTGAATGCAAAAATAATGTAATTCTTGGGGGTTTGGAACCAAAATGGGGAAGACTGAGAGGCCACAGAGAAAAATGCATTGTTCTTTTTTTTTTTTTTTTTTTTTTTTTTTTTTTTTTTTTTTGAGAGGTTTTTTGCTATAGGGTGTGTGCACTTGCCAGACAGACAGAGACAGAGAGATAGAAAGCGAGAAATCACCTCCCAGAGGGGATGGCCACGCCGCAATCCCTTCTCCTCCATTCTCCTCTCGGGATCTTGGGCACGCACGCACACGCATCTGGCGTGAGTTTAAGCCACCGGGTCCGGGACTTGAACCGCGGTTGACTATGTGGGAGTCCAACGACATAGCCATTATGCTAACTGCTGGTCCCGAAAAATGCATTGTTCTTTAAAGAGGTTGAAAAGGAAAATAATATGAGGGGGCTTCAAACAGTTCATTAAAAGATTCATATTATGAGCCAGCAAGTGGCATGGAAGTTAAGGCACTAGATCCCACATGGCTGACTCTGCAGTTCAAGTCCCAGATCCAGCAGCTTGAAAATCATGCCAGGTGCATGTGTGTGTGTGCCCAAAACCCTGAGGGGAGACAGAATTGCAGCATGGCCACTCCTCACCTTCCCCCAGGGAGGTGATTTCTCACTTTCCCTCTCTTTCTGCTGTGCTAAGGAGCCTTCCCATGGCAAAAAGCAGAATGGAACATTGTAACCAGTAGAGTGGGCATGGATGGTAAAGATTTTTACTTTCTGTATACATTTTTGCAATTTCTGATAGATCAGATAGATTTAAAAATAAATGAGAAGGGGCCAACAGGTGGCATGGCGGTCAAAGCGCTGGACTCCCAGATGGCCGATCCCAGTTTGAGTCCTGGACCTGGCAGCTTGATTTCTCACTTTCCCTCTCTGTCTTTCTCTCTGTCTCTCATTAGTGCACGTACCCTATAGCAAATTAAAAATTAAAATAATAATATTGGGTCATCAGAAAAGTCATGATGTATTTTTCTGTTTTTCCATGCAAAAATGCATCATGACTTTTCTGATGACCCAATAAATAAATTAAATTAATAATTATTTTTAAAAAGTTGGGGCCAGAAGGTGGCATGGTGGTTAAAGACACTGGACTCCTACATGGCCGACTGCAGTTCGAGTCCCAGACCTGACAGCTTGCTTTCTCACTTTCCCTCTCTGTTTCTCCCCCTTCTCTCTCTCTCTCTCTCTCTCTCTCTCTCTCTCTCTCTCTCTCTCTCTCTCTGGCTCTCTCTGGCGGAGCACATGTGCCCTGTAGCAAATTTAAAATAACAATAATTATTATAAGAATGATAAATAAAATTAAATAAATCATTCTCTTTTTTTAATTAAATAAATAAATGAGGATGGCCTAGTAGTCACATCTGACAGTGAACAGCAAGGGCACATGGGTTTCAAAGTGTCTTGCTCTGAGTAGGCTTTTTTCTTTTTTGGTTTATTTTTTCCTTCTATGTGAGAGAGAGACAGGCACCCCTAAAAGGGTCTTCTCACCTTGACCCCCCCCCCATCCTCATCCAGTCCTGAACACAGGGACGCACAGACTCATGCCCAGTGTGAGCAGGGAGGCCCTGGACTCGAACCTGAGGCCTTCCCTGTGGATCCAGTTCATTACCACCATGCTACCATCTGCTCCCTTGCCAGAGTTTTGATAGACTGACTCTTTGTTTGTATTTTGAGATCTTAATGTGAGCATCTATTTCGTTCGGTTGGTTTTTGGTTTTCGCCACAGGGAACATGCTCACCAGAGACAGAGCAGGAACGTGAGAAATCGCCCCCAAGGCGGCTGGCCACACTGCAGTCCCGTCTCCATTCTCCTCCAGGGACTTCCGGCACACATGACACATGCCCAGCATGATATTCAAACCACCGGGTCCTGGTCTCAAACCGCGCTTGGCCTTGTGGGAGTCCAGCGTCTCTTCCCCCACGCCACCGGCTGGCCCAGCATGAGCGTCCGCTTTCACCCCTCCCAGTGGACCCAAACTGGGCCCTGCAGGCTCTGTGTTCCAGGCAGTGACTTCTGAATCAGAGCTCTTTTTTTCACAGTGTATTTTTTGAAGTAAAACAGGCAACTTGTGCTTCCAATTCAGCCTGTGGTCAGAGCATCCCCTGGTGGCGCTGAGTGACTGTTCACATGGAAACACCCC